>CANSGD010000535.1:0-385517 GCA_947645195.1 Patellifolia procumbens | reverse complement strand
TTCAACCTAGTGTCTCCTATAGTCATGTGGTAGAGGAAGTACAACTCACGACCGGTAACTACACCCATGCTATCCCCCTGGCGAAAAGAAGATGGTGCTAATCACCCTATAGGACACCCTAAACCCCGGACTCACAACATGGGAGGCCTTGGCCGAGCTAGGGATGTAAGGAGAACGGGCAGTCAATTGTTGCCAAAAGAACTGCCCATTGTAGGAGGACACCCATGCACTCTTAGGACTTATTACCCCACCCTTAGGCCACCACAATGCATCATTAACCGCCCCTATGTTCATGGTATAGGTCGGCCAAGGAGGTTGAATGTCATGGTCCTAGGGTTTTGGCTCCCCCTCCGCTCTACGGACGGAAAGGGTGGAGAGGAACTCCAAGGTGAGACTCTTGAACGTGTAGGCGTGTAAAGTTGAGCTAATTGTTCCATGCAACCCCATAGAATAATTGTTGAACGTCACCTTGAACCCTTAGGGCCGCGGTGGCGTTCGCATCCTCGGCTTGGTTGGGCGAATGTTCTTCATAGAAAGTCTCATGAAAGCTCTTAGGTGGTCGGGGTTTGTGAAGTTAATCCCGAGGGTGTCAATTTGTGGAGGGGTGAATGGGGGTGGAGGTGGTGGTGGTGGTGGTGATTGGTTGCGGAGATTTGAAGTGCTAGAATGCCTAGCCTTAGGGTTTCTACAGCTGCTAGAGGCCATTATGTCAATGCAATGTCAAGCAAGAAATCAAGCAATCACACAAGGCACAACAAATCTCAACAAGTCACAACAAACCCCAACAACTCACAGCAAGTCACAACAACAACCCACAATAAGATGAACTTCACCAAAAAAAAACAACACAACTCAATTCAAGCCCAATCTAATGTCAACTAGAAACAAACCGCAATTCACAACCAACCTTCAATAAATTTCAAACAAAGAGTAAAAAATCGAGAGAGGAAAGTGTATACCGAGCTAAAGGTGGGAGTGAATCCCGCAAATGAACTTCTGGCAGTGGTAGATGATGGTGTTGAGTGTAGAAATCCAATTGCAAAGAAACCACTAATTTAGCACTTTCCCCAAATTGGAGAAGTTAGGGTTGTCCGAATTTTTGGTTTGTGGAGGAGAAAAGGAGGAATGAACCGTGATGAAGGATTGAGAAGGTATGGTGATTTTAATGGTGGATTGGAGGTGAGTGAGTGAGTGAGGAGGGAGATTGGAGGAGAGAATGAGAGGTATTGGTGAGAGAGGGGAGAGGGGGTTCGAAATTATGAGAGTTGATATGAAGAACAAGACCCCTTGCCCGTGTTTTATGTCACACCAAAAAGCCAGGGGTACACGGTCGTGTCGGTTTTGACACGACCGTGTAGTCCAAGCCCTGGCAGGCAGGAACTTTTGTACTGTAGGGTTACACGGTCGTGTCGGTTGCGACACAGTCGTGTAGACCTACAATTCTACTTTTTCAATTGTTTCTCCTGCTTCTTCTTTTCTAAATTTTTTTTTCCCTTTTTTTTAAAGCAGTAAACTAAACTAAAAAAAATTAAAAAAAATAAAATAATAAATAAAAAAATGAAAGAAAAGACAATAAAACTACCTAGTCCTAAAAGAAATGCTTGGGTTGCCTCCCAAGAAGCGCTTCTTTAAAGTCATTAGCTTGACTAAGAGGACTCACCTCTCAATGACGGTGCTCAGATGAGCCAAGTATCAAACATCCCACGAAGCTAATTACATGGTTGTCGTGGTAGAGCTTCAAGCTTTGGCCGTTAACCAAAAGGGCCGCTCATCCCCCACAATCTCATATGCTCCATAGGGGGTAGTCTTCACTACTTCAAATGGCCCCGACCACTTTGATTTAAAGTTTTCCGGGGAAGAGCTTAAGCCTTGGAGTTAAACAACAAGACTTTGTCCCCAACCCGAAATTCCCTTTGTTATGTCCTTTGGTCGTGCCACTTTTTGTTCGCTCCTTGTACAAACGCGAACTCTCATAAGCATCAAAGCGGAGCTCTTCTAGTTCAACCAACTTCTCCTTTCGAGCATCCCCCGCCAAAGTAAGATCCATGTTGAGCTCTTTGATTGCCCACCAAACTCGATGTTCAAGTTCAACGGAGCAAGTGACAACCCCCACCATACACAAGACGATAGGGGGTGGTGCCTATAGGGGTTTTGAAAGCAGTGCGAAGAGCCCAAAGGGGTGTATCATCTAGCTTCAAAGACCAATACTTCCTAGTCTTGTTCACCACTCTCAAAAGCACATTCTTCACCTCCACGATTCGAAACCTCAACTTGGCCTTGAGTTTGGGGATGGTATGGAAGTCCCACCTTATGATTCACTTATATTTCTTCAAGAAGAGCTTCCAATTGCTTCTTAGCAAAGTGCGAACCTCCATCACTTATCAACACACGAGGCACCCCAAATCTAGGAAAGATTATCTTCTTCAAGAGCTTCATGACAACCTTGTGATCGTTGCTGGGGGGAACTGATCGCTTCAACCCACTTGGTGTCGTCCACAGCTACAAGAATATACATATTCCCCATAGATGGCACGAAGGGTCCCATGAAGTAAACTCCCCACACATCGAAGGGCTCAACCTCAAGAATATTTTGTTGCGGCATCTCGTTCCTCTTGGTTATTCCACCGCTTCGTTGACACCTATCACAACTCAAGACAAATCCCCTAGCATCCTTTTGCATGTGAGGCCAAAACAAGCCACTTTGGAGAGCCTTAGCAACAGTTTTGCCCTTCACCATGTCCTCCACATGCCAAAGTATGGCAATGATTCAAAACAGAATGAATCTCATGATTGGGCACACACCTCCTAAAAACCGAGTCAGCACATCTCTTGAACAATAGAAGGTCGTCCCAATAATATCTGCATCCATACCTTGAAGAACCTCTTCCTTTGCTGAGAAGTAAGACCATGAGGTTCAATCCCACAAGCAAAGTAGTTCGCAAAATCCGCGAACCATGGGACCTTATTATTTATGATAGCAAAGAGGTGTTCTTCCTTCAAATCATCATTGATGGGGGCCTCCCTTTAGATCCACATCCCTCTCATCAAAGGAGGCGAGAGAGGTGGTCGGCAACCAAATTTTGCGTCCCCTTCTTCTCCTTCATCTCCAAAATCCAATTAGAAGAAGTAGGACCCACCTAATGAGCCTTGGCTTGGCATCCTTTTTGCTCATCAAGTATCGGACCGCAGAATGGTCCGTGTAGACAATGTACTTATTGCAAGTCAAGTACGAACAGAACTTATCAAATGCAAACACTACGGCCAACATCTCCTTTTCCGTTGTGGCATAGTTCCGTTGTGCGTCATCCAAAGTCCTACTTGCATAGGCTATCACATGGAGCTTTCCTTCCTGTCGTTGCCCAAGTACAACTCCCATCCCAAGTCACTAGCATCACACATTAGTTCGAAAGGCAAGCTCCAATTAGGAGCTCGCACAATAGGAGCAGAAGTAAGGGCTCTTTTTTGAGTTTGAAAAGCCTAATTGCAAGACTCATCAAATCGAAATTCAACTTCCTTTTGAAGTAGATTCGTCAATGGTTTGGCAATTTCAGAGAAATCCTTGATGAAACGCCGGTAAAACCTGCATGTCCAAGGAAAACACGAACTCCCGTCACCGAATTTGGTGGCGGAAGTTTCTCCTATTACCGAAACCTTTGCCGGATCTACCTCAATGCCCTTAGTAGACACTTTATGACCAAGTACAATACCATCTTCAACCATGAAATGACATTTTTCCCAATTCAATACTAGGTTCGTCTCTTGACACCTTTTCAACACAAGTTCAAGATTAGCAAGACATGTGTCAAAAGAGGAACCCCACACACTAAAATCATCCATTAAAACCTCAATAGAGTCCTCCAACATGTCGGAAAAGATCGCCGTCATACACCTTTGAAAAGTAGATGGGGGCATTACGCAAACCGAAAGCCATCTTTAAATGCCCTTGAATGTCCCATATGGACAAGTAAAGGTGGTTTTCTCTTGGTCATCCGGATGATTCAAAATTTGAAAGAATCCGGAATAACCATCAAGAAAACAAAAGTGTGAATGACAGGCAACACCTTCCCAACATTTGGTCAATAAAAGGAGGAAATGATCTTTTCCTGATGGACTTATTCATTTTCCTGTAATCAATACAAACTCTCCAGCACAGTCACAGTTCTAGTAGAAATAGTTTCCCCTTTCTCATTCTCAACAATAGTCATGCCTCCTTTCTTAGGAACCACGTGAATCGGGCTCACCCATTTGCTATCGGAAATAGCATAGATGATTCACGCGTCATGCAATTTCATGATCTCCTTTTTCACCACCTATTTGAGGTTAGGATTAAGTCTTCTTTAAGGCTCAATAGAGGAGGCATTACTATCGGTGAGATGGATACGATGCATAGCAAGAGGGACTTATCCCTTAAGGTCATCAATCGAGTACCCAATGACATCCCTATATTTTCTCAATATCTCAATCAACTTAGACACGGAGATGTCATCAAACGCCGAATTGACAATAACGGGATAAGCACATTCATCATCAAGGAAAACATATTTAAGGGAGGGGCGAAGGGTTTGAACTCTACCTTGGGAGGAGAACTCCTCCTCCTTAGCAACGGAAGTGGCTAGGACCTCAAATCCTGATCCATATGTGTCCTCAACGGTAGCTCCATCGAGAAGCATAGAGAACTCGTTCACCTCTTCCATATCTAAGCTCGGCTCCTCAGTGATAGATGCATAGAGATCATCCTCCGTGTGTACTTCCCTCTCAAATCCCTCCATCTCTCTCTCCCCATGACTAACTCGGAAAACCCTCTCAATCATAGGTTTCCTCAATGTCTTGGAGAACTCAAAGACAACCTTCTCATTGGCGACCTCAACAGTGATGGTGTCATTCCTATAATTTATCACAGCGCCCAATGTCTTTAGAGCCTCCCTTCCAGGAATGAGAGGAGTTTCGGGATCCTCCTCCATATCCCTGACCACAAAATCACAAGGCACAAAAACATGCCCAACTTGGATTGGAACATCTTCCAACTCCCATGCGGGACCCTAACAGTTCAGTGCGCCAATTGAATCGTCTTCCTCAAAGGAAGAAAGGGAAATGAAGGTGTTGAGCTATGGAAGACATCAAACTCACTTTCCCCCAAATCGTCCAACGCACCCTTAGGCTCAAAGTCTCCTATCTTCACGAGCAATGTAAAACTTCCCGGATCTCTTTGCTTCTTGGGCATAGCACGTTGCACAAGAGAACTCACTTGGTATGGCAACGTAATGAGCTCATCCTCGAGCTTCCGCTTGTTGGAGGGTCTCCTTCAAGAACTTTGCATAGGCCGGCATTTGAGACATGGCCTCAAGTAATGGGATGTTGATTTGAAGGCTCTTCATGACATTGAGGAGCTTAGTGAACTTATCGCTCAACTTCCTCTCCACTAACCTTTGAGGATATGGGACCGGTGGCACATAGGTGTTAGATGGAGGAGGTGTTGCCAATGGAGGCTTTGTCAACATCTTGCTCATGAGTCTCCTCCGTCTCCTTGTCCTCTTCTCTTCTTTCTACATCAACTTCTCTCTCCATTTCATCCCCTTGAGCATCATTCTCAACCTCCTCAACTTCATTTCTCTCTCTCTCATCGGGCATCTTGGGGCCCTCATAGTTCGTCCCGACCTCAAATGGATGGCTTTGGCTTGATGGAGGTTAGGGTTGGGAATGGTTTGGCTTGGAAGTTGGTGTGTGGGGTTGGAGAAGGTTCTTCTCGGCCACTTGAGCTAATTGGGTTTCAAGCATTTTGTTGTGAGCTTGTAACTCTTAAACCTTTGGTCATGGCTTTGAAGAGCTTGGCTTTGTATAGCAAGGGTTTGGGTGATGGTTTGAAGTTGTTGGAGGATTAGGAGGTAGGGTCGGAGGATGAAGTAGGTTCGGGATTTGGTTTAGGAAATGGTGGGTTTTGGGGCCTTTTGGAAGTTGGATCTTTGATGAGGGCTTGGTAAGTGTTAGAGTTTTGAGAGGAGGATCCACCTTGATTATAGCTTTGAGTAAACCCTTGTTGAGGTTGACTAAAGCCTTGTTGAGTTGATTCCACCCTAATTGAGGTTGGTTCTAGCCTTGGTTGTAGCTTTGTTGAGGTTGCCACCCTCCTTGTTGATTTCTCCCCAATAACCTTGGTTGCATGCATTAATACTCCTCTCTACTATTCATTGCCGCCACATGCTCCGACTGAGATCCTCCACGATAGAGGTATGATGGTTTGTACTACCACAAATGTCACAAGAGAAAGCATTCACTTGTGAGGACTAGATGATCCAAGGGTGATCTTAGAGAGCTTCTTGTCAAGTAGATCCATTTTCGCTTGAATTTGATCCATTGGGTCCAAATCATTCCACCCTTCTCCCGTTGAGCACCTCTCCTTCTTCCACCCCATGAGTAATTCTTGATCACTTCTTCTATGGTGGCCTCTAATTGTGGTCTTGTGGGATCTTAGAAAGTTGACCTCCAGCTCCAGCATCAAGATTAGCACGTGACATAGGATCAAGGCCATCATAGAAGAACCTCATCAGTAGGTTTTTATTGAACTCATGGTGAGGGCACGAACGAGTCAATTCCCTAAACCTTTCCCAAGCCTCCGCAAGTGTCTCATCACAATCCTGCTCAAAAGTGGAGATTTGCCTCCTAATATCTGCGGTCTTTGACTGTGGGAAATACTTCTTCAGGAAAGCCAATGTAACCTGCTCCCATGTAGTGAGGGAGTTAGCAGGCAACCTCTTGAGCCAAGACTTTGCCTTTCCGGAAAGAGAAGACCGGAAGAGATGCATCTTGATGTAGTCTGGAGAGACATCATTTGTTGTTATCATAGCACAAATCTCCAGATATCGATGATCAAGGGCATCCTCGTCCGACCCTCCACAAAATTTGCTCTGCTTTCACCATCTGTGTGAATTGAGGGTGAATGCTGAAATTTGTAGTGGTTGTGGGGAGTCGAATTCCACCCTGTAAAACATAGGACCCCGGATTTCCGAAAATCCCTGAAAAGTTGTCCATTTTCCTCGCCCATGTTTCGATTCACTTTCACTTGTAGAACTTGATATTGGTGAAGCTGGCGCAGAACTCAAAGTCAGCCGTCCCAAACCTCCCCGAAGCTTTCGCAGGTGCGATTGATTTTCGGATCTAAAGGTAAGATGGGTGAACCATGAGCTCTCCTTCTCATGTAACACAACAAAGCTAAGCAGAGGGTTAGCAAATAATAACACAGTCTAAACAAAAGAAAGAAATCACTCAAGCAATACTAAACTCAAGTAAAACTTCAATCAATAGCACAATTTCCCCGACGCTGCGCCATTTTGATAAGAGGCTTTTAGTGTGTCGTTAAGTCACTAGTCAATTAGCAAACACAATTTATAAACCTAACGAGCAACTACTAAGCACGTAGTAATGGCAAGTCAAGGGTTGACCTAAAGGAAATCGGGATTGACTATAGTCCACTAAGTCCAAAACTACCTAACTGAAGGGTTTTGGGGGTTTAAGATTAATTAAGTAACCGACTAATTGACTAGCTAATGAATACCGACTAATAAGCAAATAGGAGGATTAATCCGATAAGGAAGACAATAGAGTTCGGGCTACTCGTATGAACATGTGCTAGACAACGATAATCAACTCTACGGTGATTCACAACGGAGTCAATACAAGGTGTTCCCCTCTAATTTACTTGGAGTCCTCTCTCGAATGGTCCTCAAGAGTAATCGATTAATCAACCAACCAAATCCTCTTTCGAATGGTCTTTGGTACGTTGATTAATAAATTCATTAAGTTCGGAAAACCCTAATTAAAGGATCCCCTTAATTCCTACCCAATCCCATGGTCTAGAAATCAAGTCGAAACATGGGAATGACAAAAGGGATTAGAGTTCGATTAAGAACAATAAAGACCCTAAATGCCCTAGCATAAACGTGATCAAGATCTATCTTAGGGTGTCAAAACACCACATTCAATGCATAGACAAACAATTGAATCATAAAAAGCATAGATAATCTACATTTAGCCCTTAATTCATACTTTCGCCCAAACCCTAGATTATGAACTTCTCACTAACCATGGATTCTAAGCAATTAAGATTCAATAGAATTGACATCATAAACTAAGCAAAAATATTAAAGGAAATAGATAGAAAAGATGTATGAATTAATTGATGAATTCGATCTTCAATAATGAAACAAAGGAGTAAACTAGTGTTTGAGAGAGTTTTAGGGATAAAAGAGCGTTAATTAGAAACTAAGTATGAGATAATGTCGAAAACTAAGCTAAGAAACTAATTAATAAGCCTCATTAATGTTTGACGGACAAAACGGGTCAAAGCCCGAAAGCAGGTCCACACGGTCGTGTCAAAAACGACACGACCGTGTAGCAAACGTTTAAATCTTCACAAAGTCTTCACAAGTTACTGATTGTGTCTTCAAAACACTACACGGTCGTGTCCAATGTGACACGACCGTGTAGACAAATGCTCCATATTTTCTCAAGGTGACCAAAGTTACTGCCAGCGTACCCAAATGATTACACGGTCGTGTCCAAAGTGACACGGAACCGTGTAGTCTGACGTTCAACATCGTTTGCTTGGCAGTTGCAAACTGCTTCCCCAAATGAAAAGCTACACAGTCGTGGCCAATTCCACACGACCATGTAGAACTTCTTCAATTTCTTCCAAGCTCTAGCTTCCATCCACGGGTCTCTAAATACCCAAATGACTCCAAATACCTGTTGGTTAGTCTGAAAATCATCCAAAACAACTAAATAAGTGGTGAAGCAATCATTAAGCTCAAAGTAACCAAAACCATGCAATGCAGGACTAAAATGCTCAAAATCTATATGTATTGACACTAAAAATGCAGCATGGATAAGCACAATAAAGTGCTTATCAGTGTGATTTGTTCTTTGATGAGTAATTAATGTTATTGCGTAGTTTTTATTGATTGCTTGAGGTTATTAATTGTTTTACAGATTCGTCCTACTTTTAGAGGCCTAATACACATCAGTAATTCTGATTATGTTTGTGAACATGCTGCATATGTTGAATTTTGGGCGTTGAGACTTAACCATAGCTTGACACGTGCTCTAATCTATCGATTCTTGACTTAGGTTCTGATAGTTGTTTGATCCCTTCAGTTAGCATAAGCATGGTGGACCGAACTAATTCCCTAGACCTTTATTCCATAGTTTAAAATCTCTCTTTATATTGCTTTCTAGTGTTTCATTAGCAGTTCAGCTGATTCTTCCCTGATTTTGTCTGAAGTAGCTCTTTAGCTGAATAGTAACTTAGAACTCCCGTCTCTCTGTGGATTCGACCTACTTACCTTGACTATCATTGTTAGAGGACTTACGATTTATCTTTGATTAGGTGATACAACTTTAGCCTGTCATTCTGTATGAACAATTATTAACCACAAGCAATCAATAAAATTGGCTACTAACATTAATTACTAATCAGGAACAAACCACACTACAATCGCTCTAATGAAGCCCTAGAAATTAATAGTAATCTAATCAACGATCATGGTATAAGCATGGTTTCCACTCTCTAATACCCTAGAAAGGGATCTACTCAGACATGATTAAACTAGCAAAAACAATTCTAATATGAAACCCTAATTATTGTATCTTGAAATAATCAATAACTAAGCTAAACCGATTAATAAATAATAACTTAGCGGTAAAAAGAGAGAAGATTACCAATTGATTGAAAGCAATAACTTTTATTGAAACGAACCAAGGTTTTTCTCTTCTCTACAATGGAAAACTAAAGTAAAACCCTCTTAAAAGCTCTCTAAAATTGTTTAAGATCATGAAAGATAGTTGCGATAAAATTACAGAAAGTATCTATATTAACCTTAAGAAATCAAGTAGGAAAAATGAGAAATCGCCTCTCCGTGATCGGGTGAAGCCACTCGATCGGGGCTGAAACCTTGATACCCGATCGCGCAAAGCTGGCCGATGTCATCGAGGCCAATCTTCTTCTTAGAGTGTCTTCAAAACCACAAAATGGCTAAGTACGATACCGCCCGATGGGATCGGGCAGGAGTGCCGATCGGGCCAAAAATCACCAGAAAATGCCTTAGAAGATCGACGGGACGCCCGATGCCGTTGGGCTGATGCTTTTCTGGGCTTTCCATCACTTAGCTTCAAACGCCAAGTTCTTCAAGGAAATTTCTCCTTTAGGATCTCAAGCATGATCTCGAGACCTCTTATACGCCTCATAACTTCTCCGCTACAGTGTGGTGTTCAATGTGACAGACAATAGAGAGTTTTTCCCTCAAACCTGCAAAAATTATAAAACAACCAAACCATAACTATATCGAAATAGTTAGGATAAATGGCTCCTAAGAGCGCCAATATCGCATATTTTATCTTGTAAATAAAGGGAAAGACACTATATGAAATCATTATATCAATAACAGCTAGAACTAATCCGTCTATTTTAGCCTAGATAGATTGGCAGTTATGGGCACACTTTGAACCTAGTCTTCCCTCCATCTAAGGACGTGTTTTTGTGCTGTAACCAATGTGACTGAGTCTCCTTTTGTTATAGGCACATGCTGTTAGGTCTTTTGACTTTGTTATTTGGAGAATCTCTTCTGACTTGACTTCCGCTTTAAGCTATGCATTCTTTCCACTAGCTAGTTCTCTAAAGCTGTATGAAACAAGTTGGGAATAACGTGTTAAACTGCGTAGTTAGCTTACGGAAAATTCAGGATACCACTCATATATATGTTTAACTGAGGAAGCCAGGTGTAACTGGGTCATGCATCTTACTTTCAAATATAAAATGGTACTTATTCATAATCCTGGCAAACGGCTGATTCGGTTCGGGTTGATTTTGATTAGTTGAGGTCTAGCTGGGACTGGGTCAGGTTTAGTTCGGGTCTGGTCACTTCGGGTTTAGGGTTTGATTCTATTGTAAAGATTATCATGTCATATTCGGGTATAGTTATCATTATATCGAGCTATATTTGGGTCGGGTCCATTTTTTTCGGTCTTCCAAGAATGGTCCCAACTTTTAATAAATCAGTAATAATCCTACCTTTTGGTGTACATCTTCTCAAAATGAGTTGTTACTTGTTGATAACCTACAATTCTAGATAGGAAAAATTGATAGGAAAATACGACCTTTGCGGGGTGCGGATGAAACAACCTCATCCCTGATATCAACCCTGCAACAAGATTTCTTAAGCATAGGTGCCGTAACAACATTGGTTAGTTTAAAGGAAACTTTATTATCACCAACAGTCAAAGTTAAAGACTCATACTTGACATCAATGATAGCACCAGCGGTACACAAAAATGGTCTACCTAGAATAATGGGGATTTGGGCATCCTCCTCCATATCAAGTACTATAAAATTAACAGGAATGTAGAATTTCCCAACCCTAACGGGAACGTCCTCTAAAATATATAGGGGGTATTTTATTGAACAATCATCCATCTTTAAAGTGATTTGTGTGCATTTTAGTGCTCCCATAGATAAAGGCATAACAGAAGCTGAAGCACCTAAATCACACAAAGCTTTATCAATAAAAATAGGGATATTCCCAATGGTGGCCCTTAGGTCGTAGGAATTCCTAGTGGTGGAAATTCCAAAACAACTTTTCCATTGTGTAGCCTTACTTCACAAATTATTCTCAAGCATGACCTTAATAAAGAATATTTCATTAATAATAAAGCATTTTCCATCATTTAACAGTTAAGGCTGTTACTTGCACGTTAAACAAGGCATTTGGTTCATTTTTTTGCCAAACTCCACCTCAAAATCGATCCTTAAGGGCTAAATATGACCCCCTAAACATAACCTTAAGGGTTGATTTTAAGGTCGAAGTTGGCAAAAAAACGATCCAAAATGCCTCGTTTATGTATGAGCGTGACAGGTTAAAGTCGTATCACCTATCAAAAGTAAATCCTAAGTCCTCTAACACCAATAATAAAGGGAAGTAGGGTCACATCCACAGAGAGACAAAGTTTCTAAGTTAATATTCAGCTAAACAGCTACTTCAGACAAGATTCGGCTGAACTACTATTTAGACTAAAGAAAACAAAATAAAAGAGGGATTTAAACTATGAACTAAAGATCTAGGGTATTAGTTCGGTCCACCATACTTATACCAATCAAAAGGATCAAACAACTATCAATACCTAGATCAAGAGTTGAGATATTAGAGCACGTGTTAAGCTATGGTTAAGGACGTTTATAATTCAACATATGTCGCATGTTCACTAACATAATTAGAATTATTGATGTGTACTAAGGCCTCTAAAAGTAAGACGGATCTGTGCAAAAAAATTAATAACCACAAGCAATCAATGAAACCGCGCAATAACATCAATTACTCGTCAAGAACAAATCATACCATAATCAATTTAATCAAAACCTAGAAACTAATAGCCATTCAAATATGAATCATGGTATAAACATGGTTTTCCTCCCTAAAACCCTAGGAACAAGACTACTCAAACATGATTAAGCTAACAATAACAATTCTAGTATGAAAACCTAATCTTTGCATCATGAACTAATTAAATAATGAAACCAAGCAATTAAGAATGAAAAAGAGTAATTAAGAGTAAAGAATAGTACCAAATGTCGGAAAGCAATAACCTTTGTTAAAAATAATCCAAGGTTCAATCATCTTTGAAATTAATCTCGAGTGTTTGACTATTAAAAGCTCTAAACACTAATACTAATGAAAGCTAAACTAAAGATAATTAAAAAGTGTCTTGGAAATAATGAAGCTTAGCTATTTATAATAGCCCCTCAAATCTAATTAAACGGAATTAAAAGATGGAATTTGGGCCGCAGACACGCAGCCCGATTAGAACACGTCTTTCCAACCTCTTAGCTTTTGGCACTCAATTTTCACGCTTTAGAGGTCTCGGGACCTCGTTAATCATCTATAATGCTTGTGATAACTTCTACGTGCCTCATGAAAACTCGTAAAGCCGTGGTTCTTTCAATATGGCTCAGAAAAAGGGATAAAACTCCCTAAAACCTGCAATTCAACACGAAGACACAAAACTAGACTATATACGATAATTAGTATAAATAGCTCCGAAGAGCTCCAATGACGCACAATTTAGCTCATAAATAAGGGGAAAAACTCTATTTAAATCCATGATATCAGAGTGACCGCCTTAACTGTTAACTAACAGAATATGATTTATTAATAACATAATATTATTCATTAAGGTTATGTTTGGGAATATTTTATAAAGTAAGGCTACCAACGGGAAAGTTTTTTTGAAATTTCCACCACTGAGAATTCCTAAAACCTAAGGGCCACCATTGGGGGATTTCCCATAAAAATAGGACCAACAATATGGCAAAGAATAGAAAAACTACAAGGATCTTTCAACTTAGGTGGAGTTTTATTCTGTTAAATAACACTACACTCTGCAGTTAGAGCAACACAACCTACCTCACCAAAGTCTCTCTTTAGTGATCATATCTTACTGAAATTTGGCATAAATAGGAACTTTAGCAATTAGTTCAGTGAAAGGAACCGTACCTCAAGGTTCTTGACTATGGCCAAGAACTTACCAAACTGTTGTACGACCTTTGCTACATCATGTGAGGAAAAGGTAGCCTTAGTGTAAAAGGCGTTTCGAAAAACCTCTTCCTTCTGCTTCCCTGTCTGATATGTTTTGTGTATCTATTTGTGTCTCCTCGTGGTTTTTCTGCATATTCTGTATCAACTTCATCATATAAGAAGTGGTGGGCTCCTGGTTGGCTACATTTTGTGCAGGAGGTTGGAAATTTTGTGGTGGGGGGTCTGAAAACGAGGGGGTTTTAATTGAATGGTGTTTTAGAATGATTTTGTGATGGGGTGGGTTTTGGACATTGGTACTCCTATAAGAAAAGTTTGTGTATTCTTTCCACCACGATTGAAAGTGTTAGGGTATGGATTGTTTTGTGGTCGCTGGCACGTTGCTGAAAACCATTTACATGCCCTGATTGAGATCTGTTCGGCTGACCATACAAACAATCATGCCCAAAATGTCCCTGAACTCCGCATACATCGCAATAAGATGGTGTGATGGGTGCGACGACAAACATGGCATTGATGCTCATGGAAGGAGGTGTCGAGGTGGAAGACTTTAATGTGTTACTCTTCATATTGAGTTGCACCACTTGTGAAGTCAGAAATGAAAGGGTGTCTACATATAGTACCTTCTTTGTGAGACTCCTAGAAGTGGATGATCATTGGCTGCAAGGTTTGCCAAGAAACCATAGTCTTCATCCACTTCCTTATCCTGTAAAACTCCTCCCGCGGACGATACTCTTCGTCCGAGGCTGCCTAACATTGTAAAATGTCTACGTCAAGAAACATTTGTCCATGTTATGATGTGGACACTCTCTTTCTAAATTTATGAACCTAGTCCACGCTTCCCGAAGTGTTTCATCGGGCTCTTAGGAAAATGTTGCTAGTTTGTTCCTGATTTGTGATGTTCTGTGGGTGGGTAACATTCTTTGAGAATCGCAGCAGATATGCCACTCCATTCAGTCTTCTTTACATCATTTAGCAACTTCTGTACTCTATCTCTCAATGAAAACTCGAGCAATGTGATTTTTATCTGATTTGGAGTGACTCCGGCATGTTTGACGGTCCGATAGAGTTGTTGAAACTGTTGTAGATGATTTGCTGGGTCTTTAGTAGGATGCCCACAAAGCGGATTTTGCTGCACCATGTTGATGAGTGCAGGTTTAATTTTGAAGTTCGTTGCGGTGATGGTGGGCATGGTGGGTCCAGTGGAAAGACCGTCTGGGTCAGGCACCCCATATGATTTCGATGATTTAGACATAACTGAACTTGAAGTGTCTTTCTCAGAGGTGTTCAGCTGAACAACACTACTTCAAAAACACCCTAAAAAAACATGTGAATGGCTAAGTGGAGCTCTCCATGGCTTGGATAACCTGAATCTGGATACCACTTTTGCAAATATGTGAGCAGTATGTTCCTGAAATTTTGGTTTCTTAATTTATGTTTTACTTGAAAGCAATATCGCATACTTGCATTATACGGGCAACTAAATTATATATGATAATTACGTAATTGGAGTCTATCAACCTCATGCGTGTGTTTTTTAGTCATTGAAATAAAGATTCTATTACATAAAAGACCTGGTTCATGTAGGTTAATTGTCATTTAATATTTGTCACCTGAAATGTTTTTAGACAAAATAGATGTTTTACAAGTTACAGATTTTGTTGGATTAGAAAAGCTGAGGAAAAAATATCCTTCACTATGAATTTTTTAGTCAAGATAATTGTGATAACTTTTCCCTTTTTGATTCTTTAATTGTCAAAGTATCCTTAATTTGCTGTTTTGGAGTTGTAGCATTTGGGCCTAGTTCATAAATTTCAAGTTTAGCTTTCATGCGGGATTTTGAGCAAGGTGGTATTCTCAGCTTGATTTTTGGTCTTTCGTAGATCCAATTTCAAGGGTCAATTGCTGTAAAACTTGTAGAACTCTCTTTCCTTTGATTTTACTAGCTTAAGTTTCTTTGTTTTTGTCGATTATTGTTCAAGATTGGTACAAACATGTAAATGTTGGCTATTGATGCATAATGGAAAACTATATTTAGGGAGTGAGAATAACTAGGATACCCAAGTCTCCGAAGCCCCTAACTCTTACTATATCCCCTGATGATTTCAACTTGATTAACCAAAAACACCAGCAGTAACATGAGCGTTTCGCTCATGGAAGAAAAAGAAAGCCAAAGGATTAGTTAATTCAAAGTGCAAGATTGACATGAGACACAATTTGCTGTCTGTTTTTGTTCAATTAGTCCAAAATGTACCACTACTTCATGCTATATAGGTAATAGTGAGTTGGATTGCTCTTCCTTCAATCATCTATTGCCAAGATTGTTTTTCATCTCCAATCTGCAATATAAATTTTTTTCGAATGCCTGGTAGTCATTATATAGTTCTCATCTTGCATTTTTTGGGATCTTTGTGTATCCTTTTTTCTGGTTGTTGGACTTTTAATAATTTGTTATGAAAGTTATCAAGTGTTCACAGGGGACTCATAATTGCATCAGATTTGATATGGGATGCACTAGATGAGTGTAAACTCATGTCATGGCTTGCCAGCTGAGCTTGCTGCTCAAGGTAATGTAGTCCCAAATCTACTTCTATTTTTGTTTTGAATGTTGTTCTAAATTTCTGGATGATGCTCTTCTAATCCGAAGTTTAATACCTCTTTGGTTATATTTTCAAATCTAGTAGTTGTTGATAGGTTCGTTGAATCGAAATGACCCACATGCTTAGTTATTTGGTGAATTGATCAGGACTAGTAGCTCGCGTCTTACAATAGTGTACTGACTGGATTAAATAGTTGAATGCTTTGGAGTTCTAAAGAAATGAAAGAGCTTTTCATTTTGTCCGACACATTTTATTTGTTTAGTTCTAAGAAAATTACTTCTAGAAATACCCTTGAAGCTGAAGCTTCAATTGTAAATCCAGTATGCTACTGTCAGGCAAGGTTTTGAGTGAACTATATAGAATATTTCTTATATTTTTGGGTTTTGGTAAACCCTAAGATGGTTGGGTCCTTATGTTACTCTTTTTCTCTTCCTCAATGGGTGATCATAGCCTGACATTATTGGTACAGATGAAGGACACCTTGCTGATCCTTGGGATAATATGATTTGTTGCACTACAAAGGACACCCATACCCATAGGTCAACATATAGAACATCAACGAATAGTGTTACTTATTCTGTAAAACTACTTACTAACTAGCTAAGTGCTTCCATTCCTTTCTTCATTTCCTTTCCATTGAGGACAATGAATGGTCTAAGTGTGGGGGAGAAATGCTATCTCTCGTTAATTTTTTAATTATTTCTCTTGTAAGTTTATCTTCATCTTTATATTTATATGATCGATATTTTCGTTTTTGTCGTTCTTTTGTAGTGTCCTCGAATTCTAGAGGGCGTAGAGTGCGGTTATTATGTCATGAAGTACATGTTTCATATAGTTTGAATTGTATGTGAAAAATGCTTTTCTAGAGGTCATACATGTATTATTCCTATCATTAAATCTAACATATTTTTCACTTTAATATCGCATTAGTTATTTATTACCTTTTTTTTGTGAAGCATTTATACTTGGAGCCATACTCTCAAGGAGATCGACCACCTACGGGAAGCGTGGTGTAGATTCTTCATCGACTAGTGCTTGTAGTTTTGAACCTTGAAGTTTAAGGGTGATCTTTGTATTTCTCTTTCAATTATTTGCTAAAATTTCAATGTTATTAAGATTTATTGATCAATAGGTAGATGTTATAGTGTAAAAGATAATACTTTTTGTTATCATATGGAGGTTGTTAAATGATTGGATCTTTTTTTTTTTGTTATCTTTTAATATTTAACGTTTAATTTTAATATAGTGAATGTATGGCAGAATTAAAACTTTTTACAGCAAAAAAAATAGATGTTTATGCGTCCCCTGCTAGGTTGTTGGCGACACATTAGCATACCTATTGTGTCGCTCTGAAGAAAAAGGCGATGCATAAACTAGTTAGGGTTTTTGGAAAGAGGACCTATTGTGTCGCCTCATCAATAATAGGCGACATTAGCTTATTAAACACGTCATGTATTAAGTGGAAGGCGACGCATAAGGTTAAGTTCTTTGTGGTTAAATTTACCTATAGTGTCGCCTCATTTATAATAGGCGACACATTGGCTTATTTTACGCGTCATGTATTAAGTAGAAGGCGACGCATAAGGGTATGTTCTTTGTGGTGAAGTTGACCTATAGTGTCGCCTCCTACCTAAGAGGCGACGCAATTGGTTGCCTTTTGGTCGGTTCCCAGGCGACACCATAGAGGTGGACCTATGTGTCCCCAGCAGCAGAGTCGCCCTCTAGGCGACGCGATAAAGGCGACACAATAGGGTGTTTTTGTAGTGGTGCAAATTGCTTTTCTTTCTGAAATTTCTTTCGAAGCTGCCTGAGTGTCTTTGTCGAATTGGGATCCTCAGGGATGGGGATACCTTTTCTTTGAGACTTGGGCATACAAATGAAACAAAAAGAAGCAGTGAAAAGTACCTCAATTAGAACGATGATGTTCCAATGAGGCAAAAAGAAGTAGTCTAAATAACCAAATAAAAACTAGAAAACTAGTCGTCTCCCCGGCAACGGCGCCAAAAACTTGATGTCTTTTAAAAGTAATACTGCAAGTACACGACGTATGTTGTTATCGAAGCCTTGCGAGTACGGGTCAAATCCACAGGAGAAGGTTTTCAAAGTCAATATTCAACTAAAAAGTTACTTCAGACGAAATCAGGGAGAAAACAATTGAACTACTAATTAAAATAATAAAGGCAATATTAAAATAAGATTTAACTATGAATTAAAAGACTAGAGAATTAGTTCGGTCCACCATGCTTATACCAAGTAAAAGGGTTGAATACCTAACAATATCTAGATCTAGAGTCGAACAAGCAGAGCTAATGCTAAGCCTACGATCGTGTCATAACGCCCTCGATTCAACATAAATGGTACGGTTGTCATATAATCAGAAACGATAGTGTAAACTAATTAAGCCTCTAAAGTAAGCATATGGTCGGGGTCAAACTCAAGTTGCCAAATGTATTCATGAAATTGTACACTGACATAAACTATTGAATTAAGAACGAATCACACTACAATTGCCCTAATCACAACCTAGAACTAATAACAATTCAAATATAAATCATGGTATAAATATGGCTTTCCGCCCTAAAACCTAGAAAAACGACTACTCGCATAATTGAACTATCAACGATGAATATAATATAAAAACCTAAACTTTGCATCATGAACAATTGAATAAGCAAATAAAGCAATTAAGAATTAAAGAAAGGAAATAAGAGTAAAGAACAATATCAATTGACGAAAGGAAAAGCTTTTATATAAAATAATCTTCGGTTTGATCACCTTTGAATCTAATCTAAAGTGTTTAACACTAAAAATCACTAAAACTAAACTATGAACGATAAAATAAAAGTGTTCGACAAGAGAAGTGAGTCCGCTATTTATAATAAACTAAGAAAACCTTTAAAATAAGTCCGAAAAAAGATAAAATCTAGCCTTCGTGCCAGCTGCCCAATCAGGCCAAACTGCCCGGCCCAATCGGGCAAAACATAAAATGGCACAACTTCTTGTTTCCACTCGCAAATAACACGCAGCAGCATATGGTGGGCCGCCCGATGGCAACAAAACCTACAATTCAACACGAAACAACAAACTCACAACTATATAGAGCAATTAGCACCAAAGAGCTCCTAAGAGCTCCAATAACGCACGTTTTAGCTCATGAATAAAGGGGGAAAACTCTATAAATAATCATGATATCAGTGGTTTATGGGTGATGGTGGCGCTGCGTAGGAGAGAAACGGAGGGGCGGTGGCTGGTGGCGACGGAGGCGATTTTCTGCTAGTCTAGGGGACATTAGGAGGTTGTTCTAGGTGTTTTTGGTGGTTGAATATGGGCGGCTTTTACTAGCGTTTTCCGGCAACGTTTATAGGTGGGCTTTTTGGTTTAGTTGTATCTCTACAATGGTGAAATGCAAAGCAAGAAATTGGAGATAGTGGAGACAACTTGGATTTCTTAGAAAATATGATTGAAGATTAAACCTATTTATAGTGTAATGAAACGGAAAAGAAACTAAAGGAAGTGTTCAAATTGAATTTGAGTTTCTCATGTAATGGATAAGCATGAGTGAAAGAGGATGAGAATGATTATTCTTATCCTGTAATTTGGTTTGTCTGATTTGAGTTATACTTATTTGCTAAGTTGAGTTTCATTCTTATCTAATTGCAGACTCCCGTTGAGCTTATCCAATTACCTCTTATGTGCTCCAATGGTGATGAAGAGGAGAAGAAGGAGGTGGAAGAAGATGGGATTCCCCCCCCCCCAATTAAATTAATAAATAGCATAAAACTATAACTTAAAATAACTTAGAAATCTCAAATAATTATATTTTATCAAGAGATCTCAATACTTATTTTATTAAATAACAAGATTAAATTTAAGTTGGTAATCTTAATTATTTATTAATAAAATAAGGTTAAAACTCAGTGTATTACATTAAATCACATAGAGGATGACAAATCCTCAATTACATTCACTTGAACGTTCCAAATGCACGTTCACAACTCATGTCTACAACTCGACGACTCCGGTAAGGAGGATTGTACTACTCTTTTTCAATTATTTTAATATTAATATTTATCAAAGACAGGTGGTTGGATCTAAAAAACCTAGTTTACATTTTTTGATATTGAAAAAAATATGTTTTTGAAAAAAATGTTTTTACATATTTATTTTACGTTAAGCTCTTATGATTCATTGTGACTAACTTCTAAATTCAAAGTCTTGCGGTCTTACCTCATTAAAAGTCGTACATATACTTGAGGTACCCAAGGGTTTGTCCCTTGTCGATCCATAAAAATCATTTGACAATTTGTCTTTTGCTTATTTGGCAGGTGAAGGTGTAAGTACTAGATCACCCTCTTAGTCATGTACCATTATAACTTAGCCCAAAACCAACTTTAATGCGAATATAGATATTTCATTTGGGGTGGGTTTATCTTATTATTGTACAAATTTACTAAATGTCCATATCTTTTTACGAAAGTCTGCTTATAATACATATGTTAGATTTGTTATCTTTACATAAATGAAGATTTTTAAAATACGTGCATATTATTTAGAATCATGATCATCTATAGGATCTTATAACCTCATTTTAGGATAGATAATCTATGATATTATTATCTCATCTTAGAATATTATCCCATATTTTTAAGTTAGTATCATCTTATACTTTTTAGATAGAATCTCATATTTTATTTGTTTGCTTATCCCTTCAAACCATGCATATCATTTAGGATCATATAGTTTTAGAACTTTGTTATCTCATATCTTTTAGGAAATATTGTTTGGCGTTTAAGGATTGGGATCTAAATTTGGAGAGCTTTCTACACATTATTTTTAATTATTTATATTAGATAATAACTCAAAATTAGTTTTTGAATCATTGTGACTTTGACCGCCTAGGCTCTGTTTATTTCAAATCATTTTGCTCAAAATTAAGAGGTTTTTAACCACCTGTGTTTTTTTTAATCTAAACTTCAAATTATGAGGTTTTTACATTGGCTATATTAGTTGCACCCAACAACATGATTAATCTATGAGGTCTACACACTTATTACCAGGGCTTTAATCTTGGTTTGAAAACAACTTTATTTATATGACTCTAATCTTGAACATAAAAGATTAGAAAAGAAATCCAGATGAATTTTTTTAAAAGACTTTTTGAAATCAATTCTAACTAGGACTTCTAACACAATTAGGCTCCTAGTGAGATGAAATTTTATTTGAAATAAAGCAATTCTAATTAGGACTTCAAACACAATTAGACTCCTATTGAAATAGACTTTTACCTCAAATAAAATACTAATTGAGATATATATTTGTAAAAGACTTCTATGAACAAAAAACTTTAATTTAAAAGTCAATAGGTAACAACTTACATTCACACTAAAAACCTTACCTAATCTAAGTTTTAAAAAAAACAAAGTATGAACCAAATGAAGCTGCAGTAACAATTTCAACTTTGTTTTCTTTTTGCAAACATTCAACTAATTAATTCTAAATGACAATACCAATTAGTTATTAATTGATAGATCAACGAAGCAATGATAATAGATTCATAATCTCACTCTCCAAGATTAAACAACTACTCCACAACAATAATATACTATACTACTCCCTCTGTTTCTTTTTAATTGTCACACTTTCCTCTCTGGTCCGTTGCCTTTAATTGTTACATTGTTATTTTTCTATCTTTGATAAAATGTCGCATTTTTTTATTCCTCTTTTCCAACATCTTGGGGGCCCACTTGTCATGTTCTTTTCCCATTTAATTATCGAGTTACATATCCACCTACCCAACCACCTAATCACTTTTTCACTTTTTTGCTTTTGCACCTTTATCACCCCATAACTAGTACTTAGACCCGGGCGATGCTTCAGAATTTTTATGCATTATAATTTATTAATAGTTGAAAATAATTCATGTCATTTAGCATGAAAAAAATTATCATTAAAAAAAGATAAAAAATTATCTTATTTAAAATATGAAATTGGAAAGTTACAACTTATAACTCTTATTTTTCACCTATATATCATCATTGATTTTGATAGAAAAAGCAACAATAGTATGTTGGTGTAGTTGTTGGAGCTATTTTCTTGCATATTCAAGATCGTGGGTTCAAATCTTAACATAGACAATTTTTTTAATATGAGAAAAAAGTGGATAGAATGCCATAGAATTAGAAGGATAGTGACACGTGGCAGATTGAAATGCTTGGCTACGCTTTTTAATATATATATAGATAGATAGATAAATAGATTTCTCCAACTTCCTTAATTATCTTCAAAAGTAAAATATACCAAATGAAAAGAAACAGGTAGTATCATACACAAGTAACAACCTCTATGTGTGTATTCAACATAAGGGTAAGGTTACGTTCATTCGACCCCTTACCTCGCCTTATGTCAGGAGCCTTCGAGGCAAGGGGGCAACGTTGTTGTTTTTGTATCCAATATTTAACTCCAATACTACACAAATATTAAATCTTTAATAATCAAGAATCATAAACTCATGCCCAAAATTGAAACTTTATCGCAACATTTGTCCGAAAACTCGATACAAGTACAAGATCCAAGATCCAAACCCAACCTAAAAACTAAAAATCAAATGAAACTTTTTGAGTATGTGAACCTAGATCTCTGGAAAATTCGAGCAAAATTTCACTTCAAAATTTAAAGCCAATAATTCCCAGTATTTTTTCTACCAAAATTGTTCATATTCACCCGATTTTAGACCAATCCAAGAAATCAGTCTCGAATTAATAGAAAAAGAAATCCAAAATTATGGAACTTTCTAATAGAAGAATAGACATAAATTTCTCCAATTTCAATCCAAGAAACTCGCAAAAATTCAATCAGAAGTGGGAGATCTAGTTGCTTAAAGTGTACCTTAAAATTCCGCGAAAACTGCCAGGAATTTACTCTCGATGTCGAATGCTTCTATAGCTTTATTTCTTGTTCAAATTCAATGAAATTTTTGGCACAATAATTCAAGATGTCTACTTTGTACCCATAAATTTTCACACCAAAAATTTCTCTTCCCCAGCTCACACGCTCTGTCACAAGAAGACTGTGCTATGATACCAATTGATGTGATTGCCTTGCTAATCCAAGCTAAGCAACCAAGAAATTATGCGAAGAAACCTAGAATTAACTAAGTCTCGAAAACCTGTCACAAAAGTAACCAGATATTTTAATTTGTGTGGACAAGAATGAACGCACAAATTAAATTTTAAACTAACTCAGATAACTCCTGATATTAAATAGTTTAACTCTAGCTAATTAACACTCTAGAAAATTAATTAAAGGTTGTAATTAAAACTCAATGAATTTTAAAAACTCAAAGTTTACACTGAATAATACTCGACCCATTTTATTGATCAATAATGATAGCCAATATATAGACTCACATCCCTAAGATAGATAGTACAATCCCCTAACCTATCCCACTAGGATTACTTAAATAAAATCGAAAATAATAAGGAAACCCAACAAATTAATCCCCTAATCCTACTCTAATTCACACGGAAATAAATCGTTTATCCTAAGATTTTTAGGAAATTAGTTAGGTAAGATCTAAGTTTGTTAGGTTCAAATCTCCTAATCTTTGACCAAGTAATACTCCTAATCCAAATATAGTAGTTAGGCGCCATCTTTGACCATACTCCCTGTTTTGCTCCATATTTTGCTAACAAACTTTGACTTGCCTTTCATCTTTCACATGCCACTTGACTTTTCTTTCACGCCAAGTTACTTGATTTACACGTCATTCTTGATCTTCAAACACCCTATGACTTTGACTTGTTGACTGTATTCAACAATATTAATGGAAATAAACTAGTTTAACCTAAGATTTTTAGGAAATTAGTTAGGTAAGATATAAGTTTGTTAGGATCAAATCTCCTTATCTTTGACCAAGTAATACTCCTAATACAAATATAGTAGTTAGGCGCCATCTTTGACCATTCTCCTTGTTTGCTCCATATTTTGCTAACAAACTTTGACTTTCCTTTCATCTTTTACATGCCACTTGACTTTTCTTGCACGTTAAGTTACTTGATTTACACGCCATTCTTGATCTTCAAACACCCTATGACTTTGACTTGTTGACTTTATTCAACAACATTAATTGACTCAGTCAACACCTTAACCTCTGACTAATTACATATGCCTAATTGACTCCACGTGATTTAAATGACATAAATAAACCTAAAACATAATGTGAAAAGTTGAAAACCTATAGGCAAAATGACTCATAACTACTTTAGGAAAAAATGAATAAATCCATGGTATCCCAATTTCAATCTTTGGCACAATATTAGTTGGAGCCATCCCATTGGAGGTGCACAGTGCAGAGTTATAGATCAGTCTCCATCGTAGTCCCTAATATTTTATTAATCGAAATAGACGTAATTTATGAATCTGACCCTACAGATTCATTGGCGACTTATCTACTTTATCCTTATCGAGTGACCCAAATTGTTCTCACCGTCTAGAATGGAAGATATTCCTCTCCAACCATTGCACCTAAAGGGAATAAGCTCGTGGGGTTTATCCCATTCCTTACAGAAGAGCTAGCAATCTACGGAAATGTTCCAAAAAAATAATTGTAGATCATTCTACAACTGAGTTGAGTATATTGTTGTTTTCGAGGCTGCCAAAGAAGCTTTAGGATCAAGAATTTCACTGATGTACTTAATATGGTCCCTAGTGTTGTTAACGCTATTGAGATAATAATGGTGCTATAGCTCAAGCAAATAAAAGAACCAAGGTCCCATAAGAGATCCAAGCATATTCTTTGGAAATATCACCTTATTAGAAAGATAGATAAAGGATACGTTCAGATTTACGAAGTATTATAACGGTCGACAGTGCAACAAATCCATTAACCAAACCCCTTATTGCAGTCAAAGCATGAGAAACATACACGTGCTGTAAGAATTAGGTACATTAGAGAGTGCTAGTTTGGATATTTTATTGATCACTTGTAAAACATTATTTTCATTTATCATATTGAATTTACATTCAAACTATTTATTTTATTGTCGTTAAAGTTCCTTAATTATTTTAATTTCATGAGTCAACAAATTATAATTCTGCGAATGAAACCTCATCCATTAAACTGTTTTTGATTTAGAATTTGTCCCTAGTTATATATTTACTATTGATGGGAACGATAATAATCATACTAAGTAAATAGTTTGTAAGTTAATCAATGATCATATTTCATTGATCATAGGGATATAGGGATGTATAATTTACATTGGTGTAGTTGAAGAACATAAACTGGGCACCCATTTATAGCGTATCGTACTACTCTCTCCGTTTCTTTTTACTTGTTGCGTTTTAAATTGTCGGTATTGTATCTTTGGTAAAATATAACTTTTTCTATTTTCTTTTTCCCCACCTTTGGGGCCCACTTGACATGTTTCTTTTTTCATTTAATGATACAACTACACATTTACCCACCTAACCACCTAACCACTTTTTCACTTTTTTTTTGTTTTTGCAATTCTCTCTCTCATACTTTCTCTACTCCCTAGACATTACACCTTTTTTTAAATCTTTTTTAATTATTTATTTTTTGTATTAAAGTGTAACAATTAAAAAAATCAAAATAGTACGTAAAATAAAGGAGAGTAGTGGATAATAAATAAAAGTTGGCAGCATAGCATATAAAGAGTAATGGCTTAAAACCCGGCAATTTTTTGTAAAGTGCAGGAATCTAGCTTAAATTTTCAAATATGTACAGTTTCAACTTGTTCAGCAAATCAAAGTCCTCCTCCTCCTCCTCCTCCTAAATCCAACGTCTGAAATCCCAGCATCTCTATATAACCCACGCGCACTTGCCCCTTTTCAAGTTTTGAACCTCCCCCGTCCCCACCCCACTTTCCAATTCATTTTCATCAGACACACAACCACCCCCTTCTTCCCTCCCTTCCCCTCTGTCTCTCTGTATCTCTCTCTCCTCTCTCTGTCCATGCAAAGCTCTTCCGCCATGGAAGTACGAGTGAAGCAAGAAATCGAAGATTTCATTCAAAGAACGCGAGAACGTACAAGGAATGCTGCTCCTCCTCCTTCGCCTGGTGATGTGATTGATCTCAGCGATGACGACGATGAAGATGTTAGGGATTCTATTCCTTTGATGAAGAAGCAGAAACTTAATGGAACAACTAGTTCAGTTTCAGTTTCTCTTCCTCCTGGTTTCCTTGATCCTATTCCTCCTTTGCCGAACTCTTCTCTTCTATTGCCCCCTCATTCGACTACTCAGGCTTGTAAGCAGTTTTGGAAAGCCGGTGATTACGAGGGCGCTCCTTATGGCTCTTGGGATAACAATACAGGTTTTCTTTTATTTCTGCGTCCTTTTAGGTTTTCGTTTTGTCTTTTGTTCTTCACTTATGTGTTAATTGAAGTTGATTTTTGTGTACTTTATGTTAACTCAGCCTATGTTGTTCTCAACAATACAGGTTTTCTTTCCTTTTTTTTTGTTTTTACTCTTATTTCTGCGCGGTTTTAGGTTTTCAAGATGTCTGTTTTGTTTTTCTTCACTTGTTTGTTAATCGAAGTTAATTGTAGTTAATTTTATATGCTTTATGAGATGTTTGTCGAAAGCCGAAACTTGGAGGGTTTTGGTTTTTAAATGGAACCATTGATTAGGGGAACTGAGCTAGTTACTTGCTTATAGAGGAATGCATGGGGAATTAATTGGATGGGTGAGTTATGAGATGAACTTAGGGGTCGTTTGGTTCACGTTATGGATTGGAAAGGGAATGGTAACAAATAGAGGAGGAGAATGATAACCGATAAAGTTACCTTTATAGAGTGTTTGGTTCAAGTTAGTGGTAATTATTACCACAAAGTAATGGTTTTTGTTACTTGAGGGGGAGGGGAAGGGGAAGGGGAAGGTAACGAATTAGGGGAATCTATTACCACCAAGTAATGGGAATCAGTAATTGATTCCGTTTCTTGGAGTTCAAAATTGGCAAACCAAACAACCCCTTAGAGTAGATGAATTCTCGATTTATGAGATGGAGTATAACTCAGAGGTGTCGAAATTGGTTTTTGATAAAATGTGAAGTGTTTTTGTTTCGTGGTGAAATGAAAGACTATCTAAGGATGAATTAGAAAGGTTTGCTTTACTCCTCCAAAACATAATGTTGAGGTGCTGGTGTGTGATTTATAATTTGTGGATGCTGGATTCTTCTCAAGCATCAAAGTTTTGAAGTACATACCTGATAATGCAGATGAATAGAAGTAATTTTCAGGATATAAATGGATTCCATGAGTCGAAAACGGATTCTGTTCTTCTTTATCGTATTAAGAATATGCTTATGAAGAAGTTTGACTGCTGCAGTATTGTGCTTTTGTCTCAACTCTCAATATGTGTGGAAGGTGAATTTGGGACTCTGGAATTGGGATGGTGGAAGTATATACTTTTGATGCATTTGTTTTAAAAGAACAAGATGACATGAAGGCACTAAGTTAAGTATATTGAAATTGTTTGAACAGGTCCATAGTAGCTCTTTGGACTGATTTGTATGGAAAGTTCTCCAATAGCTTTTTATCCTTCTTAAGTTTTGTGTGCTGAATCTTTCAACTCAAGAGAGAACTAGAGAACTTAGGAAGATGGTTTTAAGAACTAAATTACTTGGTTGGAATTTTGCTTTATTACTTTTGTAAATTCCGTAATTGCATTTTTGGCAAGAAATAGCGTTATGGATATGATAGAAGGCCACTCAGACATAGGTTGGAGAACTTGCTTGTGCTCTTTAATAAACTTTGTTAAGCCACCCTCTCTTATTGAGGAAAGTTTCTTGTATCACCTCTTATTTGTACCCCGTGGATTGTAATAATAATCCTATTAGATGTTGGGTTTATATCTTATCACTACTTGAGCATGTCTCTTGTACAAGGTTGCAGCAAGCTCGAGGGATTAGGTAATTATGGAATGTGTTTTCAGTGACCCAACTTTAGTAGATTCACGGACTAATATTGGAGCAAGTTCCTAGTACCATAAAATTTCCATTCTTCGTGGATCAAATGTTGGATTTGTCACAGATGATACACGTAGGTCCACATGTATCTGTATCTCTGTTTTCTAGAAAGTTGAGAAGCCTGTGGCTAATGGTTTATGCGTTCTTTTTACTAAAGCTGGCAATCTTTTATTGAGTTAGAACTACTGGATTGATTGAAGTTGTGGACATATATACCATAGTGATTGGCTCTGTCTTTGTTTGGTTTCTTTAATTTCTATGCTGAGCTAGCTATGAAGAAATAGGGCTTTCACATATGTAGTGCCTTATTCTCACTCGGGGAAATGGATGGAAGTAAGATGTTTTTCATGAAAATTATGGTAGATGGCCAGACCATCTCCATATTTCTGAAATTGCTTACAAGAACCTAGTGGCGAGTGCCTTTTGATGAGGCTTCCGTAGTTTGGGATCTGTTTATGTGTTAGGAAATGGTTTTGTTCATGTGTTGTTTTAAGATCATGTAAACTTCCTTTATCTCTTTATGGATAAGAAAAAAAATGAGCAGAAAGAATAAGGAATGCATCAATACATCAGAAAGTTAATATATTTAGTCTTTCTTTATACAGCTAATGTTTAGATTTCTTTTTATTTAGTTCTCTCCTAGGTTATTTATAGCAGATGTGGTTGCGATCTTGATAGTAGAACCACTTTCAGAGGCGATATAAGTGGTTTGTGGCCGATCCTCGAAAAGCATTTACTATGAGTGGTGGTAGATGATAGTTAACACTATGGCTTCGTTTTCCCGTTTTTCCTCCAAGCAAGTTGGAATATGTGTTATTTTTCTTCCATCAAGTCTACTAACTTCAATAACAAATTCATTTGTCATCATTTGTCATCATATGTCAAAGATTTACTCATTTTCCACGATCCAAGGGAGAATCTTCCATAATGCCAAACAAGCTGATTAAGGGGTGACATTTTCACTTATATCATCCGTATATGGTTTCTGATATATTTTAGTTTGACCGTGGTGAAGATTTTTTGTTCTGTTCCAAATCGGAGGTGAAACTTGACCCAAGTCGTTGAAGTTTGCTTGTGTTTCAGCCATGGAAACAAAACTCGGCCGTTACGTTACGTAACGGCCGTTATGTAACGGATTTTGAACTTGCCGTTACGCGAAACGCCGTTACGTAACCCCGCGATGAAATTCACGTCCAACTCGCCGCGTTGTCCGTTACGTAACGGTGGCTCGCCGCATTAGAGCGTTTTTTACCCGTTACATGTGTTACTATATGAAAGTTGGTCAAAAAAAGAAAGGGAATATACGCATAGTAGTACAAAAACTATAGGGTCACACCAACGAAAGGAGAAAAACTTACCATGGGCTTCCAAGTTGAGTAATATATATGATTTAGTATCAATTTTTATATATAATATGACATAAATCTCATGTTTAAAGTAATCTTTTATTCACCATATGTGTAATCCACCCATATGATTACTTTGGTCAAATTAAGTTATAAGAATACTTATAAAACTTCAAAAAATTTTGAGGTTAAAATTCTAATCTATGTTACTCAGACACGGATTGAGTATCTACTCGGATACGGGTGTCCAAGTGTCCGACACGGCTATTTTGTAGAAAAAATTCAAGTTTTTAGTTCAAAATGAAGTATCCAAATGAAGTGTCGTGTCGGACACAACACGACACGACACCCGATTTTTGAGGTAAATGAAGGTGTCGGAGTAACATAGATTCTAATTGTGTGAATTTTTTCAAAAAATTCACGCCGCGTCAACCGAGATTTGTCTTTTTTCGACCGTTACAAGCCGTTCCCGCGTCATCGCGACCGTTACCGCGAACGCGACGATATCCGCGATTTTCTTCCCTGGTTTCAGCACAATTTATGTGCTCCCCAGAAAAGAAGCACGTAGCTTTAAATATCTATTGGACATATGTGTGTTGGCATAGACCTAGGAAGAGAGAGAAAGAAAGGTTTAGGGAGAGAGCATAAACTCCTATCCTTAGGTTTTACTCTTTGTTTGGGAGTCAACAATCAACTAACCAAAGGAAGGGATATAAGTGGGTAGGTCTTTTATGGGTCATGCGCCCAGGTGTATTAATAATACTTGGATCCAAATCCAAATCCAAATTGATTCTTCCTCCTAATAGTATAAGAAAAAAAAACGTTGGATGCATAAATCCCTCTTATATCTTTTAATACTCCCATTCTTCACCGTTTCAATTTTTGAAAAGAAGCTTTTTTCTTACCGCTCAAAGTTCATCGGCTGATAAAAAAATTAGTTTTTTACTTGCTCCTTTAATTAATATTGCAACCTAAAATTGTTTGCCATGCAATTGTAAGAGCATGATATACAAGGCAAACACACAAATAAATTAAATTAATTTCTCGCCGTGCTTGGCTCACTAGTTTTAAACCCTTTTTTTAATAATGATATTTGCTTTTTTACGTGGATCTAGGAAAAAAATGCAATAGGTAGAGATAAGGATGGTAAAAGTAAGAAGAAAGTGAAAAAGGTAGAGAGAAGGAAATAAAGAGTATGATAGTTGTGTAAAGATTAGGTGGGTCAACCTACCAAAGTGGAAACGTCCCAATTAAAAAAAAGACCCCTAATAGAAAATTGTGAGTACTTCATTTGTTTCTTTGTAAGTGCTATCAAGCTCAATGTCACCCAATTTTAGGAGTGTGGGAAACAAGTTTACTCGATGAGTTCTACCATAAAAATTTAACATCATGCAAAAGAGTAATTCGGTTATAACGTGTGAATTTTTAATTAAAAAATTCATCCACTTACTAGTCTATCACTTCTAAATTTGATCGTTTACCTCGTCAATCATCCTTCTAAAGTTGCTTCCTTTGATTTTTGCAACTATTAAATAGTGAAAGATTATTTTACACATGAAATTAAAATTCCACCATTCCATCATGTGACCAAAGTCATGTGACAGATTTCGCACTAATGTCGTTAATTAATGCCACGATATGATCATGTCTTTCTCGCTGCTACGGAGCGAGCAACGACTTTTCTCCCTTTAATGTCCATTATTTTTATGTGTGAGGATTCGGCGAGAAAAGAGAAAGAGAAAAATCACATCGCAATAACAATATGCGCACACCAAAGATGGAAGAAGAACGCAGAACGCTAATGCTGGGTCACATATACGAGTTAGTAGTTATTTATATTGATAACATCGGAATTATTTGATCACATTATACACAACCCTATCATCGATGTGTTTGGTCATATTAAGCTGCAAGAATTCTTCTTAAACTTGAAAATTGCAAATTTGGGATTTGAATGTGAATTTTTTAAAGAATTCATGCCACGCTAATCTCTATCTGTTCCCTTCGTCCGTTACTAGCCGAGTCTCATATGATGATTGCCGTGAACGCGACTACATTCCGGATTCCCGGATTTTCTTCCCTGGTACCTTGTTTGCGCTCCCATAACCGGTATTGAATCAAATTGCGTTCCTTGTAACGTTGTTGTGTACCACATTATCCCTCTCTTTTACCTTATACAAGCGTATTTATTGTTTGAACCATTGGGGTAATGGCACGATATGTAGTTGTAGAAATATAGGGCCCTGGTCCCAGGAATTTCTTTTACTGTTTGAAATGTATGCTCTCTCGTGTCATCTAAGTTTTATTAATGTTATTAACCTGAACCCATTTTCCATTGTTTGCGAAAGTTGCTCAAGTTTTGTTCTAATGTATCCATAGTAGCTGTCTTGTCCCCTTGACTATGAATCAAATTGTTGGAACCTTCAATGTGGCATTGCATATTGTCTTTTAGTCAATTACACCCTGATCAATACCATATAAGCCGGCATTCCTCCTATGAGCTACTACTTTGATGAACTCACCTAGTCAACCAACCTATGTTACTTCTACACCCTCATTTACCTTAAAAATTGTGTCTCGTATTGTGTTGTGTCTGACAACGACAAGACACGATACTTGGAAACTTAGTTGTTAACTAAAAACTTTGACTTTTATCTTTAAAATGGCCGAGTCCGATACCTGTACACCCGTATCATATCCGAGTAGACACTTAATCCATGTATGTGTAACATTGCCGAGAACCATATATGGAGCATTTTTTGATGGACTATGGAGAAGGGCATTCATTAGTGAAGAAAAACAATCACAAAATTGTTTTGGATCTCCCTTCGTGAAACTGAAATCCTCATCTTAGAAATTTGCATTTGATAATGGAACTTCTTTGCCTGCCAGTTTGTTTTACTGCGGTCTGCACACTTCTGTCTTGTCCAACAACTGATGACAAGTTTCATTGGGCATTATTACCATGCAATCATTAGCAGGTTTTCAATTTCTTTTATTCATTTTGCAGGTGGAATGGACCATGTTAGGGTTCACCCCAAGTTTCTGCATTCGAATGCCACTAGTCATAAATGGGCTCTTGGAGGTAAGCTCATCTAGATGTTTTATTCAAATATGTTAATCCGTATATATGCATTGCGTCTTGGTTTCTCTCTCTCTCTCTCTCTCTTTCAAACGGCTCTACTTTTTGCCCTTATTGTTGATTATGGAGACTATCATATTCACTTCTCTGTGCAGCTTTTGCAGAGCTGTTGGACAATGCTTTGGATGAGGTACTTGCCCTTTCTGTGTTACATTAACAATTTAATTCTCATGTCTGTCTAAATATTGACTATATATTTGATGGGATTAAGCCTCTTATATTCTTGTTGTTAGGTCTGCAATGGAGCTACATTTGTCAACATAGATATGCTTATAAACAAGAAAGATGCCAATAAAATGTTACTGATAGAAGGTACTGATTCTGTGAACCGCTTTCCTTTCTATATATCGTAATGGTAGAATGATGTTCATTCTTGTGCAGCTTTGTATGGATGTACCTAACAAAGGTATCTAGCTAGAGAAGATATAATGGCCTTCCTTTCTCTTTTTACAACAATATTAAAGTCAAATGGCAATGCTTGTATCTGCAAATTGAGTGCCTACTTAAGTGGTAGCAATGTAGCATGCCTCTTTATGTTTCTCAAAGGCATCGTATCCTTTAACCTCTAATTATCTACATTATAAAGTTGTTGCATATATGATAGTCTAAGTTTTGATTTTTACTTTGAACTTGTTCAAACAAATTTTCTTTCTGAGCTGAACTTTTTATGCTTGTGGTGTGTCTCAATATTTATTCAACATAGACGGAACTTGAGAAACCTAAAGTGATGATAGGGATACTTTATCCCTCTTAAGTTTTCTCTTACAATGGTTTTATTATATCTTTTACAACTTTTCAGGCATTAAATTAATTATGTGGGTGTGATGGACCTCAATTGCTTTATCCTTTGATGGTGAATGATGATGTTTAGTTGACTGTTGATGTAGTGAAGTTGTATGCTGATATAGTTGGACTGTTAAGGATTTAATTATCTCAAATTTCTTCTGAGTTTGTTGTCAATGTCTCATGTAGATAATGGTGGTGGGATGGACCCTGATAAGGTGCGTCAATGCATGTCCTTGGGATACTCTTTAAAGAGCAAATTAGCAAATACAATCGGGCAATGTAAGTGTATTTCACTGTCTATATCTTTGTTTGCCTTTTGGTTTCTTACTGTCCTGCCGTTGAAACTAATATTTTCCATTTATAAATTCTCTTCTGTTTTAAATTTCTAATTCAAGATGGCAATGGTTTCAAGACAAGTACTATGAGGCTTGGAGCTGATGTTATTGTCTTCTCGCGCAGCTGTGGAAAAGATGGCAAAAGGTTTTCTGTTTGAAAATTGTGAATCTTTCTTTTACTAGTTTTTGCTTTTCCTTGTCACGCCTTGTATGTCCATAATGAGGAACCCCTACTTAGATGTCCTTCAACTGTGCAAACTGGGAAAACAAGTAAAATCACGTAAACCAAAAAGGAAGTCTCCTTTGTGGCTCTTGGAATATGTTGGATACAATGTAGCCCTTTTTGCTGTTGAATTAATATGGTGGATGATTGGGAAACCGAAGAATGAGAACAATGAAATTTTTTGGAAGAGGAGAAAATATACAGTTATCAGAAACTGCAGTTTCTTGCTTCTTGGAAATTGAGTTCTACTCGTTGTACTAGAGGATAAGCCTGTAGTCTGCACTTATGCCCAAATATGGTGCAAACTGACTAGGGATGAATAACGGTGTCAGAATTTGAGATTCATTGGTAAGCTGTCTCCTTTATGTTCGTCTTGATTAGATGTACAAGACTTGAGAATTTTGTAGCATTCCTTATTGGATCCAACCAGAATGGACATTAGGATCCATGTATAAACTATACCAATTGCTGCAATATGGAGTGCAGGCATATTGCAAATTGCTTTTCCCTCCACGGGATTTATCAAAAATGAAAAGAAGTCGCGAACAAGTTTTTCTAAGGAAAACTAATAGAATCGATTTTGATTAAAGGACAGATTTGATGATGTGGGTACGAATTAGATTTCTTGCATTTGCTTAAACATGTTTGACCTCTATTAAGATTTTGATGACATTTATATTTTTTAAATTTAATTTCCATAAAAAATTGATTTTGCAACCCAAAGTAGACAAAAATGGAATAAAGTTGGTGTCCAAGGCTTTTAGCATTGAAGATCTAATTTTAGCTATCCACTTGAATTAGGATCCTAGCCCTCGAGTTAGCATGGGTTACTATGAGCTGTTAGGTTGTCTAAATTATTTCAGTTAGGCACTGTTTTCAATCACCGGTCTTGAGTAGCAAATAATATGGTGAACGATTATAGCGCTAGGAAAAAAAGTAAATAAATTGAAATCAATAAAAATAAAATATGCATAGAGATTGACAATAATAAAAACAAAAAGTTTTGAGATCACAAATATATACAAGTTCTGCATAATTATGGAATCTATATCATGAAAAGTAGAACATCAACAACAACAATAATAATTATAATAGATTGAAGGGACCCTCAAAATTTACCATACACCTCTGTTACCCTTGTGTCGTTTAGTATTCAATTGCCTTTGAAAATAGAATGTGAACTGAGTTGTATTTGATTGCTTTGTATTGAGTTTGATATGTCCTAGCAAAAAAGTTTGATATGTTTTTGATGGTTGAATTATGGGTTTTGAGTGGAGAAAATAGAGAGAATATTATAAAAAGTTAGGCTGAAAGTTGCGATACAAAAGCTGCTGAAAACTTAGGCTAAGTAGATATTTAGGTCGAAATTGAAGAAATTGTGCTTCCATGGAAACATAGTTGTGCCTACGCACGCTAGGTGCAAAACACGATTGTGCTGATCCTTGTTTTCGCACACAAGGTACCGCAAGTGAGTGGTCTCGTCCGACAGGCGCACGTGTCTTGAGACCAGCCTCACGTGTTTTAGAAGATGTGCGTATTTTGATCTATTGGCAACTTATTTCTATTCGATTTTTTCCCATTTTGAAGAACTGTTTTGGAGATGATTTTGAGATGTTTTGATATAATTAAATTAATAAAACTATTAATGTACTTAGGCAATGGGAAAGTCTCATTGGTTTTCCACAACTTTTAAAAATTCTCATTGTTAACCCACAACTTATAAAAATTCTTATTGGTGAATACGATATACAAAATGACCCTGAACTTATGGTTAAAATTTCTACGTTATAATTGAGAAACTGGTATTAACTGTTTTTTTTATCATATACAGTTCCTGAAAGGATTGTTTCAAACCAAGCATTTTAGTGTCTATTTTAGGTCCTAAATAGACATAACTTTCCTTTAAAAACTTATTCTCATTTACATGTTACTAAAAGAAAAAGGATGAAATATGTTTTCAATGGGAGACAAAGAAAAATCAGTTTCTTGTAAGGGAACTATGCCGTTCTAGTCTAAAAACCCTTAATTAGTTTGTAAGCAACATTTCTACCAACTCTTTATAACAACAAATGGCTATTATTACAACTTTCTTAAGTACTCCCTATGTTTCCTAAAAATTGTTACACTCTTAAACACCCAATAACCAAGGAAAGTGGGTTGAAAAGCATGACAATGATAGGAAAAGTAAGTTTGGGAGAGAGAATAGAGAATGAAAAACGAAAAGCATGAAAAAATGGTAGAAGTGTAGGGCCACTAACATTTTAGTTGAATAAAAAACTAGTGGGCCATATATCTTTAAATGGTAAAGTAGAAGTGTAACAATTTTAATGAAACGTATTAAAAAGGAAAGTGTAACAATTTTTGAGAAACGGAGGGAGTATAACCATAAGTTCATTTGTGACTGATGAGAATTTCTAGAAGTTGTGGATTACCAATGAGAATTTCCCTTAATCAATTAACACTATCAATTATCAATTGGTTAAAAATAGGCTTTTAGAAAGGGGGCTTTGTTAAAAATGATTTTAGAAATTGGGATAAAAAAGGGGTTTGAAAATGGATTAGAACTAGGAATGGGTTGCAATGAATTGAATTGAAATGGATTAGGACTCATTCTTTATTTATTCTTGGATCCGGAGTCCACTCCGGACCAAGAAGACGAAGGTTTTAGTTATCATTGGTCAGTAGGGACTAACAAAATTTCGTGTCAACAAGGACAAAATGTCTTTTTGTGCTGGTTGTTGTTTCCGTGTCCCAAGATCTCAATACTATTTCTTTTGCTGTTTGAAGTTTATGAATCATGGTTTCCAAATTATTGCTGTCTGATTTTAGTTTCTCATGCCTTTCAGTATTACCCAAAGCATTGGATTGCTGTCCTACACATTTTTGAGGAGCACGGGGAAGGAAGACATCGTAGTTCCAATTGTAATGTTTACCTTCGGTTGCATGTTATTGTTGTTTTTATAATAAGTTTCTTCTTTTTCCTTCTTGGCTATCGTTGTGGTCTTGTTGAAATAATCTTGGGGTGCTTAATGTGTTCACTAAGACTTAGGTCATGTTCTTTTCACCTTAAAAAAACTTGGTTCAGAACTGTTTAGATAATTCCAGCATGTTCAAAATAGTTTGAACTCAGTTCCAGTAAGGCTACCCATGTTGAATACACAACTCGTATAAGTCGCGATAAGTTTGAACAAAAACAGTTAAGCTACGATAAGTTAAGATAAGTCAATTTTAGTGAAAAGACACACATCCTTACTGGTAAGGAGCAATCGTTGATTTGCAACATCACTTATGAGCCAGTGAAGGATGAAATAAGACGTTCTAGTCTCGTGGTTGTTTCAAAAGTTTTCGAGCTATGCCTGGGACAGTGATATCTATGCTGGTTTGTTTTCTTAAATCAGCAACAGTTTGAATGTAGGTTAAAAAAATTGTATGTATACAAATCTGATGTGGTCAACTTGGGTAATAAATTTCAAGTTTTTAACCTATATTTATTCTTGGTCTGATTTTGTAAAGATGCTTGCAAAGATTAAATATTGTATTGTCAACATGTATAAGAAATAGTTCTCTTTAGTTGTGACTTGTAATTTCAATTTTTTGGGGGGAATGGTTGTGCTGGGTAGCCAGCCTCAAGATGAAAAGGAAATTTATTGTTGATTTATTAATTTTACAGTCGGAATCATGTTAGCTGGATGCTCTTGTTGGGCTCTGGCTTTGGCTTATTGTAAATTTCTTGAACTTCAATGTGCAACTGTCTTGCTTCCCTGAATTCATACAAGCGAAAATAGTTTATAGGCATATGGTTTTGTTGTTTGCCAGAGAAACTCGCTAGTATCAGTCAGAAGGGACACTAGTATGCTTCAGTTGTGGCAACTGTATGTCTAGGAGTTGAGGGAATCTTAAGTTGGGAGACTCCTGCTATAGATGGATGTTTAAGATGAAAGCAATCGAACGAACATGTAAGGATAGATCTTTATCAAACTAGGCTTCTACGACATTTTACTTGAAGTGCATTTGGATAACATCATTTGTCGATTCGGCAGGACCCCAATTATTCCTCGATCATTCTTGTCTGTTGTTATAATAACCATGCTCTTAATAGAGTTGCCGTCATAAGACCATAGTTTCTCCACTGTTGTTATGGGTATGCCGTCTCCTATGGCTGTTAGACAGTATTATCTGATTAGCTATAATACTACTACATGTTGAATTAAATCCACCTTGTTGAACCGGTCTTGTTCGGTATGCCAAAGTTGAAAACCGTACCAACTCGGGCGAATTGGTCCGATAAGGCCTTATGTTTGCACCATGAGTCAATTTGCACGGCTTCATATACTGGCTCGAGAGATGTTGAGAGAGAGAGAAGAGACAAGCCTGGGTATGGGAAGCTGGAGAACAGAAGTAAGTATCAGGTTTGGGGGTTCCGGCAAACTGTTTTACGTTTCTTTTTCTGTTACAGGTTTCACGTTTCTTTTCAAAGTTGATGACAGCTGGAAATCCAGACTCACGTGCCTGCTCTTGTTGGATTTTGTTCTTTTTCGTAGTCCTTTGGCTTTTCAAGTCAAATTTTGAAATCAGCAGTATATGAGTACAAAACATTATTACTTTAATTAAAATTTAAATTATGACTCATTTTTTTTTTGAGATTATCAAAATTTTATATTTTCTGTATCCCTGTACTGAAGTCCAAATTCAAGATGGTGTTCCTGTATCCTAAGTTTTCAAGATTGATACTCGTAGCTGTGTCCATGTTTAGCAGTTTTCCTTGTCTACTCTGCAATTATGTAGTGTCCGCCTCTGCAACTAGGAGTTGGTCTTATTTTGTGTGATTTTATGTTGCAAAGAAAAGTCAAATGTACTCTTTATGGCTCTCTAATTTATTTCTATTGGCGCAACTTTACGGACTTAAGCTTACATCATCCTCATGACTTTGTTTGATCCATTGGCTTATGTATCAGATCTCACTTCCAAACATATATTTGTTCAAAAAATTAACTTCCCTAAATGAAAGAGAGAATTAAATAAAGGTTTTACAAATTGCCACCCTATTTCTTGAAATAAATATGTAGCATTTTCAATGTTGCTCTTACCCTAAAAACAAATGATTGAGTAAAAGGAGAATAGTTCTACTTTTCATTTTCATTACCTCTGGTCCCCTAATAATTGAAGCAATCAAGTCACGATACTAGGGTTGTGGTTGTTGAAAGCAGATTTACTAATTTACTTTCCCAAAAACTAATGTATCAACTGTCTTGCTTTTGCCATCTTTGATCCCTTATGAGCCCAGGTCTGCCTGTTTAGCTAGTGCTGATCGTTGTTCATAGCTAGTTCCGAAGTTTTTGAAATCAACACTTGATGTTGCTTAGCCTGGCTCAATTGATGTATTATCTGATGTTAGTTTTCTGTTTGTAAGTTTACTAGGCTCTATACAACTCACTAGTTTGCTGTTGTTTGTAAAGCTTGACTATGAGATGAGAGAGAGGGAATGGCATAAGATGATGCGGTCCTCTGCAGATGATTGGAAAAGAAATGTTGATACCATCATAAATTGGTCACCATATTCAAGTGAAGCTGAACTCCTACAACAGGTGATTATTCATTTTCTGATTGTTGCAAGATGAATCTTAGGTGGCCATCTTGAATTATAAACTCTGGCTTTGCCTCTCAAGCTCTCATGCATTCTGAATGAAGTGGAACAGGGTCACATAGAAATATGTTTTCATAGTCGAACATGATGCATTTTGAGCTTAAAACGATTGTGTAGTATAGTGCAAATTACTACCATCTACAAATCTCCTCAGACCAACATCATTCCCTTGTTATTCATCAAAAATTTCTACTTTACCCTGTTTCATTAGGATTTAATGGCTTTATGTAGTATCGCATCTTTATGTTTCCTTCCCAATCCTTAAAATTTGACCTGGTATTGCTGCAGTTTAATTTAATGAAAGATCATGGTACACGTATAATCATATACAACCTCTGGGAAGATGATCAAGGACATTTGGAGCTTGACTTCACCTCTGATCGACATGTAAGCTTGCTTCTCCATTGAGTTCTGTGTTTACCTAGCATTGTTTTTCAATTGAATTTCCTTTCTCCAGTATGATTAATGATGATGATGTGAATTGACAGGATATTCAGATTAGGGGTGTCAACAGAGATGAGAAGAACATTGAAATGGCCAAGGAGTATCCGAACTCTAAACATTTCCTGACTTATAGGCACTCATTAAGGGTATTTGATACTGCTTATGATATTCTTTTGTGTAGTACCTTTGAGATCTAGATCACTTGGCAAACGTTGGGGTGCCAGTATTCATGCGATTCTTCAACATTTCAGACGAGCTTTCTGATCTCCATGATTATTGCCTACTTGGGAAACATTAGAAATTTGAACATGCTTGCATCAGTTTGAGTGAAAGCCTGGGGATTCGAAGCATGGAAACAAAACTCGGCTATTACCTAACGTAACGATACGTAATGGCTGTTATGTAATGAATTTTGATCGTGCCGTTATGCGAAATACCGTTGCGTAACGCCGCGAAGAAATTCACGTCCATCTCACCTCGTTGTTCGTTACGTAACGGTGACTCCAGCATTTGCCCGTCTTGTTACCCGTTACGTCCGTTACTTTATAAAAAAGAGAAGGGGAAAATACATATAGTAGCACAAAAACAATAGGCAAATACCAACGAAAGGAGAAAAACTTACTGCAGGCTTTCAAGTTGGATAATATACATCAGTTAGTAACCATTTATATGCATGATAGGGTATGAATCTCATGTTTTTAAGTAATTGTTTATTCAATATATGTGAAACCCAACCATATGATAGCTTTGATCAAATTAAATTTAATGAATACCTATCAAACTAATAAAATGCAAAATTGAGGTTAATAATATGGTGAATTTTTTGAATATATTAATGCCGCAACAACCGCAATTTGTTTCTATTCGGCCATTACAAGCCGTTTCCGCGTCATCGCAACCGTTACTGCAAACGCGACCGCATCTGCGGTTTTATTCCTTGCTTCGAAGTTTAATGCTGCATAGTTGAAGTGATCATATAGATTTTATTGACCGTCTCTGGTACAGTTGAAGCTTATTTTCAATGCCTTCTCTTTAATATGTTGAATTAACTTGTGGAGGATGGCTTGAGCCTTTTCATCTCCCTTGAGGCCCACAACGGCCACAAGAGACAGAATTCACTGCACGAATGCTTTTGATGTGTCGGTTTATCCACATTATTAATTACTCTCTTGCAAATGTTCACATAAAATGTTTTTTTATGCAAAATTTCACTGGTTGCCTTCTTTAGTGAACCTGCTGCGCCTTCCGATACTCGCAGAGTATTTTTTTTCCTGTGCTGTGCCAAGCAGCATTTTATTCATGAAACTTTTGCCGTCTTGGTGCACTTGCTCTTTTATGTAAATGCTTAGATCAACCATGTGTTTATGGTTCTCTAGATAATCTTTGTTGCTTTCCCTTTATATGATTAATAAGTAGTTCTGTGAATTCCGCTGGTCTTAGGATTGTAGGTTTGATTAATCTGAGCCCCTTACTGATGATACTCCCGCATTTCAATCTGCAGAGCTATGCATCAATTCTGTATCTCAGACTTTCACATAACTTTCGCATTATCCTTCGAGGAAAGGATGTTGAGCACCACAATGTAGTAAATGACATGATGATGAGTGAGGAAGTCACGTACCGTCCCCAGCCTGGTGCTGATGGTGTTCCCAGGAATGCAGATGTAAGCATTGCATGAATGAAGTTTAGTTTCGGTATTAAGACTTCTGTCGCTAGCTAATGCTCATAGCACTTGGTGCTTATCCTACTATAGATGGTTGCTATTGTCACAATTGGATTTGTGAAAGACGCTACAGCTCATATTGATGTTCAAGGATTTAATGTCTATCACAAGAATCGTCTTATCAAGGTTAGTTACATGTCTGTATGTGTAGCCTTCCGACATTTTCTCATTTACTGTGGTCTTCATGTTAACAAACTGTAACATTTCCTCTTAGCGTCTTGGTTTTAGTCATTTTCTGCTGTCTAACTCTCATAATTCAGATTATTACAAGTTATGTACTTCCTCCGTAACAAAATAAACGCACCTTTTGCCATTTGAGGCCGTGACATAATAAATGCAACAAACTTCAAGTTTTCTTATTTTAGTAAGTTTTTAGTGTGAAATTACTAATATCCCCCTATTTAAGAAAATTAAAACCTGATTATATCCTTTTTAAAATATCATTATGAATTAACTAAATATCATTTAGACTAATGACCTTCACCTAATTCTGACCCCAACATTAAATCAAACTTCAACCACCAACCATTCATGAAACCGTAACCCCTCTTACCTCCAACAACCACCATCTCCACCATTTCCTCCAACCAACAACAACAGCGGAGCACTTCTGCCACCACCGCACCACTTCACTGCCAACACCTTCGGCACCTTCACCACGTCCTGCTCATCGTTGCTTGAGGTAATTGGAAGAAGAGAATTTTCTGGGTTTGGGGTTCGATTTTTTCTTGGTTTAGGGTTTGTTTTTTTAGATTTGGGTTTTGTTTTTCTTGTTTTCTCCTTTAGGGTTCGAGTTCCTGTGTTTCTGACTTCGAATTTAAGGGTTTTAGGGTTTGGGTTTGGGAGTTCGAATTTTTGGGGTTTGGGTTTGATTTCCTTGGTTTTGGGGTTCGAAATTCAGGGTTGGAAATTTGTTGTTTTTCGAAATTTTTTGGGTTTGAATTTTGGGTTTCGAATTCTGGGGTTTGGGGATCCAATTTTTCGAATTTGTTGTTGTTGTTGTTGTTGGTGGTGGTGGTGGTGGTGGTGGTTGGAGTTGAAGGTGGTGGCTGCTATGGTGGTTGGTGTTGAAAGCTTAATTATCTCCCTAATATGTCATTAGGAAATTTTGCCTATGAGAGTGTGCCAAGGCCATTTGTTGCAATAAATACGTTACGGAGGTAGTATATTTTTCCATTCCACTAAAGAGTAATTGCCCATATGAACTACAAGATTAGGTCAAGTCTGGAACATGTTTTCCGTTTCTTTCGACTTTTTATTTGGATCTGCACCATTATATATAAATAGATTTTGATCTTAAACTTCTCCCATTATGACAAGACTTTTCTTGTAACTAATTTGAGTCTAAACCCTTCACAAATAAAAAAATGTTATTAGTATCTGATGTGAGTTTTTCCTTGGTGACTTTTGCTGCATTTAGCCTTTCTGGAGGGTGTGGAGTGCTGCTGGAAGTGATGGCCGAGGTGTCATAGGTGCTGTGTTTTTGGTTTTCCTCTCCTTTCTTAAAGTTGATCCAGCTTAGAGAATGACAAGTGTTAGTATGCATTACAGGTGTGCTAGAAGCAAACTTTGTAGAACCAGCTCATGATAAGCAGGGGTTTGAGCGCACTACAGTCCTTGCCAGACTGGAAAATAAACTGGTGCAGATGCAGAAACAATATTGGTCTGTTCCATTACTGTCCTTGACCCTTATTTCTCCTTTATTTCTGTCCTACTCTAATAAATCTTGATTTGATCTTCTTTGTTCAGGCGCAACTACTGTCATAAGATTGGCTATGCACCTAGAATCAACAAGAAACTAGTAGAATCTGGGGACAGAGGTAACTGACTTTCAAATAGAAGTTAATTGTGGTTAATTATAAGTGGAATGATGCTCTTCTGTGACTTCTTGAGCAAAGATTAAGAGCAAAACGTGGGACTTTTAGAATCAGACACTTCCATTCGGTTAAAAAAATCCATTCTCCATAGCTTTCCTACTTGTGAACTGCTTTTAAAGAGTTGGCTTGACTGCTTTTGTGTAACTACAATATCCTGAACTGGTGTTTGCAGAATCCTCACCGGATTATACTCCCTCATCATCGCGCGCTAAAAGCAAAGGAAAGGGCATGGATTATGATAAATTTAGTTCTCCTTCATCTGACAAGCATGGAGGGAAAACAACGGGCTATTCTCGTCCATCTGAAAAGCATGGAGTAAAAACTGTGGGAAAACATGTTTCAGTGAATGAGAAATATGGAAATGGCCGTACTTTTAATGCTAGAGGTAGAGAAAGTTCTGAAGAGCCATCGTCGCCATCTGTTGAAGATACTTCTGATGATAATGAGGAATATAGGGTGCCTAGAAGGGGAGTGAACAGATCAGGTCACTCAGCATTGAAGACCCCTGGCAAAGACCAGCAGGATAAAACTCTTCCTCATGAAAAAACAAGTTGTGGTGTACAACAGGTATCTTTTACATCTCTATTAAACTTCACCTCAACTTATCTAAATCGAAATTGTTGGACTGTGGTTGGACCTGATTATCCCTCATTTCACCTTATGTTCACTCATGATTGAACTTGACTAACCCTAACAAACTTAGAAACTAACACATCCATAGTATGCAATTTGCAGAATTATGCATAATGCCCCTGTGATATGCATGCTCACTTGTGAAGGATTAGTAAAGAGTTACTGCATGAGCAGAAATTTGTAGATGTCAAGAGTATGATATTGGTTGCATGAGCATATATGAAAATGAATCAGAAAGCTGTAGTTAGCCTTTATCTTCTATTTTTGCTTTTGGGTTTATGTGAGGTAAAAAAAAAGAGACTATACTGAAGTTATAAGTGAGAGTGCTTTTGAAGAAGCCCGAATCTTCCCTTGGGATCTATGTGAGTTGGAGGACTTACAAAAGAAATTTTGAATTTATATTGAGGCACATCATGCTATCTTGACTTGCACCTTTTTATAGTGTTGAGCATGAGACTCGTGAGAATATTTGACACAAATACTGAGAACTTCTATTTTCTTTCTACCTACATTTCACAATACATGCAACATTGAGAAGTGTCACAAACGAGGAAAGGGAGTTCGTTAGTGGTCTTTGTTGCCCATGTTATTAAGAATGTATCTTTTCTTTTTTATTTGATCAAGTAGTGGACATGGGGTAGATGGGTGGAGAAAGTGAGGGTACGATTGGCCTTTCACATAATAGAGCTTACCTGTAAGAAAATGTTGCAAGTACTATGAAACACCCCCAAAGGAATATGTGGCATGTATTGTGAAATGAATGTACTTCCTTCGTTTTTATTAGTTGTGACACTTCCATATTTGGGCATTTCTTTCTCTCTATATCTCCTCTACCACATGGGCCCTCCCTTTTATTCCTCTCTATCTCTCTCCTCTCCAAATATTGTCTAGGATTTCGTGAAGTAAAAATTGTCACAACTAATAAAAAACGGAGGAAGTAGTATATTTGTGCTCTCGTATTAATTGTGATTAAGAATTAATCAATTCTTTCTATTTGATAAAGCAGTGCAAATGGTTATAGATGGGTGGAGAATGTGAGGATACAACTGGCTTTTTACATAATAGAACTTACCCCTAAAGAAAATGTTGCAAGTACTATGAAACACCCCAATGGCATATATTGTGAAATAGAGGTAGTTAATTTATGTTTTTCCTATTAAATGTGATGGTCATTCCAAGTAGCTACTTTTGTTTGAGGTGTTGACTGTTGAGTACTTGTTGGACATGGGTACTACAAGCTAATTGGAGAGTTGGACTGTTGGAGTAATAGAGCAGAAGTGTAGCCTGTGTCCATGTTACCTGATGGAGTGTATGGTCTGATTGGCTTGCTGGTGTCTGTTGATATTTGTTTTTAAACCTGATTCAAGACAAGGTCTTTTAAATGGTTGCTGTACGTCATAGATACATGTATGTCCAGTTTCTTTGATTTGAGAGGAATGTTTCCAGAAGCAGAAAATCAACTAGATGGTTCACTCTTTAGGTTAAATGGGTCAACAGTATAAGGCAACTCATGCTATTCCTGTGGTCTACTCATTCGGTCAATTTAGTGGTTCCTCTAAGTCTTGCAATCAAGAGTTTCTTATGGTACACATAGCTAGTTTGACTTTGTCTTACCATTGCATGGACATCAAAGTATGATCTATGGACTCATATTTGAGAATATAAGAGGATTCCTCACGTGTACAACTTTTTAATTGAAGTTTAAACTAGGGCTTTACTACAAACTTGCATCTTGAAAAGAATGGAAGACTCGTTGATGGCTTTGTTGCTAGGCTTATTCTGCATTGCGTTGTACCCTTAGCATATCGTCATTTATCCATCACATCGTATGCAGATCTGTGTATTCCTTCTAGATTGGTAAAAGCTTGGTGGTTGTGTAAGGGTGAGGCTTGGGTTTCGTGTTGCCAAATGGTGGATTGATATAATTGAAAAAGGTGTCTTGCCTGCTGTCAAATAAGCTTGTTGCTAACGAGTTTCTTTTTTCTCATAAAATGACAGGAAAAACATGTTAATGGTAGTATGCATCCCCCGCCCCCTTCCACTCCGCAAGTTTTGGATCGATTGAGAGAGGAGAATCAATTATTGAAAGAAAGGTTGCAAGTGTTCGATGAGTTGAAGGAGGAGAATCGCATAATGAAAGAGAAGTTGCAAGTATTGGATCAGCTGAAAGAGGAGAATCGTATATTAAAAGAAAGGTTGGAAAGTCAAACTGAGTTTGGTTATGATTCTGGATCATTTGTCTCAGGAAGGCCATATTTCTGTCTTGTTACACCACTATAATGTTAGTGATGTGGCAATTGAAGAGATGGTTAGACATGAGAGGAGACACCAAATGGGATAGAAGATTTTTATTGCTTCATTGTGCTCGTTCTGTTCAGATATTTCATAGTTTAATGCTTACCATGAAGTTGTATTTTGTTTTGTTAGGTTGGAAGGAAGGAACGAGGAGAAAGTGGATGCTTTGGAACGCGACTTGCTGTCTCAGAAAGACAAGTGCAGATCCCTTGAAACAAAGGTAGAAATTCTAGAATCAAAAAGTCACTTTTCAGAATCGATCTCCCTTTTCTGAATTCCCCGTTTGTTAGTTGGCTCTTGCATACTTTCCTGACTTGCTTTTTGTAAATGACACAAATCCGATGGTTGTTGTATTGCATGAAATTATGCTTCCGCCCAGTTTTGTTTTTGCAGATGAATGCTTCAGTTTCCTTCTGACTGGTATATTGATTACAGCTCCTCACCCTCTTCTGGTGTTTGTTTAGTTTTTTTTCCCTTGTTTTTTCAGAAGGGGGGGGGGGGGGGGGGTGGGGGTTAAAATAGATGCTGCCAGTTTGTAATTGTGTCGTTTTTATTTTTGTACATTAAGTTATTTCATATTTATCTTAACTTATGATTTCCTTGATCAGCTTCAAGAAGCTAAAAGTAAACTTGAGGATCTGAACAAGGAGCAGGAGAGTCTAATTGACATATTCTCAGAGGAGAGAGACAGGCGAGACATTGAAGAGGAAAATTTGAGAAAGAGACTAAGGGTTTGTTCTCTCACTTGCAGATTTGGCCTTCAAGAATTTTTTGCAGTACATGTAGCATTCTATAATCTGCATCTGTGGATATTTTAGATTATCTTCTTTTTCCTGGCAGGATGCGTCCAACACTATTGAAGAGTTGCGTGAGAGAGTGATGCTACTTGATAATATGAATTCTTCTAATGGCAGGCGATAGCATTTAGGCTGCAATGCAGTAGTGTGAAGGAGCTAGATGTACATATTTCTTTGTTGCAGCTTTTATTCAGCAATCGTTAATGTATAAGGTGGACCTTGACAGAAAGTTTTAATGAAGTTCACCTGGCCTGTAATTACTAGAATTAGCTTTATTCTTTGTAGGGCTTTTTGGCTAACCAACTATTGGTCTAGCAGAGTATGGTAGTGGGAAAGGTGTCCTACGGTTGTATTATAGATTATGTATACGGTACCCATGCTTTGAGCCTAATATAGTGATCTAGTATGATGTGTCTGCCATCTCTTTTTTGTTTTGGCGTAGGAAGGTCTTAATCTAGCTTAAATTACCTATGGCTCTCCTCACGTTGACAACCCCGTTACATAATTCTGAGAAAGTCTACCTCAAATATTGTGCTTTTTCTACAAGCCTTGCACCAAAGTAGACTGTTTTTTTTGGGGAAGAGGAGCAAATTTAAATTAAAGTAAATTGTTTAAAACATGCCGCGAGGATTCATCCTCGTGTGAATTCGCAAATACAATTGTCTTTATCCATCTCATACACATTAATACATTTCGGGGGAGGGTAGGACAAAATACACAAATTGTTGAAATCATTTGTTCTCCCTTTGGCTGTTTTAGCTAGAGCATCCGCTAAGTTGTTTGCTCATCTTCCTTCAAAGCACAGTCTAACCCCTGATAGTTCTCTTAGTAACCCCCTGCAAGCAATGATAATATGTGATATGTGGTTGTTAGCTTTGTTCCTGTTTTATAGCGGTGACTATCATAAGGCAATCACTAGATATGATACAATTAACCAATTTTTCCTTTTAATCCACTCCAGAGCCATAAGAATGGCTCTTCCCTCCGCTTCCATTGCATCCATCGTGAAAGTTGCCAGCTGGAGGCTCTCAATCCAAGTACTTGTATGATCTCTGCACACGGCTTCAAGAAAGGCTTCTTTTGTGTTGGTTAAAAAAGAACCATCAGTTTTGATTTTTAGTTTGGTAGGGTTTGGAGGTAACCAAGGGGTTAGGGTGTTGGGTGCTTTTCCCACCTTAGGTTGGTTTTGGGTGAAGAACCATTCGGTAGCAGCCTAACGTGAATTTTTAATGAGGGTAGTTGAAGGGATATTGTTTCTTTTGAAAACCCAGTTATTTCGTCTTAGCCAAAGGTGCCAAATGGTGAAAAGGAAAATGGGTCCATGGGGGACTAAAGAGTCAGTAGGCCAAGTATTGCAAGTATTGAGGTTTTATCTTGCCAAAGTAGACTGTTGATACCAGGTAGTAAGTAGTATTGTGATAAGATACTTCTAATAGTTGAGCTTGCCCAATGCCTTGGAATTTTAGTTAGTTATAATTTAGTAGTATTTAGATAAGTAATAAAGTATCAATTAGTGTGGAAAAAAGTTTACAAAACAATCATTTATAATTGAGAAATTTGTCAGAAACAACCTTATAAAAGCTCCATTTTGTGAGAAATAACCTTATAGTTTTTTTTCGTGACAAACAACCTTTAAATGTTTTTTTTGTAAGATAAAACCTCAATGTCTCTTTTCGGTATTGACTTGTTTGTTGTGCATTGCTTATCAATTTTTTTGGTATGAGGTTTTTTGGGAAATTTTGATTTACTTTAGGGGTAAGTAGGGTTTATATAAGGGAGCAAATTGATGGAAATGAAACTCCAACTGATAAAACAAGAGAGGGAAAGAGAGTGCAAGTAGAACGAATAACCTGTCAACATAGGAACTTGTTTGTCAACATTGGAAAAAAGCCCTGAGGCTTTATCTCATAAAAAAATAACATTTAAAGGTTGTGGGTTAATCTTTGGTTTTCATTCATATATCATAAAATTAGAGAAGCAATATTAGTGTCATGGAAGAGTTGTTGGAACTTTTTGTCTTCCATACTTTTGAGGTTGTGGGTTTGCATCTTCAATTTATTTTTTCTTTTTAATATATGAGAATGACATAAATAAAATGTGATTATAAGAAGGATGGTGACATGCAATGGATAACAAACTCTTACCTACGCTTTTTAAAGTACTAGTTTTTCTAGCACGTGCTTCGCACGTTTTAAAAATAGAGTAGCATTACTTTGTAATTTACGTATTTATTGTGTATTATGAGAAACAAAATAATTCTAATTTATACATAAATTTAGATTTTTCTATATTAAACTATAAAGTTTCCCATTTTTCTATAATGAATTATTTCCATTAAGAGTCATTTGTCATATACTCGTGTTACTATGGTAATGCTCAAGAGGATTATAATCGATCCACACATACGAAGGTGGCCACAAGCCCCACAAATTTATAAGGTACTACCTTAAACACATACAACTATGTAATGTAATCTCATTATTTTATTGATTAAATTTTTTATGAGACTCAAAATGACAAATAAAATAAAATAATGATATTGTGTTTGGGAGTACATTGTTGTATCTACTCTAAGGTGTATATATATATTGACAAGCCCATAACAGTACATGCAAACTTTTCAAAAATTAAAAGAAAATAAAACGAAAAAAATAAAAGGAGTGAAAATTTATATCCCAAAACACAAAATATAAAACTAAACAAATTTAAGAAAAGGGGTATAATGGAAATAGGAAAATTACTACAAATGTTTGACTACAATTTGACCATTTCTTCCTTTTTATAAAGGTTAAGGACATGCAAGATAATTTCATATGAGACACTATCAAGAACTCATCTATTCTATTGGAACAAATTTTTAACCTTAATTCAAAGACCATGAAACCCGCTTGCTGAAAGAAAAGCTAAATCACAAGTTTTTCTTGCCTGTACTTTAAAAAATAAGTTGCTCAGGAAATCATAAAACCTTACCTCAAAATCCAACATGGTTCTTATCTTCCCGCTGAGATTATGATGACATCACCACCAACATCTTCACCATTATCACCTTCTCTCATCACCTTACTTTCAAATATAGAGGAATTCATTTGAGTATTTCTTCCCTATAGAGAATAAAGTCTTTAAAGATAATCCTCTCCTTCAAGTCATGAAACTAAGGGCCTGTTTAGATATACTGAAAACAAATGAATTGAACTGAACTGCATTTAACTGAATTGATTGGAGCTGAGTTGAACTGAACTGAACTGAACTGAACTGAATTGAATTGAATTGAATTGAATTAAATTGAATTTAATAAATATATAAATAATATTTAAACAACAATAATATGAATATTAAATAATAATTATGATTGTAGATAATAATAATGAATAATAATAATTGTATTTTGGATATTTTTAAATGATAATTATAAATAAATAATATTAATAATCATAAATTAATAATAATAATAATGAATGATTATAATGATAATTAATAACAATTATTTTATAGTCTTTGTATTAATATATTAATACTTGATGATGATTATATAATAACACTAGTATCTAAGAATTAATTTAATATTACTATTTTAATAATTAGATTTAATTATATATTAATATTTAATAATAAAATAATAATTGGGTCGGACCGTGCAAAATTACATCATCAACCATTTTGATGTGATTTGATTGGATTATGGGCTGAAAACGCGAGTTTATTTGTGCTTTTAGCCTAAACCATGTCCCCCTAATGATAATAGTATTAATAATGAATAAAGCTATAATTAACAAAATAATATACAGAGAATAATAATAATACTTAATAATAATGATATAAAAATAAATAATAATAATAATAATATAATAATAATAAGAGCAATTAGTAAAATAAATTAGACCAACATAATAATATTTAACAAAATGGTTATAAAAGAATGGAGCTGAACTGAACTGATTGGAGCTGAACTGAACTGAACTGAACTATTAGAGCTGAACTGAACTGATATTAAGCTGAAATGAACAGGCCCTAATTTCAAACATATCTTATGCACAATACATAGTGAGGAACTTGTTGATGTTTCAAAGACCATAGTTTTTGTCTGGCCCACCTCCCCTTGATAAAAATGCAACACAGCGACCAAAATTTTAAGAAAGTTATTTCTCTAATGACTTCTAGAGAAAGAGGGAGGAGTCAATGGAGAAGAAGGGCAAGGGCTCCAAAACTTGTGTTCGTGGATCGACCCCATTTTGTTTCTCTTGAAATCGAAACTAATCATCATCCTCGCCTTCTTAATTACTAGAGTTTCCAACATTCTCAAGCGACATTAATGGTCTCATTTGTGTCCAAGCTCTTTTATCGCATTCTAAGTTCTCCTTGTATTTGTAAGTTAGTTGGAAGAAAAATAAATCAAAAGTCGCACAACGCGAGATAGTGTTGTGACTGCAAAGACAAAGATAGATGCGACCTCTAATTGGACATGAGGTAGATGACAAGAGGAATGAGAAAGTGAAGAGCTAAATCACGCCCATACAAATACAAAAAATGTCCACAACATTAAAGAAAGGTATTAAATTACCCTTTAAAAAATTTCAGTGGGTTCAAATGCTCGGTACAAGTGGGTTCAAATGGGATGCTGAGAAACAAATGATTTTAGTGGAGAGAACCGTTTATAATGAGTATTGTAAGGTATGTATTTTCTTTTATAATTTCTAGCTTAACATCATATTAAAATGTATTATTTTAGCATGATTATGTTTACTTACATTTTTTTCTTATATTGTTAGGTTCATTCAAACTGCAAAAATTTGTATGGGTATTATTTTCCTCACTTGGATGCAATGATGGAGATTTATGGCAAGGATTATGCTACTGGAAAACCTGGTGAGGGTTTTGTTGAAGCGGTTGACAATACGGGAAAAGCCGCTCCTGTGCAACTTAAGCTTGATTCAAGTGATGAGGAAGATAGTAATGGAACTTAAACGATGGAATCTGCCCCTCCATCAAAAAAGGTGAAGAGAGAAAAAGGTTATAAGCGTAAAGGGAGGTAAGAGGGAAGGTGATAGTACCGATAGTTCTGAGTTGGCTAGCTTACAAGCTTTTATGAAAGACATGAATGTCCATCTTTCCACCATGGCTAGTGTGATGTCTCGTGCTGATGAATGTGAGCAACAAGTAGCTGAGAAGAGCGAAAAAGTGCTTGATGAACTTCTGACGTTGGAAGGTATAACTCCACAACAAGCTTCGGAAGTTGCTCAAATCTTGACTGATCAACCTAACAAACTTCTCATATTTTTCAAGTGTCCAGATGCTTTGAAGGGCTTATTTGTTAAAAGTATTCTTGGTGTGAACAACAATGACAACGATAATGTTTAAGTATGTGAAATGCTAGTAGTTTGTTCCAAAAAAAGACTAGTGGATTACTTTTGGGTTTTTAATTTTTATTTTGTCAACTTTGTTATGGAACTTGTATTTTGGACAAGTATTTGTGGTTTTTGTAATTGGTAAGATGGTTAAGAGTTGTGACTTTGGATGTTCAGCGCTACTATGGTTTGTGTGACAATGGAAACTTGTATTTTGGACAAGTATTTTGTGTTGTTTGTAATTGGTAAGATGGTTAAGAGTTGCTACATTGGATGTTCATCGCTACTATGGCTTGTGTGACAATGGAAACTTGTATTTTGGACAAGTATTTTGTGGTGTTTGTAATTGGTAAGATTATTATGAATTGATACTTTAAATGTTTAATTAATGATTGTTATATAATATGAGCACTATAAGAGGGGGTGAATTATAGTGAGAGAATATGCTATACTTTTTGCGGAAATAAAAGTTAGCTAGGGAGCACAAAAAAGGAACACGAGATATTTTAGCGAGGAAAAACTTCCTATGCCCAATAAGAAGAAACGACCTCGACCACAAGGGATTTTGACTCTAAACTTTCCACTATAATAGGCCAAACGACTCTGTTTACAAACCTATTACTTTTCTCTTGGGCCACAACTTGAGTTCCTAAACTCAAGTTCCCAACAACAGTTCCCACAACTGTTGTTCCTCTCGAACTTCCCTCGAAGTTCCTTTCTTTCTCTTTCTCACGCTTCACTCAAAGCTTCTCACACTTACAAGAGTTCACTCAAACCCTTACCCAAAATTACAATATGTAAAACAGTGGAAGAGTATAAACTTGAATAAAGTAAGTATGAATTCTCTTAGAAACGACACTGACTCTCTAAGACAACTAAGAATATTTGGCTAAGTCAGACACACTTAATTGCAAGGTATTAGGCACCTATTTATAATATACTAAGGCAAGACCATAACTTATGTCCACTAACCCATGATGTCCATTACTTCAATTTATTTATTAGTTTTTATTTACCTTTCCTTGAGAAATAAATAACCACTAGCCCACTACTTAGCTTAATAAGAGAAGCAGTAAAGTATAACGTGGTTTATAAAACATGAGGCTTAATTAAACTAATAAAAATAAATTAAGGCTTTAATAAAATAATCAAGCCCATTACTCCACAAACAGTAAACATGTAGCAGTAAATTTAAACATGATATTAGTTTACTTGGGGAGTAATTAAATTATTTTCTTTAAATAGTTTTTAGGAAAAATATCTTTTATAAATATTTTAAACATAACCGAAAATCATAATTAAGTTTTAAAAGAAAATCCTTTTAAAACCAAAAATCAATTCAAAATAAAATCATTTGACTAATAAAATATAAAAGAGAATATTTAAAAAGATTTTGACCGTATCCTAATTAAATCAGAAAATCATTTTAAATAAATTCCTAACAAACTAACAACTAACTCCCTAAAGTCATGGACTAAGTCAAAACTAACTAAAGACTCTCTAATAAACTTACTTGGGCTCACAATAATGTTAGGTGCACAACTTGGGATATGTTAGCTGTTCCTTAAGTCTTTTCTAGGTCTGTTCCCTAACCTTGTTCCTAATAGTGTCAGTGTTTGTTCCTGTCATGGGAAAAGAACCAAGTTCCATTTGAGAATTCAACACAAACTAGATTAAGTATTTACTCAACCTTAACAAGAAGATATTAAATACATCCTAATGTATTCTAATCTTCACTCCAAGCTTGATACTTCATCTTTCGAATATCTTCACTTCGAGCTTTGATTAATTCTCCAATTTAATCTTCGATCAAGTATTCTCTTTCTCGAGAATGAATTACCTAGCAATATCATAAGTGAAATACAATAGGTCTTTTGTTGGTTAAGTCATCTTCAAAACTCAAGGGTCAACAATTTCCCCCTTTTTGAAAATGGCAACAAAAGACATATACTAAATAATTTTAACAAGTCATATTAAACTATTTAACAAAGTAATGCAACTAGGTTAAAACAAATTCTAATATACTTTTGTTCTAATTTTAACTTTAGTGAAAAAAACGATGTTCAACTAAAGAACATGAATCAAGGCTAGAAAAATTTACTCTTTGCCTTTCTCTTTCCCCTTTTTGCATCTTCAAAAACATTATTCCATGATTTCGGAAACATGAATGTTATCTATCAAAACACATCACAGCACCAAACTTAGTTAGAAGTAAGTTGGTTAGTATAAGTAAATAGAGCATCCAACTCTCAAAATCGCAATTCAAGAATATTAGCCATTCAAAAGACGCACGCATGCAAAAAGATTCAACTTAAAATTAGCGAATTAATTTAGTTCTATTGTAGCATGCATAAGAAGGAAAGAAATTAAAACATTGTTCCCATAGTTAACGAAAAGAAAGAAATATTAAACTAAGAGTAGTGTTTAGGCTTGAGGAGAAGGGGTTGTTCGACTTCTTCCACCACATCATTGAGTTTCTCCATCACTTCCTTGTGGTTGCGTTCCACGGTTTGAGAAAGCTTGAATATCATGAACTCCAATAGCATCATGTTGTTGTTCACCTTTTGGAGCGCCACAAGATTCGTCTTTAGATGATTCATGAGAACCTCTTGAACCATAAACGCTTATCCACCTTTTCCGACAACCCTTTGACAATTTTGTTCACACCTTGAGCTTCTTGAGAAAATTCCATCATAGCCTCCGATTGACCCATAACCAAAGTAAATAAATGATCCAACCTTTGAGCATGTGCAAAGGTATAAGTAACACCAATGGTGGGGTTTGGAGATGTAGATGAGGAAGGGGTGTGGTTGCGGCAGTGGGTTCCTTAAGGTCAGGAACAGCTGTTTGTTCCTTAGAGATGGGAACATTAGTTGCTTCCTTTCCTTTGGGAACAGCAGGGGCAGATTGTTTGGAAGGAGGAGGGATTGGTGAGTATTGTGGCTTGTTGTGTTTGGGTGATGTAGTTTTTGGTGGTGAAGTTTCCATAGGTGCAGGGGATTGTTCCCTTGATGAAGGAACACACGCTTCATAAACTTCTTTAGCGATTAATTGAACTTCATCATCATCAACAATATCATCATCAAGCACAAAATAAGGACAGCTCAATACCTTTAAATTTCGAATGCGCCTACTTGATCTAGGAGCATGTAAAACTGGTGTCTCCTTCTCCAATTCATCCTTGTCAACAACCTTCTTCGCTTTAGCCTTTTCTTTTTCTTCTTTTTCTTTTTCTATTTTTTTCAATTTTTTCAAATTTCTTTTTCAATATTTTCTTTTTCTTCTTCTTTTTCGATTTCCACCTCAATATCAATTTCCTCATTTTCTTCTTCACTGTCTATCTCATCATCATCCAAGTTTGAACGCCCTTGCACAACTTCCCCATCGACAATCGAGACATTCAAATTATTGAGTGCCTTAGTGTTCAACAAATTCCCCGTTGTAACACTAACTTGATGAACCCCATCAAGCTTCACATTGAATTTCTTTAATAGAACCGTAACAAGGGCTCCATATCCTACAACAACTCCATTTTCAATGCAACGATTCAAGTGTCGAATCATAAGGGAGGGAAAGTTTATTGGTTTATGAGATGCAAGGCAATGGATGTAAATCAAATCTAACATGCCAACCAAAGCACGTTTACAAAGACGAGGTAAAAGTGCCTTTTTGAGTAGGTGACAGACATTTTGTAGAATGGGGACAACAGTTTATGATCTATAGAGGTAGCCTCTCTTTTACCACCATCAGTAAAGGAAATGTCATAAAAAGGATATACCCCACCCTGTTTCTTAAAATACAAATTTGTTCCCTTCACAGGAACACCAAACAGTTTCCCTAAAGAATCACAATTAAAATCGATTTGTGTTCCTCTAACTAGGGTAGAACAATTCTTCTCCTCATCCATTGAAAAATTCTCACAGAATTCGTCCATTAACTTGGGAACGAGACATTGGCCATAGCAATTTTCAAATAGTAGTTCTCAACCCTGAAATTTGAGAATCTCTAGCAATTGATAGAAATTAACCCTTCTATACCATACAAGATCAATATATAAACCCGAAATATACCTAGATGGAGTCGATTTCCTTCTCGCCACTTTTGTTGTTCCTCTTCTGAGAACAGCAGGTTCCCCCTCAGATTTTGCATGTGACCCTTTGATAAGTACTTTATTATGCTTATCCATGTTGCATTTTTAGTGTCGATACATATAGATTTAGAGCATTTTAGTCTTGCATTGCATGGTTTTGATTACTTTGAACTAAATAGTTGCTTCACTACTCATTTAGTTATTTTGGATGATTTTCAGACTAACTAACAGGTTTTTGAAGTCATATATGATCATTGGAAGATTAGTTGTGGACTTTTGAACTTCAAATGGACATAACGTTTGATCCGTAAATTGGATTAAGGTGATTCCAGTGGGAGGTGTTAGCTCGTTTCGATAGCTTTCCAACGAATGGTCATAAGCCCAATTTCAATAAGAGACGAGAGAGATATGATCGTTTGAAATTGAGCTGTCCGCTGACTAGCAGGTCTACACGACTGTGTTGATTTCAACACGACCGTGTTGGTCTGTTTCCACGAAGTCAGTCCTGTTCTGCTTGCCCACTGATTTGAGAAGCTCAGGTCTACACGACCGTGTCCATTTTGACACGACCGTGTGGACCTGCTTTCGGGCTTTGACCCGTTTTGTCCGTCAAACTTTAATGACTCTATTAATTAGTTTTCTTAGCTTAGTTTTCGAGATTACTTGATACTTAGTTTCTAATTAACTCTCTCTTAGCCCTAAAACTCTCTCTAAACACTAGTTACTCCATTGTTTCATTATTGAAGATCGAATTCATCAATTAATTCAAGCAATTTCTTTTCTATCTCTTTCCTTTAATCTTTTTGCTTTGTTCATGATGTTTACTTTATTGAATTTTAATTGCTTAGAATCCATGATTAGTGAGTAGCTTCTAATCTAGGGTTTGGGCGAAAGTATGAATTAAGGGCTTAATGTAGATTATCTATGCTTTTATTGATTCAATTGTTTGTCTATGCATTGAATGTGGTGTTTTGACACCCTAGGATAGATCTTGATCACGTTTATGCTAGGGCACTTAAGGTCTTTATTGTTCTTAATCGAACTCTAATCCCTTTTGTCATTCCCATGTTTCGACTTGATTTCTAGACCAAGGGATTGGGTAGGAATTAAGGGGATCCTTTAATTAGGGGTTTTCCGAACTTAATGAATTTATTAATCAACGGACCAAAGACCATTCGAAAGAGGATTTGGTTGGTTGATTAATCGATTACTCTTGAGGACCATTCGAGAGAGGACTCAAGTATATTAGAGGGGAACTTAACCTTGTATTGACTCCGTTGTGAATCAACATAGCGTCGATTATCGTTGTCTAGCCCATGTTCATACGAGTAGCCCGAACTCTAGTGTCTTCCTTATCATATTAATCCTCCTATTTGCTTATTAGTCGGTATTCATTAGCTAGTTAATTAGTCGGTTACTTACTCAATCTTAAACCCCCAAAAACCCTTCACTTAGGTGGTTTTGGACGTAGTGGACTATAGTCAATCCCGATTTCCTTGTGGTTCGACCTTGACTTGCCGTTACTACGTGCTTAGTAGTTGCTAGTTAGGTTTATAAATTGTGTTTGCTAAGCGGTTCTTAGTGCCTTAACGACACGCTAAAAACATCTTATCACCCTTCGATTTCCTTCTCCACCGCTTCTTCACTTTGTTTCCTCTTTCTCAAAGCTCGTGTGGGTGGATTGGGAGAGATATCCATGGGAGTTGGAGAGTCTTTGTGAGTAGAAGAGGGAGAGGGTTTTTCGATTTTAGTTTGAGTGTGGAGGGATTGATTTTTTGTGAGATACATTTTGTGGGAAAAGGGGCGCCTTTTTATTTGAGTGAATGGGTGCAATTTGGTTTAGGTGGAAAACTTAAGATTAGTTTAATGGAGGTAATTATGAGGAGTTTAATGAAGAAGATGGAATGTTTAATCAAAATTTGATTAATCCGTGTAAGGCACATGGTTTTGGAAAAAATAAAGAAAATTAAGGAAGAGAATGTAAGATAATATTTCCCAACTAATTTGAGAGATATTAGGAGAAAATAGAGGGAATATAATCAGATTTTGAGGAGAAAAAATCTGAGCAAAATATTTTTGGATTTTATTTGTATTTCGAAAATTAGAAAAGAAATCCTAAGACTAATACGATGGGTAACAACGTTTGGGAACAACGGATGGGAACAGAAAATCTTGCTACTTTGGAATGTAATTAACCTTTTAATCCCTTGTTAACTCTTAAGGCATAGAATTGTCTAAAGAACACTGAGGATAATATTATTGGACATTAGTGAGCAGTTTTCAGACTATTTCACTCATACATATGAAATAATCATATAAAAGTTGTGATGCATTTAAATAAATAAATTCACCAAAATTTATTCACATGTAAATAATGCCAAAGAATCAAACCAATAGGGAGAAATATTGTAGCAACTATTTCAACTTAATCAAGCCAAGTTCAAGCCTCAGATTTTCAAATCGATCTCTATTTAAGGGCTTTGTCAGATATCAGCAATCTGACATTCAGTTTCACAAAATTCCATTTTAATTAGGCCCTTTTCAACGTTGTCCTTAAGAAAATGATGCCTAATATGAATATGCTTAACTCTAGAATGATGCACGGGATCTTTTGAAATACTAATAGCACTAGTATTATCACAATAGAGAGGAACATAATCAAAGAAGATTCCATAGTCACGAAGTTGTTGTTTTATCCAAAGCATTTGGGAACAACATGCTGCTGCTGCAACATATTCAGCCTCGGTTGTAGATAAAGCAACTGTGTTTTGCTTCTTGGTACTCCAAGAAACTAAACTATGTCTAAGAACTTGAACCATACCTGATGTACTCTTTCTATTGACTAGATCACCAGCATAGTTGGAAATCCTTTCAATTCAAATGTATCACTTCTTGAATAGAACAAGCTTTAATCGTTTGTTCCTTTGAGGTATCTAAGGATTCTCTTCACTGTTGTGAGATGAGATTCCTTTGGATTGGCTTGAAATCTAGCACATATACCTACACGAAAAGAAATATTGGGACGACTTGCAGTTAGATATAATAATGAGCCAATCATACCTCGATATTTGGTTTGATCCACACTTATTCCTATAGCATCCTCGTCCAACCTAGTTGAAGTTCCCATAGGTGTATGGTTTGTTTTTGAAGCTTCCAAACCATACTTTTTCAGCGGTTCCTTGATATACTTTTGTTGATGGATGTAAATTCCTTCTTCTGTTTGTTTAATTTGTAGCCCCAAGAAGAAATTGAGCTCACCCATCATACTCATTTCTAACTTTTTACTCATGAGATTAGCGAAATCCTTGCACAAAGATTCATTAGTGGCACCAAATATAATATCATCAACATATATTTGAACTACTAATAAATGTTTCCCTTTCGATTTCAAAAACAAGGTCCTGTCTAATTTTCCTCTTTTTAACTCATTTTCAAGAAGGAACTTTGAAAGTCTTTCATACCATGCTCTTGAAGCTTGCTTTAACCCATAAAAATCTTTGTCAAGCTTAAAGACATGATTTGGAAAATCTTTATTTTCAAAATCGGGAGATTGTTTCACAATAACCTCTTCATTAAGATAACCATTTAAAAATGCACATTTCACATCCATTTGATATAATTTAAAACCCATGAAAGCTGCAAATGCAATAAATATTCTAATTGCTTCCAATCTAGCAACATGAGCAAAAGTTTCCTCGTAATCAATACCTTCTTGTTGATTGTATCCTTTCACAACCAAACGAGCCTTGTTTATATGGTTCCGAACTCATCTAACTTGTTCCTAAACACCCATTTCAAACCAATAACCTTGTTGTGTTTAGGTTTAGGTTCAAGGTGCCAAACCTTGTTCCTTTCAAATTGATGGAGTTTATCTTGCATAGACACAATCCAATCAGCATCAGTGAGAGCTTTTTCATGGTTCCTCGGTTCCATCATAGAAAGAAAAGCATGAAAAGCACAAAAATTTTAATTTGAGATCTCGTTTGAGTTCCCTTGTTAATGTCACTGATTATGAGTTCCACAGGATGGGAACGCTGATGTCTCAAGGCTTTGGTTGGAAATCCTGGATGGGAAATTGATTTCCTTGTGCAGATTCTTGATTATCTTCATGTTCTTGGGAACCATGTTCAACAATGGTGGATTATTCACTAGCGTATCCTTACCTAGTTCATCTTCAGTGTTGGGAACAAGGACAGGATGTTGTTCCTTTGGCTTTTTTCCCATGACTTCTTCTTCTCCCAAAATCTCATCAGTGAGAATTTGATCTTTTGTTTAAACCTATCTCGAAGTCATCTTCAACCTGTGTGCTTGGAACAAATTTATGTTTCATCAAAAATAATATGTACATTTTCTTCTACACGCATGGTCCTCTTATTATAAACTTTATAAGCCTTGCTACTTGAAGCGTAACCTAGAAATACCGCTTCGTCACTCCTAGCATCAAATTTCCCAAGACTTTGTTTCCCATTATTATGAACGAAACACTTACATCCCAATGTCTTAAAATAGGTAATATTGGGCTTTTTACCAAAATAAAGCTCATAAGGAGATTTGTTCACTAAAGGTCTCACCATGGCACGGTTTATAAACTGACAAGCAGTATTCTCAGCTTCGGCCCAAAAGTTCCTAGGAAGTCCACTAGCTATCAACATAGTTCTAGCCATTTCCTCTAAGGTTCTAGTCTTCCTTTCAACAACACCATTTTGTTGAGGTGTCCTAGGGGCGGAAAAATTGTGGTCCAAACCATGTTCCCTGCTATAGTCGTCAAACTTAAAGTTCTCAAATTCCTTGCCATGATCGGACCTAATGTGCAACAGTTTTTTTACCACTCAAATTTTGAACTTTCTTTGCAAACACTAAGAACTCATCATAAGCCTCATCCTTGCTAGAAATAAAAATAACCCAAGTAAATCTAGAATATTCATCAACAATTACTAGCACATACTTCTTGCCACTCCTACTTTGTATCCTCATTCGTCCACACAAATCCATATGAATTAGCTCTAATGGTCTTGTGGTAGTTACCACGTTTTTGGACTTCAAGGAGGACCTTACATGCTTTCCTCTAGCACATGCATCACAAACTCGGTCTATTTGAAACTTAATTGAAGGTAAACCTAAAACTAGTTCTTTCGATCGAAGTTTGTCAAGCAAAGAAAAATTAGCATGTCCAAGACGCATATGCCATAATAACGGATCACCATCAATAACACTAAGGCATGTAAATTGATTTTTGGCAACAAGGTTAAGATCCACAACATATGTGTTCCCTTTCCTTGTTCCTTCTAAAACGACATCCTTAGTGCTTTTGTTGACGATCAAACACTTTTCGCTATTAAACTTCACATTGTTCCCCTTATCACAGAATTAGGAAATACTCAACAAGTTATGCTTTAAACCATCAACTAGAAAAACATTATCTATGGAATGGGACAATGACTTACCAACTTTGCCCATGCCAATTATGTTGCCTTTCATGTTGTCACCAAAAGTCACACTTCCAACCATCATAGGTAGAGAGTGAGAGGAACCTTGATTTATCTCCAGTCATATGCTTTGAACAACCACTGTCTAGGTACCATGTGTTTTCCCCCTCACTCTAGCCTGCAAGAGAACTAATTGTTAGAATTAGGAACCCAATCTTTCTTGGGTTCCTTTCCTTCATTAACATTAGACTTATCTTTCCAAGTTAATTAGATTGTTTCCAAATTTTTGTCTCATCGACCAAGTCTAATAAGACATGAGTTCCTATAATGACCAGTTTTCCCACAAAACATACAAACTTTATCACTTGGTAAATCAACTCTCTTTTTAGGTTTTTCAAACTTCTTTTTGTGATTGACGCTAAGACCTTCAGTCCGTTTGGTTTAAGGGTTTTTAATCCAATTAGGAATAGGAAGGAACTTCTTCTTGTTCCTACTTAAGTTCAGTTCCCCTTCAAGTTCCTTGTTTTCTTTTTCCAAAAACGAAACGTGATTTTTCAATTCTCTTATTTCAGTTTTGAAACTTTGTAAGGGAACTGACTTAATGTCAAAGGAACTCACTTCGGGAACAAACTCTTTCAATTGAGATAACTCAAGGCTTAATAAGTAGTTCTCGTTTTTGACAACTTCGAAATTCTCTTTTAAACTTAGATTTTTATCAAACAATTCGAAAAATCTTTTTTCAATATCGGTTCGAATACTTTTAAGCCAAGAGGTATGTTCCTTTGCAACATGTAAATCATGTTGACTTTGTTTCAACTTAATGGACTCATCTTTGCAATCATTTACAACATCAACAATAAATTCAAATAATTGCTCTTTGCTTAAAGAATTAAGACGAGTTTTAATAGTGTCTAAACTTGCCTCAAGAGATTTGATCTCATCATCAGATTCGGAATTGTCGAGGGCCATGAGACAAAAGTTTGTTGTTTCCTCATTAGGTTGAGGATCATCTTCTTCCTCGGAATCAGATTCTCCCAAGCAGCAACCATTGCTTTCTTCAATTCGGATCTGGTATAGGAACTCTTGTACTACTTGTTCCTATCTTTGCTTCGTTCCCTTCCTTTGCCTTTGTCTTGTTCCCATTGGGGACATTCTTTAATAAAGTGATCGGAACTGCCACATTTATGACAAATAGGTTTGTTAGAATATTTCTTGTTTTTACCTTTGTAGTCTCCATTCTTCATGTTCCTAAAAATCCTTTTGAATTTTCGGACCATGAGAGCGGATTCCTCTTCGCCTGTTTTCGAGTCATCACTTTCATCGGCTTTTAAGGCAATCGACTTCTGTTTGGACATATCACCATTTTCATTGTCCAAGTGTAGCTCGTGAGTCATTAGCGAACCAACAAGTTATTCCAGATTGAACTTTGTAAAGTCCTTAGTTTCCTGTAAGGCTGTAACCTTAGCCATCCAATGATCTCTAGGAAGGCTTCTTAGGACCTTACGCACCTAATCCTCAGAGGTTATCACTTTTTCAAGAGAGGTTAGCTCATTAATAATATTTGTAAAGCGTGTAAACATCTCTTGCATGGAATCTTTTGATTTCATTTGAAAAAGTTCATATTGGTTCATCAAAAGGTCTATTTTTGATCTCTTAACTTCACTCGTACCTTCATGAGTGACTTCAAGTAGATCCCAAAAAATTTTTGCGGTTTTGCATCCCATGACACGATTGTGTTCGAGGGGTCCAAGACCATAGTGAAGCAGTTTAATGGCAAGAGCATTAATTTCCATTTTTTCGAAATCAGCTTTGTCGAAATCAGAGATGGATTTAGGAATTACCTCGTTCTTGTCATTAGTGGTAGTGACTTCAAAGTCGCCTACCTCTATGACTCGCCATACCTGGTAATTGTCGGCTTTAATGAAGATCTCCATTCTGTTCTTCTAGTAGGTATAGAACTTGCCGTTGAACATTGATGGCCTCTGTGTAAAGTACCCTTCTTCCAGTTTCTCTCTAGTATTCACGTTATCCAAGATCTCGAACTCAACAGAGTTTCCTGTGTGTTTAGAGTTCCCGCTCTGATACCAATTGTTATATAATATGAGCACTATAAGAGGGGGTGAATTATAGTGAGAGAATATGCTATACTTTTTGCGGAAATAAAATCTAGCTAGAGAACACGAAAAGGGAACACGAGATATTTGAGCAAGGAAAAACTTCCTAGGCCCAATAAGAAGAAACGACCTCGACCACAAGGGATTTTGACTCTAAACTTTCCACTATAATAGGCCAAACGACTCTGTTTACAAACCTATTACTTTTCTCTCGATCCACAACTTGAGTTCCTAAACTCAAGTTCCCAACAACAGTTCCCACAACTGTTGTTCCTCTCGAACTTCCCTCGACGTTCCTTTCTTTCTCTTTCTCACGCATAACTCAAAGCTTCTCACGCTTACAAGAGTTCACTCAAACCCTTACCCAAAATTACAATATGTAAAACAATGGAAGGGTATAAACTCGAATAAAGTAAGTATGAATTTCTTAGGAACGGCACTGACTCTCTAAGACAACTAAGAATATTTGGATAAGTCAGACACACTTAATTGCAAGGTATTAGGCACCTATTTATAATATACTAAGGCAAGACCATAACTTATATCCACTAACCCATGATGTCCATTACTTCAATTTATTTATTAGTTTTTATTTATTTTTCCTTGAGAAATAAATAACCACTAGCCCACTACTTAGCTTAATAAGAGAAGCAGTAAAGTATAACGTGTTTTATAAAACTTGAAGCTTAATTAAACTAATAAAAATAAATTAAGGCTTTAATAAAATAACCAAGCCCATTGCTCCACAAACAGTAAACATGTAGCAGTAAGTTTAAACGTGATATCAATTTGCTTGGGGAGTAATTAAATTATTTTCTTTAAATAGTTTTTAGGAAAATATCTTTTATAAATATTTTAAACATAACCGAAAATCATAATTAAGTTTTTAAAAGAAATTCCTTTTAAAACCGAACATCAATTTAATATAAAATCATTTGAATAATAAAATATAAAAGATAATATTTAAAAAGATTTTGACCTTATCCTAATCAAATCAGGAAATCATTTTAAATAAATTCCTAACAAACTAATAACTAACTCCATAAAGTCAAGGACTAAGTCAAAACTAACTAAAGACTCTCTAACAACCTTACTTGGGCGTACAACAATGTTAGGCGCACAACTTGGTATATATTAGCTATTCCTAAAGTCTTTTCTAGGTCTGTTCCCTAACCTTGTTCCTAATAGTGCCAGTGTCTGTTCCTGTCATGGGAAAAGAACCAAGTTCCGTTTGAGAATTCAACACAAACTAGTTTAAGTATTTACTCTACCTTAACAAGAAGATATTAAATACATCCTAATGTATTCTAATCTTCACTCCAAGCTTGATACTTCATCTTTCGAACATCTTCACTTCGATCTATGATTAATTCTCCAATTTAATCTTCGATCAAGTATTCTCTTTACTCAAGAATGAATTACCTAGCAATATCATATGTTGAATACAATATGTATTTTGTTGGTTAAGTCATCTTCAAAATTAAGAGTCAACAATGATGATTTGACCTTGGAAATATAGTGATCATAAAAATACATAGATGGTTTGGAGCATAGTCAACTAGCATAATTTAATTAGGAAAAAAGTTTGGCTCCCTGCTTTTAAAACTAAACAGTCACAAAGGGAATCAGGGGGTATATGATATCACGTATTTATATAGACTTTTCTCCCTTATTTACAAGCTAATTTGTGCGTCATTGGAGCTCTTGGGAGCTATTTTGTGCTAACTATCGTAAATAGTTGTGGTTTCGTGTTTTAGTGTTGAATTGCAGGTTTTAGGGAGTTTTCTCCTTATTCCCGATCCATTTGGAAGCAACCACGGCTTTACGAGATGTTACGGGGCACGTAGGAAGGCTCACGAGTTTTATGGGTAGTTTAGGAGGTCCCAAGACCCCTAAACGTGAAGTTTAGAGAGCCAAAGAGTCAAAAAGGGAGGTTTCCGTACTCTGATCCGGCAAAAATGGCCCGATCGGGCGAAGTATTTATGGTCGGGTACAGAAGTCGCGGACCTGATCGGGCAAGCTGTGCCCGATCAGATCGGGCGAGACGACATGCACCAGACCCGATCGGGCACATTCTGCCCGACCCGATCGGGCTGGATGCTGATAGCCCTTGTTTTGTTGCTGCTTGCGAGGAGACCGTGTTGGCCCAATCTGTCGCCAGACCCGATCGGGTGGTGGCCTCGGGCCCGATCGGGTGGGCCGTATTTCGTCGCGTACGCTGCTGCTTCCACGCTGAGCCCAACAAGAAGCCAAGCTGAAGACTTGTCACTATGGACCCGATCGGGTAGAGGCCTCGGGCCCGATCGGGTCCCATGCACTTATTCGCGAATTTCGTCTTTTGGTTCCGTTTTAATTAGACTTGAGGGGGTTTTATAAATACCTTTTTCCTCATTATTTAGAGACATCCTTTTATTCATCTCTTTACTGCTTTAGTCTCTAGTTTTATTCCTCATTGTTCTTAGCTTAGTTTAAACACTTAGATTAGATTAAAGGTGATTGAACCTATTCAATTTCAATAGAAGTTCTTGTTTTCCGTCAATTGGTATTCTTCTCTACTCTAATCTCTTTTATTATTCCTAATTGCTTAGCTTAATTATTTATTCATTCATGATGCAATTATTAGGGTTTCATATTAGATTGTTTATTGTTGACTCAATTATGAGTGAGTAGTTCAATTTCTAGGGATTTAGAGAGGGAAACCATGTTTATACCATGATTACTTGAATTGCTATTAGTTTCTAGGGTTTAATGAGATAGGTTATGGTGTGATTTGTTCTTATTGAGTAATTAACCTTATTGCGCAGTTTCTTTGATTACTTAAGGTTAATAATCGTTTGCACAGATCCGTCTTACTTTTAGAGGCCTAGTACACACCAGTAATTCTGATTATGTTTGTGAACATGCTGCATATGTTGAATTATGGACGTTGAGACTTAACCATAGCTTGACACGTGTTCTAATCTATCGATTCTCGACCTAGGTTCTGATAGTTGTTTGATCCATCGATTGGTATAAGCATGGTGGACCGAACTAATTCCCTAGACCTTTAATTCATAGTTAAATTCCGATCTTTATATTGCTTTCTAGTAGTTAATTGTTAGTTCAGCTGAATTCTATCTGATTTTGTCTGAAGTAGCTTTTTAGCTGAATATTAACTTAGAACTCCGTCACTCTGTGGATTCGACCCTACTTCCCTTGACTACCATTGTTAGAGGACTTAGGTTTATCTTTGATTAGGTGATACGACTAAAACCCTATCAAATTTTGGCGCCGTTGCCGGGGAGCCGGCTAGATTTCTAAGTTTCTATTTGATTATTTGGTCTACTTCTTTGTGCCTCGTTGGAACTTCATTGTTCCAATTGAGGTACGTTTTACTGCTTCTTTTTGTTTCTTTTGTATGCCCAGGTCTCAAAGAAACGGTTCCCCCATCCCAGCGGATCCCGATCTTACTAGGACAATCAGGCGGATTCGAAAGAAAAATCAGAAAGAAAAGCAGTCTGTTCAGCTGAACACCTCTGGAACAGACACCTTGAGTTCAGTCAGGTCAAAGTCACTGAAATCATATGGGGTGCCCAACCCAGATGGTCTCTCCACTGGACCTACTATGCCCACCATTGCCGCGGCAAATTTTGAGATTAAGCCTGGACTCATCAGAATGGTCCAGCAAAATCAGTTTGGTGGGCATCCTACTGAAGATCCGGCAAATCATCTGCAACGGTTTCAACAACTTTGTCGAACCGTTAAACATGCCGGCGTCACTCCAGATCAACTCAAAGTCATGTTGTTCGAGTTTTCATTGAGAGATAGAGCCCAGAAGTGGTTGAACGATGTGAAAGAAACAGAATGGAGTGAGATTTCTGCTGCGTTTCTGAGAGAGTATTATCCACCTACAAAAACAGCAGAAATCAGAAATAAACTAGCCACGTTTTCCCAAGAGCCTGATGAAACATTACGGGAAGCATGGGCTAGGTTTAGGGATTTACAGAGAGAGTGTCCACACCACAACATGGACAAATGGTTCTTGAAGCAGACATTCTACAATGGTTTGCAGCCTCAGACGAAGAGTATTGTTGATTCGTCTGCAGGAGGAGTTTTTCTGGATAAGGAAGTGGATGTAGGCTACGAGTTTCTATCAAACCTCGCAGCCAATGATCATTCCACTTCCCGAAGCCTCACGAGGAAGGTACTGGAGGTAGATGCCATTGCATTATTGACTTCGCAGATGGCGAAGCTGAGTCAACAGATTAACACCTTCAACTCCTCTTCCTCAGCAGCACCCCCTTTGAGTATCAATGCTATGTCTGCAGTAGCACCCATTACCTCATCTTACTGCGAGGTATGTGGTGTTCAGGGTCACTTTGGGCATGACTGTCAGTTCAGTCAACTTCAGATGGAGCAGGCAAACGCCTTTCAACAAAGGCCACAAACCTTTCCCCCTCCACATAACTACCAAAACCCACAAAACTATCAACCTCCACCTCCACAAAACTACCCTAAACCCTCATACCATCAAACCCCACAAAATTTCCAAAGACCACCACCACAAAACTTCTATCACCACAATAATTTCCAAACTCCGCAAAATTTTCCCACCCCACCTCCACAATACAATAACCCACAAGAGCCTAGCAATTCTGAACTGATGAAATTGATATTGTCTATGCAAAAGGCAAATGAGGAAACACGGAGGAACCAAGAGAAGCATATCAAACTTCTCGAGGCTCAAGTTGCTCAGTTGGCAGAATCTAATGCACAGAGGCAGCAGGGACAATTGCCAGGGCAACCCGTTCAGAGAGAACATGTGAATGCCATCACTCTTCGTAGTGGCATAGCTTATGAGGCTCCTCCAGTGCCCATTGATGAGGTTACCCCAACTGCAGGGAAGAAGAGGGTGGTAGAGGAAGGAAAAAGAAGAATTCGACGTCTGAAGTCGATTTGTCTGCAGAAGCTGAACAGACAGGGAAGAAAAAGGAGAAGGTTTCTGAAACGCCTTTTCCACCAAGGCTACCTTTTCCCCACAGGATGCAACAATCAAAGGTCGATAAGCAATTTGGTAAGTTCTTGGCTATGGTCAAGAACCTTGATGTAACGATTCCATTCACAGATTTAATTACCCAAGTGTCTGTTTATGCCAAATTTATGAAAGACATGATCACTAAGAAAAGAGACTTTGGTGGGGTAGAACGTGTCGCTCTTACTGAAGAGTGTAGTGCTTTTATCCAAAATAAAGCCCCACCAAAGTTAAAAGATCCTGGTAGTTTTTCTATACCTTGCCATCTTGGACCTATTTTTATTGATAAGGCTTTGTGTGATTTAGGTGCTTCTGTTTCTGTTATGCCATTATCTGTTTTTGAGAAACTGAACATGGGAGCACTTAAATGCACACAAATCACTTTACAGATGGCGGATCGTTCTATAAAATACCCTCTAGGTGTTTTAGAGGACGTTCCTGTTAGGGTTGGGAAATTCTATATCCCTGTTGATTTTGTGGTATTAGATATGGATGAGGATGCCCAGATTCCTATTATCTTGGGTAGGCCATTTTTGTGTACTGCTGGTGCTGTAATTGATGTCAAGTCTGGGTCTTTAACTCTTAGTGTTGGTGATGATAAAGTGATGTTTAAACTAATCAATGCTGTTAAGGCACCTATGCTTGAACAATCTTGTTGCAGGGATGAGGTTTTGGATGAAGTAGGTGTGGAGAAGGTTCCAATTCCACCTAAGGTTGTCTCACCGTCTGGAGGCATTGTCAAGAACATTTGGAGAAGAAAGATATTTGATGAGGGTGACACTCATTGCCAAGCCCCTCCTATTTGACAGAGGGAGTATTATGGTCGTGCGGGACCTTTATAAACCAGCGCTGTGCGAGAGGCAACTCGTATTTTTCTTTCCCTTTTCCTTTTCCTTTTATTTTTCTTCCTTTTTGTGAGCGAGAGTGAGGGTACTAACATTGTTTTTCCTCTTAGCATAGTCCTTATCACCTTTTGGCATTGAGGACACTGCCAAGTTCAGCTTGGGGGAGGAATTCTGCTTGTACTCTCTATCTCTTTTACTGCTTTCTAGGATAGATTTACTGCTTTCGAAAAATTCTGAAAAAATCAAAAAAATATGGTTCCCATGACTGGTTTAGTTGCCTCCCTGTGCCCCTTGTTGTGCTCTATTTGAAAGTGATTTGACTTTGTTTTCTGGATAGCTGGCATTTGTGATCTTGGGGCTATGATTTGATGTTTGATTGCTATAATTTCGAGCATTTTTGGATTATATTAGACCACTTTGTGCTGCATACCTGAATTGGTTAGACTGTGAGGCCTCTTTGTAGCCTATTGGATTCATATTATTATCCAGTCTATTCTTGTGTGTTAGTTCCTCTTTAGTGGATTGATCTTGACTTTGACTTCGTACTTGTCTGATTTTCGATGACTTGTAGCATTTGCTGTGATAGAGGCGTTCTATTGTCTTATTCTTGAGCTTCAGAGTGAAATTTGATATACTTTTATCCTCCTTAGCCCCGCTGAGCCTAATGACTTGTTTCATGTTACTTAAACCTCTATTATGAGCCCAAAGCCTTCACTTGATATTATTCCAAGCCTAGCTTAGGGGAGCTTTTGTATGGGTTGAGTTGAGATTGGTTTCTTGGTTTAGTTTGGTTGTTGAGGAATTTAAAAGTGTATTTGTTGTGGCTTGAGAGCGAGAAAAAGAAAAAGCAAATTTAGAGTTGCGTGAATGAAGTTCAGAAAAATGAAAGAAAAATGAAAAAAAAAAGAAGTCGAAGTTCTTTCATTCACGTACGTTCTTAAGGAAATTTTCGCTTCATTGCTTGAAAATTGGGTTTGTTATGAGTTTTTCATTGATTTATGAGAGTTGGGTTACTTTGCGTGGTTTTATGGTGATGTTGGGAGTTGTGAAGGCCATCTTAGGCCTTGTTTAAATGATTTATGCTCCCCCTTTCTTGGTTTTTCCACCACATTACCCAAAAGTATCCCCTACCTCTTACCTAAGCCCCATTACAACCCTCTAAAGTCCTCTTGAGCTCGTGTCTGCAGTGTTCATTTGATTGATTTCGAGTCAGTTTGTCAAAGTTAAAGAGTATGTCTGCTAATTGAGTCGGCTTGACTAGGATGAGCTTCATTTAACCTTCTTAAACACATGAGAGTGTGAGTGGGAAGGGTACTTATGGTTGGGTTGGTGAGTGTTCGGGCACATTCTTTGCCTGCCACAAAATTGAGAGGAGTGACACCCTTGTGAGAGCCTTTTCAGGACTTGTATGCCTTGTGGATGCTTGAGTTTGATAAAGTGCTTGAATGATTGGTGGTTGGATGGATTTGATTAGCCAAACTTGAATTTTGCCTGCTTGAACGATTCTTAGTCTTGAAAATATTTTGAGCTTTGATTTGTTTTTATCTATGGGGTGAGGCAATCTATTCCATGTTCATGTTCTGTTTGCTTGAGGACAAGCAAAGGTTTAGCTTGGGGGAGTTTGATGTCACGTATTTATATAGACTTTTCTCCCTTATTTACAAGCTAATTTGTGCGTCATTGGAGCTCTTGGGAGCTATTTTGTGCTAACTATCGTAAATAGTTGTGGTTTCGTGTTTTAGTGTTGAATTGCAGGTTTTAGGGAGTTTTCTCCTTATTCCCGAGCCATTTGGAAGCAACCACGGCTTTACGAGATGTTACGGGGCACGTAGGAAGGCTCACGAGTTTTATGGGTAGTTTAGGAGGTCCAAGACCCCTAAATGTGAAGTTTAGAGAGCCAAAAAGTCAAAAAGGGAGGTTTTCGTACTCTGATCCGGCAAAAATGGCCCGATCGGGCGAAGTATTTATGGTCGGGTACAGAAGTCGCGGACCTGATCGGGCGAGATGACATGCACCAGACCCGATCGGGCACATTCTGCCCGACCCGATCGGGCTGGATGCTGATAGCCCTTGTTTTGTTGCTGCTTGCGAGGAGACCGTGTTGGCCCAATCTGTCGCCAGACCCGATCGGGTGGTGGCCTCGGGCCCGATCGGGTGGGCCGCATTTTGTCGCGTACGCTGCTGCTTCCACGCTGAGCCCAACAAGAAGCCAAGCTGAAGACTTGTCACTATGGACCCGATCGGGTAGAGGCCTCGGGCCCGATCGGGTCCCATGCACTTATTCGCGAATTTCGTCTTTTGTTTCTGTTTTAATTAGACTTGAGGGGGTATTATAAATACCTTTTTCCTCATTATTTAGAGACATCATTTCATTCATCTCTTTACTGCTTTAGACTCTAGTTTTATTCCTCATTGTTCTTAGCTTAGTTTAAACACTTAGATTAGATTAAAGGTGATTGAACCTATTCAATTTCAATAAAAGTTCTTGCTTTCCGTCAATTGGTATTCTTCTCTACTCTAATCTCTTTTATTATTCCTAATTGCTTAGCTTAATTATTTATTCATTCATGATGCAATTATTAGGGTTTCATATTAGATTGTTTATTGTTGACTCAATTATGAGTGAGTAGTTCAATTTCTAGGGATTTAGAGAGGGAAACCATGTTTATACCATGATTACTTGAATTGTTATTAGTTTCTAGGGTTTGATGAGATAGGTTATGGTGTGATTTGTTCTTATTGAGTAATTAACGTTATTGCGCAGTTTCTTTGATTACTTGAGGTTAATAATCGTTTGCACAGATCCGTCTTACTTTTAGAGGCCTAGTACACACCAGTAATTTTTATTATGTTTGTGAACATGCTGCATATGTTGAATTATGGACGTTGAGACTTAACCATAGCTTGACACGTGTTCTAATCTATCGATTCTCGACCTAGGTTCTGATAGTTGTTTGATCCTTCGATTAGTATAAGCATGGTGGACCGAACTAATTCCCTAGACCTTTAATTCATAGTTAAATTCCGATCTTTATATTGCTTTCTAGTAGTTAATTATTAGTTCAGCTGAATTCTATCTGATTTTTGTCTGAAGTAGCTTTTTAGCTGAATATTAACTTATAAACCCTATCAGTATGGCATTCCCTTTTCTGGAACATAACCAAACAGATGGGGGAATACAGGGTCATCCCATTCCTTTCCCTGTAACCCTTTCTGGATTCATTTCCATTACCCCTGCACCAACCAAATGCCCCCTTAACCTCTTCCCCTCCGTTTTTCCTTTTCCTCAAGTTACCTTGTTAAAAATCAAGTTTCTTGATGAACAACCTTTGAAATTTAAAACATTGACATGATATATACATCATCACATATATACAAGTAGCCTCACAAAAACGTCTCAAAAATTCTAGTTTTAAAAATCAATTCAACTCTAAATCGGTTTACATACCTAAACATGAACTAGAATGATAAACAAAAGAAGAGTAAAAGGAACTAGTCAATACCTTGATCTCTAGCTCACAAATCCTCCATTAGCAACTAATGTATTCCTTAACAACCCTCGTTCAATAATTTAATGAGATTCCTTAAACAACCATCGACATAACCAATTACTTATTCGCATCTTTAATCTTTACAATTCACCTCAACCATAAAAATACATGATCAACGACTTTACTTTGACCTTCGTTTATAATACCATCTCCAATATATTTTACAATCAGCAATTTAATCCATAAAACAATTTTCAACTAATTCCTAACTACTCCCAAACTAGTAAGTAAATCCTCCTTTCGTTGGATGTTAACTTAACTCGTATTTATAAATGACTAACAGGATTCCATAAACATATCATGACTCAACCAAAATAGCTCATTATATCATTCATTAAAACCTTGATAATATGTATAGGTATAACCACAAGCTAACATAATAACAACCAACATAATAACCGATTTATCATCAATCATTGAAGCCAATAAAGCTATTAATCAAACCACTAAAAGAGAATAAATCACACATATACTCCAACTACACTTCTAGCAACACCTCTAGAAAAATATTGATGCTTAGATCATAAGTCATATATCGCATACTACTCTTAATCAAGTGATTCTTGAGCCTAACTTATATAAATACTACCTCCGCTCCATATTTATTGCAACATGGTGAGTTTTACGCCTCCCAATGTACTACTTTAGACGATACTATCTCTAATTTTATTTAAGTAAAAAATATAAAAAGTTGATATTAATTAAGCATATATCGAGACGAATCTAACAAGATCCCACATGACCATATTTATTTTTATGCATAAATCACAAAAGAAGGTCAAAGGGAGATATAGGAATAGTGGAAAATGTCAAAGGTTGCAATATATATGGAATGGAGGTAGTATTTAATAAGAACCACTTTGGTACAAAAATGAGTGGAAGAGGGATAAACTTGAACTAGAACACAACCTTTCAAAGTTGTCTAGGCAACATTGGACCTTCTTTTGCTTTTTTGGGTCTATATAAATCGGAGCCTAAATGATGAAAAGCCAACTTATTTGAGTACCTTGACATATTGATAAGTTTATGGGAGGAGAGAGAACAATATGATTTATTAATGTTTGTTCAATAATAAACCATGAGCACAATATATATAGCAATTACAAACTTGACTCCTATTAGGAAGTTATCTTCATAATATCTTATTCCTAATATCTCTAACACCCTCCCGCAATCGCAACGGCAGTAACACGAACGTTGTGATTGGAGAGAAAAAATGTAATAATAGTTGCAGATCAATCGGATGAACTGAAACTTCTTTTCGTTGAAGTCGATACACAAATAAGGTGTTGTCGTCTTCAATATTTTGGTTTTTTTCATGAGCAAAATCGGGGACGCCATTCTTTTCGAACCCTTCAATTTGCAGTGTAACTAGAACAACATTTTTGTCGTACCATCAATGTCACTTGAACAGGAACGTCATTCTTCTCGAACCTGTCAATTCAATAATAGTTTTTCAGAGCAAAACTAAACTCAAATCCATTGGTTTTCCAGAGTAAACTGTGCTCAAATCATATAAACCTTGTCTCACGATACAAGGAGAATCGTTAAACCTTGTCTCAAGGTATAAGGAGAACCCATAAATCTACGTCTCACGACACATGGTGAATATTTATTTTTTAAAAGAAAGAAAAATGGAAACAAATCCAACAAATTACCAAGCAAAACTTTCACAAGCCTACTTTCACAAGCCCCGTAATGGGCGTCTCAAACAACACTTGTATTTTATAATCCGAGTTACTTACTTTGTTCTTGCAAAGTTTACAACCATAAAACTTCTTATCTCTACCTCCTGTCTAATGGCAGATAAGACAAAATTCAACAAAACACAACTTTCATCTCATCACTGCATACTCTACGTTTTTTTAGGTTTATGAATCCCGCCGGCAGGAGAGAGTTACTTTATATTCTCCATTAAGGTTCTTGGATCACGATTAACATAGTTGAATACAAAATTGTCTTCTATATCACTTAACAGCTTAAATTTGAGACTGTTACAACACTTTTCACCACCAGCTTCATTATATGGATACCCAAAAGAATTCATTAGCTTTATTCCGGATTGAACCATATTCTCATTGACCTCTCTTATATCTTATGTAATGGTTCTTTTAGATTTCAAGGGATGTACTTCATCTTTTTCTTAATAAGTGAGACACTTTTTCTTTTCACGTTTATCAATGCATTATTTTAATCATTAATATCTACAATTATCAATAAGTAAAAATTTTAAAAAGTTGATATTAAACAAATTCACATTAAGACTAATCTAACAAGATCTCTCATAACTATGTTTTTCCTAAAATGTAAATCACCAAATCTAATTAAAGTCTAAAATGTGAATAGTAAACATTATGCAAAGGAGAATTTGTGAAGAACCCCCTGCAACTTTCCAGTTTTTGTAAATAACCCCCGGTAACTTTTTTCTGCAAAAATAACCCCCACGAACTTATTAAAGTTATTGGATGCACCCCCTAAACACTGACGCCGTTAAAATCTTCCGTTAAGTGGGGCCCACTTTATTCTTTCCCTCCCAAAAACTCTTTAAAATTACTTTTCTACCCCCCTAATTAAACCCCAACTGCTTTTCCTCTCCCTCTTCCCATTTTCCCACCTTCAATCTCTCTCCTCTTTCCTTCCCATTCCCACCTCCAATCTCTCTCCTCTTTCCTTTATTTTCTGTCATCTTCTTCCTCTCCTCTTTACACCATTTTCATCCCTTTATTTTCTTTGACTTCATCCGCCAATCAACCATGAGTGTAATCAGTCTTGTTCCCCCCTCCATTTCTATAAATAGAAGGTCACATAACCCATCTACTTCCTCCTCTTCCCTTCACTGATTTTTCCCCATTAAAGCTATTACAAAAGGTTCACCCTTCTCCCTCAACCTTCCATTAAAGCCACCACTAAACCACCATTTTAACTCCTTCCCTTCTTCCCTCTCTATCCGCATTTATTCTCCGGAAAACTAACCTCACTCGCCGGAATTAATGCCGTCATTACTCCCTCCCCTCTGCTTCCTTTTCTTGGTTGCTGCCACCAAGACCGCCGCCAAGAAATCACACCAAAACTCTGCCCAGAGCCTCCCTTAAAGCCATCGGAAAACAGAGATGAAAATGTTGTGAAGAGGAGAGGAAGAAGATGACATAAAATAAAGGAAAGAGAAGAGAGATTGAAGGTGGGAAAATGGGAGGAAGGAGAGGAAAATCAGTTGGGTTTAATTAGGGGGTAGAAAAGTAATTTTAAAGAGTTTTTGGGAGGCAAAGAATAAAGTGGGCCCCACTTAACGGAAGATTTTAACGGCGTCAGGATTTAGGGGGTGCATCCAATAACTTTAATAAGTTCTTGGGGGTTATTTTTCCAGAAAATAGTTACAGGGGGTTATTCGCAAAAAATGGAAAGTTACAGGGGGTTCTTCACAAATTTTCCTTATGCAAATGTATTACTTATTTAGAAAGGGAGGAAGTATATGGTGTGGCTTAACCATCTAAGGATTGTTTCATCCACAACTACCGGACCCTCATGACTTTTCTTAAAACGTATATAAGCCTTATAACACAATTAGTAGATAGTGCACAAGGGAGCACCATGAGCATGGTGCTCCATGATGACGTCATAATGTACGTTAGCATGGTGCTCCAATGTACCTCAGAAGCATTCTAATGTACACAACTAAAATTTTTGAAATTCAAAAATTAATTGGCGCCACTAAACTTAAAATATGTTCACTAACCTTATGCTAATGTTCATTTTAGATATTGAACATGTTAAATTAGAAATACCATATGTACATCATAGAATAAACTCAATTTTTTTACATAAATTGTTCACAATAACTTGACATATGTTCATTTATATAAGTTTATTGTTCATTATAGTTATTCAAGATGTTCACTCATTTGTATCAAATGTTCATTGTAAAATCATGTTCAATTTCAAAAAAAAATTTGTTACAATTAACTTTGACATTTGTTCTTTTATACTTCATCCGTTTTAAAATAAGAGATAAACATTATTTTTCACGCTTATCAAGGAAGCGATTTAAGGGTTTAAACGATTAAATTTTTTGATGAAATTTTAACGCAAGTAATATAGAGTCTCATTCTTGCTTGTATTAATATTTCATCGAAAAATTTACTCGTTTACACCTTTAAATCGCGTTCTTGATAAGAGTGAAAATAAAATGTATCACTTATTTTAAAACGGAGGAAGTATAAATTTTTTGTTCATTATGGTTATTAAATATGTTTATTTATTGATTTTAAATGTTCATTGTAAAATCAACTCTCTTGCCATTTTACTTTGACAAGTTTTTTACATAAATCTCATATTCATTTACAATGAACATTTGATATCAATATATGAACATATTGAATAACCAAAATGAACATTAGTATTATGTAAAAATATATGTCAAAGTTGTTTGTGACTAAAACTTTTTTGAAATTAAGTGTGATTTTACAATGACTTTTGATATCAATAAATGAATATTTTAAATAACCATAATGAACAATAAAGTTATATAAAAGAACATATTTCAAAGTTAATTGAAACAAAAACTTCTTTCAAATTGAGTGTGATTTTACAATGAACATTTAAAATTAATAAATGCGCATATTTAATAGTCATAGTGAATACTAAAGTTATATAAAAGAACATATATCAAAGTTAATTGGAACAAAAAATTTTTAAAAAAATGAGCATGTTTATACAATGAACATTTGAAATAAATAAATGAGCATATTTAATAATCATCGTGAACAATAAAGTTATATAAAAGAACATATGCCAAAGTTAATTGGAACATTTGGAGGGAATTTTTTTTGGTCAAATCAATTCAAAATGTCAAATAATAGAGGAAAGAGAAGAAATTGGCCCCATAATGTTCACTGAAGATGAACTAATGTTCATTTCCTGTTTTATTTATTAAGATGCCTGAAATATGTACATTTAATAAAATCTAATGTACACCAGGATGCGCGTCCTGCTCACAGGTGTAGTGTCTAATTTGCGCTTATAAGATGTGTGTGTTAGAGTTAACCACCCTGTTTTTTTTATTTCATATACTCTGTTTTCTTGTTGAATTTCAGAGATTAGCACATCATTAGTTACATCAAGATATACCTTTTTCCTTTTTTTGTTGTAACTTGCCTTTGAATGTCTATAATATCTTTCCACTACTTCATTTTTTGAAGACCCTATCTTTCTAGTTGTGTTGTCTAACACTAAAACTTAGAGCCCTTGAGTGTGCATTATACAAATTGAATGCATCACAAGTAAGTTATTTCTCTACTTATTAAGAAAACCCTAATTGATTCATCTGTCATATTTGTTGGTATCATCAACATTTTTTCTTATGTATATGAAATTCACACATCATAAAATTAAGAATATGATCTAATTCGATGATTTTCTATTATTATTAAGAGTTAATGTTGAAAACTAATACTAATTCCTACTAATGGGTTGATCTTTACTGCTGATAATTGTAAGTTATAGAGGAGTCATCTGGTTAGTATTAAAAATTCTCTTTCCTAAAATCATTATTTTTCCATGCAGACTGAAAGACATTCACCAAAAATTGATAATAAAGAAAGTTTTATAACTTCACTTTCAAAATGAGTAGCTCTTGTTATTATTTCAAAATTCATCACATTACTTACCTTTTGAAATGGCCTGGACAAATATTTTCTATAAAACAAATTAAGTTTCTATTTAATTTAATATATTATTCATTTTAAGAATTGATGTTTATGGTAAATTGAGTTACTAATATCATTAATTGTGAATTGATAGTAATATTTTATACAATCTAAGACATTAAATGCATTTTTTGCATGGGAAAGACAAATCTTTTATCTTCCTCTTGTGTTAGAAAGACACATGAAGGGTGAAAATGATTCTCCCTTGAAGTATATCTAATTTCATTAAAACAATCCTAGCTTTTTTTTTTAGTGATTTTAGGAAGTTTAATAGCATCCTCTATGATGACCTTTTAATTAAAAAAATTCATTTAAACTTAAAAAAGAAAAGTAAAGAAAAGCTTGAATTTCTTCTTTATTAGTTTTTACTCAATTTGAATATCGATGTACCAGATGAATACATAAACCCATTAAAGATCTTAGTAAAATGAAGGTTTGCCATGCTAGATTTTTGCTATGAGGTATCTTATGTGATTGACATGTGTGTAATTTGATGATTTCTTGCATATGATTTAAACCTTCCATGAAACTTTTTCCATCAACGGTAAGAAATGAAGTTTGAAGAAAAAGAGAAAAGTCGTTTGCAATGTTATTCTGAATATGGCCCAAAAGATGGGTCATATTTACGAATTACAAAGATGCAAGATGCTTGTGTGTTAGAGTCGTTGATATATGTTTTGGAATTCGTAATTTTGTATTCATGAGATTGGAATTGCAGATAAACGAATCCATTGACGAAGCTTAAAGATTTGTTTCGTTCATTGCAGTAATGTGGTAGGAGAAGTCATTCTTCGTTCAAATTTAATTTATCTGAAATTAATGCTCAATTAAACGTCACGTAGACCTAATTTATATTGGATAACGTCGACCATCTTAACAACAGCACATTAATTACACAAACATGTCTCACATAGCATGTTTTCCTATTATATATCGTTTCAAAAACCTTCCATGCATTTTTTTAAACAAAGAGTAGTAATTTACTAGAAAGAGTAATAAGACTAGAAAAGAACACGTGGAAGATGAAATTAAAAGCAAAGAGAATGAATGATTTAGAAAAAATGGCGCAATCATCATTCATTTAAAAAACAAAACCATATTTAATTTTAGTTTCAATAAATAAATCCATGAAAAAAACAGAAAAAACGAAGGGCAATACAATATCCTTCTCCAATCTCCACTCATCAGTCATCATTTGATTTAGAGGGTTTTGCGCGTGTCACTTCTCCCTCACCTCCCACTCGTGCGATAACATTCCCTCCTCCATTCCCCCATTAACCTCCACTATCCATCCTCTCAAACGCATTAATGGCACCCTACAATTCTCTCTCTATCTCTCTTTCTCTCTTTCTCTCTCTCTCTAGCTGAAGAAGAAGACGAAGATCAGATACTGCAATACTTTTTCTCATATATATATTTGTCTTTTGCTACTACTGCAAAACCTCTTTCTCAGCTTCTGCATCTTTGTCGGGTAATTCCTTCTCTCTCTCTCTCTCTCTCTCTCTCTCTCTCTCTCTTTCGCTTCACTTTTTATTTTTCTGGTTTTGATCATGGCAATATCACATTTCCGCTTTCAATAATGCTTCCATTTCCGCATTAAAAAAAATCTTGAGAAAATCCCTATTTTTTCTCCCCTAGGGTTTCGTGAACCTTCTCCTTTTGTTGATATGTTGCTGTTTTCAATGCTTCTTAAACCATAAATATAACTTCATTATTTTCTGCTTTTACTTCTCTCTCTCTGTGTGTGTAATGTTGTTGGTGAGATTTCCAAAAATACGCCGTCGATATAGAGATCTTCAGGAAGTCAAATCCTATTCTTCTACAGTAATGTAAATAGTAATACCTTTTGATGTGATTTCTGACGTTTTTGAGTACTATTTATTACCATTACTTTATTACTTGCTTCTCTCTTCACTTTGTTTTCATTTCTTCGAGGTTTCATTCTCTCTCTCTCCATTTGTATAGTTGCTTTGTCGTTTCCTTCTTCCTCAAGCTTTTCTTCTTCGTTTTCTCAAGGTTTTTGCGCTGAGTTAACTCGCTCCGAGCTGATATTCATCATCATTTTGCTATTATCTACTGCGATGTGTACGTCGACGAGTACTAGTTCATGTTCTGGTGTACGACGGAGAATCGCGGTTGTTACGGCGTTGTTTTCGGTTTTGCTTTTCATCACCGTTCTACCACAAACTGGTACTTTCTCTTACCTTTTACTACATTACTAAACTAAATTTTCTCGCCTCTTCATCTAAAAATGGTGATTTAATATGTTAAGTTTTTATGATCTTATTGCGTCCAATTTTGTAACAGTGATCCTGATAATTTTGTTAAGGTTTCATCTAAAATTTTATGATCCTGATAATTTTTTTTTTTGTTTTTCCTGGTAATTTTGGTGTAACAGTGATGCGGTCGAATTTTAATGGAATTCATGTGAAGAAGTTGATTTCATTCGCCATTAACGACGTCTTTCATTCTCCTCACCGGAAGCTCCTCTGTAATTTCTCTATTCATCTTCCTTATTTTATCTCTGTGAAATGCCTGCATTGCTGTCTGAGGTTTGTGTACTAAAAATGGGGGTAATGGTGAAGAATAGTGGTAACGCACTTAAAACCGGAGAGGAGGGTGGTGCTATGATCGGGTACGATCTTTTGTCTCATTCAATTGGTTTTTTGACGAAGATTTTTTATATTTTTTGGTTATCATGCACCAGCTACAGATAGGATTATGCCTTTTTGAATTTTATGGTGTCTTTTTCTTTTTTATTTTTTCAATCACTTAAATCCATTTTTACCTTTTGAGTAAAATTTGAGGTCGAATTTGGGGTAGGGGACCATGTGAAGGAGTCTTTGTTTTTGGTATTTCTGAATTATTAATTCCTGATAATATTGTCTAAAATCTAAATGGCAAACTTGTAGGATATGCGCATATTAGTGCTTATTGCTTAGCATCTTATAACTGTCTTGCATGTGGAATGTTTGTTATCAAACTAATTACAAGGGTTTTAAGCTACCTTGATTCCTATTACCAAAATTTGATGTAACCCTTTTTTTTTACCTAAATTTATGTCTATTCAAATGGTAGACTTTCCTAAATATGACTTGACTTAGTCTTTATATAAAATTTCTGTTAATCTTTTTTTCAAAAATTCTTACTTTTCTCGTTGGTCATCTATTAAGCTTCAGGCCTGTGTAATTTTATAAACATAGGGATGTTTCTTTTGGAAGACTGTAATTTATCTTTTATTCCAATATGAATACATGTTGTTTGCTTTTATGGTGAAATTTTACAAGTTCATGAACAAGCAATGGTGGTGGCCCACCAACTGATTTGAGACATACTAATGGGTGTAGCTATTCTTTGAAATGTTTTTGTCAAAGAATTGTGGAGTACTAATAATTTAGTGATTGAAGGAATATTGACTAAAAAATAGTAGAATACTAAAAAATCACTTTCTATAGTTTGGGACCTTATTCTCGTATGTTCACTTTTAGATGATTTTCCATGTTCTTTCCCCTGTCCCTTTCCCTCCCCTTGGACTGGTATTGCATTCACAAAAAGTTAATTTTGTTGTTAGGTTCCTTCTGTTGAATCATTTGGTTGTGGTGTTTGCTTGAATTGGTGATGTTTATTTCCTCTAGTTCTTTCCTTTAATTGATGTTTTTATTTTTCCTCATATTAATGAAGAAGCCTTTTGTGTGTCTTGTTTCTACTTATGGACAGTGGCAAAGAGAGTTGACAAGCCAACCCGATTTTGGGGTGATACGAACAAGTGCAGTGAAGGAGATATTCTGGTTAACCAAGGACCGGGTGCACCACTTCCTTCGGGTATACCTACTTACACTGTTGAGATATTGAATGCCTGTGTCTCTGGTTGCGACATCTCTGATATCCACCTCCATTGTGGGTGGTTCAGCTCTGCGCACCTCATCGACCCACTTATCTTCAGGCGGATCCATTTCAATGATTGCCTCGTCAATGGTGGCAGAGCCTTGCAGAATGGGCAATCCATTACCTTTCAGTATGCCAATACCTATAATTACCCACTTTATGTTTCATCCATGAGTTGCTTATAGATGGTTAGATTTGCTTGGTCATTTACTTACATCTTGGAGTAGTAGTAGTACCTAGTTTTGATGACTAAATAGGCTTCTTTAGGATAGGTTAACCAAAAAACACCCCACAATTATATCGAGTAATGAAGCCATAGTTGTGACTCGCAGCTTCTGCTTTATATAATGGTTGGGTGTGCGTTTTTACTAGGCTTCTTCCTTTGTTGTTGGTTTTTCATACACAAGGCTTGAGAGAGAGGTGAAAAGAGGCCCTGATTTTTTGTGGTGTAATTAGTTTACAAGTTCATGTCTCTTGACCTTGGGCAAATTTTTTGTGAGGGTATATAGATGTAAATACGAGTATCCCTCGTAGTGAAATTTTTGCAAGCACATTAATGATACTATAAAGTCAAAATATGATTTGTTCACCCAACTGTTGATGATTTCTTACTGTATACTCATGTTACAAATCTCCTTTGTTTGAATTGTAATTCTACCATATAATGTAGGTGGTGTTTTTTTTTTTCCTGATAAAATTTGTAATGTTAAGTCTTACTTTCTTCGTCTTTTTTTAATTTGTTATATTAGAAAATACACAATGTTTTATTGTTCTTCTTTTCAACTTATTTTTGCTTATTTGAACTGATCTAAATAGGTAATGACTGAAAGTACCTTATTTGACTTTATTTAACTTTATTCAACTTTAATAGATGAAATTTTATTAGACCTTATTAAACATTATTATACTTTTTGAACTTTATCTAAACTTCTCTAAATCTATCATTATTAAAAGGGAAATTTGTCAAAAAGGACCTTCAAAAAAAAAACATTTTGTGAGAAGGGACCTTAAAAAAAAAATTTGGCTTTTAAAGGCCAAAAACAAAAAAAAGTTTGTGAGGAGGGACCTTATTTGTTAATTAACACCTAATTAAACACTAATTATATATTAAATATAATTAAACAAAATTATACCTAATAAAATTTCCCCCCCTCTCTCCTCTGCCATACCCACCACCCCATCACCCCATCTCTCTCCTCTTTCCACTATCAGGGTTGCCTAATCAATATTGGATATATGCATATATCCATCGCCTCACTTTTTTGGCAGTACATTCCATGAAAATGGCAGTACATTTCTTATGTATGGTAGTATACTCTAATATATATGGTAGTACATTTTTTAATGAAAATGCCAAATACAAACTATATAGTTATATAGGTGTGAAAATATCGATTTTTATATACTACGTTTCTCAATAAATTACTGCCATTTTCATGAAATGTACAGCCATTTTCATGAAATGTACAGCCATTTTCATGGAATGTACTGTCAAAAAAGTGAGCCGATGGATACATGCATATATCTGATATTGATTAGACATTAATTTTGTTTAATTATATTTAATATATAATTAGTGTTTAATTAGGTGTTAATTAACAAATAAGGTCCCTCCTCACAAACTTTTTTTTGTTTTTGGCCTTTAAAAGCCAAATTTTTTTTTTAAGATCCCTTCTCACAAAATAATTTTTTTTAAAAGTCCTTTTTGACAAATTTCTCTTATTAAAAATAAGTTGAAAAAACCAAACCTTAGAATGTCCATATGCGAGTAGTGGGGCCGTTAGTTTAGTGATAGATAACAAAAGAAATAATGACATAGATAGAAAATTGTAGATGGATGACAAAAGAAGGGTTGAATTAGGTAGAAATGTATAGGAGCAGAACCCCAAAAGTAATGTGATGAATAAATTGAGACATCTATTCATAGCAAATAAATCAAGCAGTACTTTTTTTTTAAGGAGAAACCCAAATAGTACTTGGTCTAGTAGTTAGAGACACTTTGAGGGTAGGGATTTCCTTATCCTTTCCCCTAGGAGTGAGCACAATCGGGTACCCGGTCATATTTCTCGGAACCGATACCGGAACCGGTTGGACCGGGTACCTGGAACCGGAACCAGAACCGGTTGGACCGGTTCCTTAATTTTTGGAATTGGAATCGGAACCAACCGGGACCGGTTCCTTAATCGGGTACCCAGTCCCGCAAAAGTGATTGTTATTTGGTCTATTTGGCCGGTTCCAATACCGGGTACCCGCTATCTAGTTGCATTCAAAAGCTATATTTTTCTTGTTTAGCTAAATATAAGCATCATTTATAACATAATTTGATACTTCCATTGACAAGTTAGTTTTAAAAACCTTCAAGTCTTAAGCATACATTACATATGCATTAATCTCAAAAAAATTCGGTCTTGGAAACGGTTGAATCGGGTACCCAGTGGGTACCGGGTCTACAATTTCACTACCCGGAATTGGACCCAGTTCTAACCGGTTCCTAATATTTGATACCCAGACCCAGTCCCGACAGTTCTAGTTCCAGTTTCGGAACCACCGGTTCCAACCGGTTCTGGGTCTGAAATCGGATACCCAACTTTTCTGCTCACCTCTATTCCCCCTACTCTCAAGTTTCTGGCCCACTAGGTCCTGAGCGGGATCCAGACCACTTCTTCTTACCAAAAAAATTATATCAAATACAAAGAGACATAGCGAGTATTAATCGTATTTTAATATGCATGAAAATACTTGACAAGTTGACATATTTTAAATAGATCAAAACTAGGGTTTTTGTCGCCATATTTACATACATGTAATTTATGATTTTCTGTCACCTACCTTAATTATTGTTGTCACCTACATACCTATGACATTATTTTCATCAGCATTTGGAGTTACAATATATAGGTCAAACAAAAACAAACGCGGAGTGCACTTTTAGAAAAAAACAATTTGCCAAAAAAATTGAGATATCACCATTAGAGTGAAAACTAATAGATTTGTTTGATTTACTATCTCCGAAAAAGATACGATATTTGCATATTGTGTACTACTCATAATTTAGATTTTGATTGACTTTGTGATTTTCATTTCAAGAAAAATATAATCATCTACGATCTTGTAAGATTTGTAATGTGTATTTTTTGAAATCCACCTTTAATAATTTTTAGGTATTGATAAGTAAAGATATTAATGTTTAGAATATTGACAAGGGTAAAAAGAGCAAATATGTAATTATTAAACATAGGTATATTTTTCATAATTAAACAGAAATAAACGGATTCCAAAGTGTTTTACCAAAACTGGGCGGGTTGAAGAAGCAGAGGTATAAAAAAGTGTTGATGGTATATTGGGAGGGAAGAAAAGACAGAAGCAATAAATGGAGAGTGACAGAATGGGTCGGAAGCTGAAAGGTAATAAACGTTGGGGGACTGAGGTAAACTGGAAAGTCTGTATGTTTAGGTTGGTAATACTCGTAGCAAGAGTAGCTTTATCTGGTGTTGTTAAACTCCTTTGCGAAAAAGAGGAAAGTATCAGGGCGAGGGGGAAGTGCGGCAGAGGCAGGCACCTATTGCTATTGTCTCTTGGTATTATGGTAATTGGTATTGGGGAGTGTATCAATTCAGTGTCTTTCTTAGCTTTGTTTCTCTGTGATGACTCATATTAAGCCGCCACGCCAGTGGGTTGAGTAGCAACTAGCAAGAAATGGAAGGAAAGGAGGTGTTGTCCAAAAAGATTGATGTCCACCTAGGAGTAAGAGAGAGAGGCTATCTCATTGTCTCTCCTCCTTCTCCCACTGTCACGTCTCTTTGACCGTCTTGTCCCGTCCTTGCTCCTTCCCTCACAATCTTCCTACTTTTTAATACTCTCCCTACTTACTTAATTCCTATTATCATCTACTCACTCAGTTTGTTTTTTATTATAACAGATTATTTTGGGATAATCAAGGAAATTTATAAAAACTATGAAATGATTGCTTATACTTCCTCCGTTTCTTTTTAATTGCAACAAACTCAAGTGGGTGGACTTCTAGGCAAAATTTTGATTTGAGTATGAAAGGGATAGAGAGAGAAAGTGGGGCATGTGATAAGGAGAAAGATCGAGAGAAATGACTTGTAAAAAAGGAAAGAAAACATTTGTTGCAATTAATTTGACATTTCCATTTTTGGCAAATGTTGCAATTAAAAAGAAACGGAGGAAGTATAATAGATAAAATTATTTTGAGAATAGATAAAATTATTTTGAGAATAGATAAAATTATTTTGAGAATAGATAAAGTATGAAAAACAAAATGTTATAAAAGCAAAAAGTATAAGGTCGTTGAGTGTTTAATGGAAAAATAAAATGACAAATGGACCTCAAAAGTAAGGAAAATTGAAATATAGAGATTTGAAAATTTACCAAAAGATAATAAAAGTGAAATTGCTACAATTTAAAAAAATGTTCTAAAAAGAAAGTGTAATAATTAAAAACAAACGGAGAGGATAGCCTTTTTCCTTTTTTATGGGCTCTCCCTACCTTGGAAGACAATGTTGGCTCATGCAAACTAGGGTTGTTAAAGTATACTCGACCTGCTAAGAAGGGGTTCTCTTTCCTTGAACTAAACTTATTGGATTTGATTGAAGCCGGTCACCCTCATTTCTCATTGTTATGACACCAGATTAAACCTGGTCAGATAGAAAACTTATTTTGTAAGGTAGAGAGAACACATCCTATGGAACACGCCATAACTTGATCTCAATTATCCAATCATAACCTGCTCTAACCTAGTTATATCATTTACATTGAAAAATCAATAAATTATTATGTTGATAGTGTAGAAATTTGGTCGGAACATATAAAAACTCCAAAGATAGGTCATATAATTTTAAAATTTTGATCATGCATTCTTCTTTTAGTGAATTTGTTCATTTACAATTTCTAAAAAGAATTTAATATACTTCATCCATAACAAAAAGATTGCAATATTTGTCATTTTAGGTCGTAATATAAAGATTGTAACATTTTCTTTCTTTCCTATTTTAGGATGCTTTTCAATGTGAAATGACTAAAATATACTCTTTTAAGAAAATTAAAATTTGATTATATCCTCATAAAATATTATTAAAAATTAACCAAATATTATTTAGACAAATAAGTTTCACCTAACTCTAACCCAATTAATCAACATTCAATCAATCTTCAACCACCCACCCTTCATCAATTCATCAAAGCCTAACCACTCTTTGACTACCACCACCATCTCTTTGACCAACGACTACCACTGGTCACCACTTCACCACCACCTTCGTCACCGCAATCATCTTTTCTTCCAACCAACTCCACCATCTCCTTTAATCACGACAATCACTACTTTACCACCACCACCTTTGAATTTCTAGGTTTTTGGGTTCATATTTTTGGGTTTGAGGTGTTCGATTTTTCAACTTTCTGGGTTTGGTTGTCACGATTTTCTGGGTTTGAATTTCTAGTGTTCATGATTTTCAGGGTTTTGGTAGTCATTATTTTCTAGGGTTTGCATTTCGGTTTTATGGGTTTGGTAGTCACCATCTTCGACATCTGGTTTTCGGGTATCAACTTTTGTGGATTTGGGGTTCGAATTTTCTGGATTTTAGGGTTCGTATTTTGTGGATTTGGGGTCTAAATTTTGTGGATGGGGTTCGAATTTGGGGTTCAATAATTTCTAGGTTTGGTGGATGTGTGGTGTTTGGAGTTGAAGATGGTGGTTGGCATGGTGGTCAGTGTTGAAAGTAGTGGTTGGCACGGTACATGGTCGATGTCGAAGATGATGGTTGGTGTGGTGGTCGGAGTTGTATATGGTGGTTGGCGTGGTGGTCGGAGTTGAAGATGGTGGTTGGCGCGGTGGTCGGTGTTGAAGATGGTCTTTGGCGTAGTGGTCAGAGTTGAAGGTGGTGGTTGGCATTTGAAGATCACTAGCCTCACTTTCTCTCCACCTAAGAGCTTAATTATCTCCCTAATTTTTCATTATAAATTTTTGTCTAAGAGTTTGTGCCAACTCCAATATTGCAATCTTTTAGTCACGGAGGAAATATCTAAAGTTATAGTAATTACGATTAAATAGGTTATACAAGTTACCTATTTTATAAATAGGTGGACTCATAATTGAGTATTATCGTCCATTTATCAAACAACTAAGATTTGTGTCAAGTGATTCCTATTTTATAGTAATTACGATTAAATAGGTTATACAAGTTACCTATTTTATAAATAGGTGGACTCATAATTAAGTATTACCGTCCATTTATCAAACAACTAAGATTTGTGTCAAGTGATTCCTAACTCATTTGTTACTAGCCTTATATGCATGCTATGCGTACAAAATAGTACATATGATTTTAGAGAAATGAGAAAAATATAGCTAAAAGATTGACATTTTAACAAAAATACTCTCCAATTACTTTCTATTTTTCTACTTAAAATAGCAATAGTCTGACTTTAACACTTGTAAAAGTAAAAATTATATTAATATCCCGAAATATATGTTGATAAATATCATAAAAATTTAGTGTTTTGCAAATTTACATTGAGACAAACAAATAATAGATTACATACTAACATTTGAATTGATAGCTTCTGCGAGTACCTGCAAATGAACCCTGAGCCACCAGGGGTTCTTGGGAGCGGGGTCGCCAACGCTCAAGTCAATACTTATTTAGAGCAAGAAACAGTTGATGTAGAGAGAGAAAAATGGGGTGGAGTGATAGGCTGTCGTCGAGCCTAACAAACATCTCCTATCTTGGCCTCGGTCTCGCTAACTAAGTAGCAATGGCAATAGGGTCGTATCCACAGAGAGGTAAGGTCAATCCCCGAATCTTTATGGTCGAATAAACTAAGGGTAACCAAAGGGGGTCAAGAATTGTGTGAATTAAGACTCAAGCAACTAGAGCTAAACTATGTAAATGCGATTAAAAATGGAGGGGGTAATAATATGATAAAAGCACTAGGGCAAGGGCATTACCACTCATTGTGACCATAGATCATGCTTGAACATCAAAGGAAACCATCGATTAGAGGAGAGAGTAGTCGGTCAACTAAAGTCTCATAATTACTCTTTCGAGCTAAGAAGGAGCTCTTAGACAAGGTGTTAATTCCTATTTTCATGGCATTAACCCTAGCCTAAGGATTAAGAACAAGTGACAAAATAGACTCAAGACTAGAACTTCCTATTTTCATGGCCATATAGTCAAGTAAACAAAGGGGAATCTCATACAACTTCATCTTTCGATCCTTCATTGCAAAGATTGGAAATAACTTCTATGGTGATCAATCACAAAAGGATACAATGAAGCACCCCATTTGTTCAGCAACCAACCCTAAGCATGAATCACTAAATTCAAGCACAAACCATGGCCTTAATGAGGGTTTTGGTCCAAACCCTAGAAATGAACTACTCACAATTCATAGTAATATGCATTTCAAACAAAGATTCCATTTCAAAAGTTAGAGTAAAGTAGAGAATCAACAAAGTCAAGCAACAATGATTGTAAAGGAGAAGGTTGACACCAAAAGGAAGAAAAAAAGGAAAAGATGACAAAAAGAAGTAACTTGAATTAAAATCAAAGCTAGAGAATCAACTTACAAACATTAACTACCATTAATGGAGCTTCAATTCTTCAAAAATCACCAACTAAGAGCAATAAATGACTTCTACACTATAGGAACTAAGTTAGGGTTTTTGAGACTAAGTAGAAGTGCTAAAAAAATGTTGTCCAAAAGTTGGGGAGAGGTATTTATACCTCCCCCAATTACATACGAAAAACGAGCAAAATGGGCCCAGAAACCCTTTGGAGCGCTCGCTCTAGGATTTTGGGTAGAAATTGCCTGCAGTGCACAACTCAAAGCACCCGCTCCGGGTCCTTTTGGAGCGCCCACTCCACATCCGCTGCCCATGGAGTCTTCTTTTCTTTTCTTCTTCTCTTCTATGCTCATTAAAGGGGGTTGCTAAGAGTCTCCATTCCACTTCTCAAAAAGCATGGCCATCAACACGACCCCTAAATCACCTGCAAAACAAGATGCAAAGAAAACACGTAAAAAATACGTCTGAAGAGAGGTGTAATGGCCAAATTGTCAAAAGAGGTGGAAAGCTTAAACAAATCAAAAAAGAAGTGGAAAAGGTGAAGAAATGGGACAAAATAAGGATGAAAGTAGATGAAATAAGCTAAAAGAGGTCATCTAAAGGGAACTAAAAGCCCACTTATCAAACTCTCCCAAGCTTGCCAATTGCTTGCCCCTAAGCAATTCAAAAATGGTGATAGAGAAAATATTAGGAAAGACTTGCTCAAGGAGGTGCACATGCATGATTCAAACAATCCCAATATAGTCAAAAATAGTGAATGAGATGGATGCCAAAGGATAAACTTAGAGCGTAGCAACTTCGGCCTAGCAAACCCAATGGAACAATGCTCAACTTTAGATGGTTCAACCAACCTACCGCGTCCCCCCCCCCCAGCTCATATCGACCTTGCACGACGATTTCACTAGGCAATCGTGAGGGTTCCAAAAAAGTAGCATGAAGGTGAGAGAGTGGGCTCTCATCATCTCATCACAAGGTATCCTCTCCATATGCTTGAAATGTGACTCTCTTCTCCGACAAAGATCCAATCCACAAGTGAGAATCAAGAGGGCTTTATTGGTTAGAAGGAAGGGAAGTGAGTGAGAGGGTCGGATGCAATTTGGCTTTGTGGTGCTTAAGGTTTGTTCTAGTGAAGTGAAACATATCACTTAACTACTCAAAGGACCAACACTATACTCCACCAAGATATCATCCAACTTTTATTTCGAACTCTAGTTTTGGGGTTCCACGAACTTTGTTTTTGAAGTCTTTTGCTTTTGTCTTTTTTTTTCATTATACTTATCTTCTTTTTTTGTACTAGCAACACAAACTCTCACTCTGATTTGCCTTCAATTACAACTCAATTTCCACAACGACTTACTTCTCTAGCACACAAGGATACGTGGTATTATGATTATGTGGCTACGCTTGTAGCAAGGTTTTAGTGAGTGGTCAAATGAGGAGTGTTTTTGGAGTGAGGAAAGTGAGGCTAGGTTTTTTGTAGTTTTATTTACATGGACACCAAATATGAAAAGAAAGAAGGAAAAAGGAAAAATAAAATGAAAGAAAATGCCTCAATCATATCTAAGGGTGGTTGGATCGCGGATTCACTATGCAAGTTCTCGATCCAGACACCTTTGTGATAGGCTAAAGTCGTATCACCTATTCAAAGATAAACTTATAGTCCTCTAACTATGGTAGTCAATGGAAGTAGGGTCGAATCCACAGGGAGACAGAGTTTCTAAATTAATATTCAATCAATCAGCTACTTCAGATGAAATCAGGGAAGAATTAACTGAACTAAAGATTAAGCTAAGGAAAACAAAATAAATCGAGGAATTAACTATGGACTAAAAACCTAGGGTATTAGGTCGGTCCACCATGCTTATACCAATCAAATAAGGTCAACTACTATCAAAACCTAAGTCAAGAGTCGAGGGATTAGAGCATGTGTTGAGCTATGGTTAAGACTCAACGCTCATAGTTCAACATACGCTGCATGTTCACTAACGTAATCAGAACTACTGATGTGTCCTAGGCCTCTAGTCGTAAGACGAATCTGTGCAAACAACTATTAAACACAAGCAATAAAGGAAATTGTACACTAAAGTTAATCACTAATTAAGAACAACCCACATCACAATCACCCTAATCAAGCCCTAGAAATTGATAGAAATCTAAATAACAATCATGGTATAAACATGGTTTCCCTATCTAACACCCTAGAAAGAGAACTACTCACTCATAATTGAATTGACAATAACAAAACTAATTGGAAACCCTAATAATTGCATCATGAATGATTAAATACTTAAGCTAAGCAATTAAGAATAATAAAAGAGATTAGAGTAGAGAAGAATACCAATTGACAGAAAGCAGGAACTTTTATTGAAATCAAATAGGTTCAATCACCTTTAATCTAATCTAAAGTGTTTTAAACTAAGCTAAGAACTATGAGAAATAAACTAGAGTAAAAGATGATAAAAAGATGATGTCAAAGATGTCTCTAAAATAATGAGGAAAAGGTATTTATAATACCCCTCAAAGCCTAACTAAAACTGAATTAAAAAGCAAACGCGCGTTTACGGGTAGTGGACCCGATCGGGCACAGGGCCACCCGATCGGGCCTATAGTAAACTCTTCTCGCCCTTTGTTTCTCGTCTCAGCGCAGCAGCACAGCAAGTGAGTGCGAAATGTGGGTCCACCCGATCCAGCACCCGATCGGTTCTGGCATCGGGTCTTCAGCGAAAATGGCCCAGCTTGCTCCCCTCAAGCGTAGCTCCACAACGAGACCTAGGAGCTCCACACCCGATCGGGTCAGGCAGCAGGTGCCTGATCGGGTCTGGGCACTTCGTCTCTCGCCCAATCAGATCGGGCAAGCATTGCCCGATCGGGTCCGCAAATTCTGTACCCGATCAATATATCCTCGCCCGATCGGGTCGTTTTTGCCCGATCAGAGTACGGAAAACTCCTTTTTGACTCTTTGGCTCTCAATTCTTCACGTTTAGAGGTTTTGGGACCTCCTAAACTACCCATAAAGCTCGTGAGCCATCCTACGTGCCTCGTAACATCTCGTAAAGCCGTGGTTGCTTCCAAATGGCTCGGGAATAAGGAGAAAACTCCATAAAACCTGCAATTCAACACTAAAACACAAAACCACAACTACATACGATAGTTAGCATTAAATAGCTGCGAAGAGCTTCCAATGACGCACAAATTAGCTTGTAAATAAGGAAGAAAAGTCTATATAAATACGTGATATAAAACTCCCCCAAGCTAAACCTTTGCTTGTCCTCAAGCAAACAGAACATGAACATGGAATAGATCGCCTCACCCCATAGATAAAAATTTATCAAAGCTCAAAACATTTTCAAGACTAAGAATCGTTCAAGCAGGCATAATTCAAGTTTGGCTGATCAAATCCATCCAACCACCAATCATCCAAGCAATTTATCAAAATCAAGCATCCACAAGGCATACAAGTCCTACAAAGGCTCTCACAAGGGTGCCACTCCTCTCGATTTTGTGGCAGGCAAAGAATATGCCCGAACACTCACCAACCCGATCATAAATACCCTTCCCACTCACACTCTCATGTGTTTAAGAAGGTTAAATGATGCTCATCCTAGTCAAGTCGACTCAATTAGCAGAAATACTCTTTAAATTTGACAAACTGACTCGAAATCAATCAAATGAACACTTTATACACGAGCTCAAAAGGACTTTAGAAGGTTGTAATGGGGCTTTGGTAAGAGGTAGGGAATACTTTTGGGCAATGTGGTGGAAAAACCAAGAAAGGGGGAGCATGAATCATTCAAACAAGACCTAAGATGGCCCACACAACTCCCAACAACACCATAAAACCACGTAAAGTAACCAAACTCTCATAAATCAATGACAAACTCATAACAAACCCAATTTTAAAGCAGTGAAGCGAATATTTCTTTAAGAACGTACGTGAATGAAAGAACTTCGAATTCTTTTGAACTTTTATTTCATTTTTTATTTCATTTTTCTGAACTTCATTCACGCAACTCTAATTTTGCTTTTTCTTTTCTTTTTCTCACTCTCAAACCGCAACAAATACACTCTTAAACTCCTCAACAACCAAACTAAACCAAGAAACCAATCTCAAACTAAACCCAGACAAAAGCTCCCCCAAGCTAGGCTTGGAATAATATCAAGTGAAGGCCTTGGGCTCATAATAGGGGTTTAAGTATCACGAAATAAGTCATTAGGCTCAGCGAGGCTAAGGCGGACAAAAGTATATCAAAAATTCACTCTGAAGCTCAAGAATAAGACAAAAGAACGCCTTTATCACAGCATATGCCACTAGTCATCGAAAATCAGACAAGTACAAAGTCAAAGTCAAGATCAATCCACTAAAGAGGAACTAACACACAAAGATAGACTGGATAATAATATGAATCCAATAGGCTACAAAGAGGCCTCACAGTTTAACCAATTCAGGTATGCAGCGCAAAGTGGTGTAATATAATCAAATTTTGCTCGAAATCATAGCAATCAAACATCAAATCATAGCCTCAAGATCACAAATGCCCAGCTATCCAGAAAAAAGAGTCAAATCATTTTCAATAAGAGCATAACAAGGGGCACAGGGAGGCAACTAAACAAGTCATGGAACCATTTTTTTTTTTTTTTGATTTTTTCAGATTTTTTCGAAAGCAGTAAATCTATCCTAGAAAGAAGTAAAAGAGATAGAGAATACAAACAGAACTCCTCCCCCAAGCTGAACTTGGCAGTGTCCTCATTGCCAAAAGGTAACAAAGGACGATGCTAAGAGGAAAAACAACGTTAGTACCCTCACTCTCGCTCACTAAAAAAAATAAAAATAAATAAAAAGAAAAGGAAAAAGGGGAATAATACGAGTTGCCTCTCGCACAGAGCTGGTTTATAAAGGTCCCGCACGACCATAATCCTCCATCTCTCAAATAGGAGGGGCTTGGCAATGAGTGCCACCCTCATCAAACATTTTTCGCCTCCAAATGTTCTTGATAATGCCTCCAGACGGTGAGGCAACCTTAGGTGCACTTGTCACCGTCTCTGCACCTATCTCATCCAAAACCTCATCCCTGCAACAAGATTGTTCAAGCATAGGTGCCTTAACAGCATTGGTTAGTTTAAAAATCACTTTATCATCACCAACACTCAGAGTTAAAGACTCAGACTTGACATCAATGACAGCACCAGCAGTACACAAAAACGGCCTACCCAGAATAATAGGAATATGGGCATCCTCATCCATATCTAACACCACAAAATCAACAGGAATGTAGAATTTCCCGACCCTAACAGGAACGTCCTCTAAAACACCTAGAGGGTATTTTATAGAACGATCGGCCATCTGTAAAGGGATTTGTTTGCATTTAAGTGGTCCCATATTCAGTTTCTTATAAACAGATAATGGCATAATAGAAACAGAAGCACCTAAATCACATAAAGCTTTGTCAATAAAAATAGGTCCGAGATGGCAGGGTATAGAAAAACTACCAGGATCTTTCAACTTTGGTGGGGCTTTATTTTGAATAAAAGCACTACACTCTTCAGTAAGAGCGACGCGTTCTACCCCACCAAAGTCTCTTTTCTTTGTTATCATGTCTTTCAGAAATTTGGCATAAACAGGGACTTGGGTAATTAAATCTGTGAATGGAATCGTTACCTCAAGGTTCTTGACTATAGCCAAGAACTTACAAAACTGCTGATCGACCTTTGATTGTTGCATCCTGTGAGGAAAAGGTAGCCTTGGTGTAAAAGGCGTTTCAGAAACCTTCTCCTTTTTTCTTCCCTGTCTGTTCAGCTTCTGCAGACAAGTCGACTTCAGACATCGAATTCTTCCTTTTTCCTTCCTCTACCACCCTCTTCTTCACCGCGGTTGGGGTAACCTCATCAACGGGCAATGGAGGAGCATCATAAGCAATGCCACTACGAAGAGTGATGGCATTCACATGTTCTCTCTGAATGGGTTGCCATGGCAATTCCCCCTGACGCCTCTGAGCATTAGTGCTTGCTAATTGTGCAACTTGAGCCTCGAGAAGTTTGATGTGCTTCTCTTGGGCTCTTTGTGCTTCCTCATTAGATCTTTGCATGGCTAGCATTTGTCGCTCTTAGGCTCTTTGTGCCTCCTCATTAGCCTTTTGCATGCTCAACATTAGCTTCATCAGTTCAGATATGGGAGGCTCTTGTGGGTTATTGTTTTATGGAGGTGGGGTGTGGAAATTTTGTGAAGTTTGGAAGCTATTGGGATGATGGAAGTTTTGTGGTGGTGGTCTTTGGAAATTTTGTGGGGTTTGATGGTAAGAGGGTTTGGGATGGTTTTGTGGATTATGGTAGTTATGTGGAGGTGGAGGGTGATGGTTTTGTCTCTGTTGGAATGCGTTTCCCTGTTCCATCTGATGTTGACTGAACTGACAGTCATGCCCAAAGTGGCCCTGAACACCACATACCTCGCAGTAAGATGAGGTAATGGGTGCTACGGCAGACATAGCATTAATACTCAAAGGAGGTGCTGCTGAGGAAGAGGAACCGAAGGTGTTAATCTGCTGACTCAGCTTCGCTATCTGCGAAGTCAATAATGCAATGACATCTACCTCCAGTACCTTCCTCGTGAGGCTGCGGGAAGTGGAATGATCATTGGCTGCGAGGTTTGATAGAAACTCATAGCCTACATCCACTTCCATATCCAGAAAAACTCCTCCTGCAGACGAATCAACCATACTCTTCGTCCGAGGCTGCAGACCATTGTAGAATGTCTGCGTCAAGAACCATTTGTCCATGTTGTGGTGTGGACACTCTCTCTGTAAATCTCTAAATCTAGTCCACGCTTCCCGTAATGTTTCATCAGGCTCTTGAGAAAACGTGGCTAGTTTGTTTCTGATTTATGCTGTCTTTGTAGGTGGATAATACTCTCTCAGAAATGCAGCAGAAATCTCACTCCATTCAGTTTCCTTCACGTCGTTCAACCATTTCTGGGCTCTATCTCTCAATGAAAACTCGAACAACATGACCTTTAGTTGATCTGGAGTGACGCCGGCATGTTTGACGGTTCGACAAAGCTGTTGAAACCGCTGCAGATGATTTGCCGGGTCTTCAGTAGGATGCCCACCAAACTGATTTTGCTGAACCATGCTGATGAGTCCAGGCTTAATTTCGAAGTTCGCTGCGGCGATGGTGGGCATAGTAGGTCCAGTAAAGAGACCATCTGGGTTGGGCACCCCATATGACTTCAGTGATTTAGACATAACTGAACTCGAGGTGTCTGATCCAGAGGTGTTCAGCTGAACAGACTGCTTTTCTCTCTGAATTTTCTTTCTAAGCTGCCTGAGTGTCTTTGTCAAATCGGGATCCTCAGGAACGAGGGTACCTCTTCTTCGAGACCTGAGCATACAAAAGAAACAAAAAGAAGCAGTAAAAAGTACCTCAATTGGAACAATAAAGTTCCAATGAGGCACAGAGAAGTAGACCAAATAACCAAACAAAAACTTAGAAAACTAGCAGTCTCCCCGGCAACGGCGCCAAAATTTGATAGGCTAAAGTCGTATCACCTATTCAAAGATAAACCTACAGTCCTCTAACTATGGTAGTCAATGGAAGCAGGGTCGAATCCACACGGAGACAGAGTTTCTAAATAAATATTCAATCAATCAGCTACTTTAGATGAAATCAGGGAAGAATTAACTGAACTAAAGATTAAGCTAAGGAAAACAAAATAAACCGAGGAATTAACTATGGACTAAAAACCTAGGGTATTAGGTCGGTCCACCATGCTTATACCAATCAAATAAGGTCAACTACTATCAAAACCTAAGTCAAGAGTCGAGGGATTAGAGCATGTGTTGAGCTATGGTTAAGACTCAACGCTCATAGTTCAACATACGGCGTATGTTCACTAACGTAATCAGAACTACTGATGTGTCCTAGGCCTCTAGTTGTAAGACGGATCTGTGCAAACAACTATTAACCACAAGCAATCAATGAAATTGTACACTAACGTTAATCACTAATTAAGAACAAACCACATCACAATCACCCTAATCAAGCCCTAGAAATTGATAGAAATCTAAATAACAATCATGGTATAAACATGGCTTCCCTATCTAACACCCTAGAAAGAGAACTACTCACTCATAATTGAATTGACAATAACAAAACTAATTGGAAACCCTAATAATTGCATCATGAATGATTAAATACTTAAGCTAAGCAATTAAGAATAATAAAAGAGATTAGAGTAGAGAAGAATACCAATTGACAGAAAGCAGGAACTTTTATTGAAATCGAATAGGTTCAATCACCTTTAATCTAATCTAAAGTGTTTTAAACTAAGCTAAGAACTATGAGAAATAAACTAGAGTAAAAGATGATAAAAAGATGATGTCAAAGATGTCTCTAAAATAATGAGGAAAAGGTATTTATAATACCCCTCAAAGCCTAACTAAAACGGAATTAAAAAGCAAACACGTGTTTACGGGTAGTGGACCCGATCGGGCACAGGGCCACCCGATCGGGCCCATAGTAAACTCTTCTCGCCCTTTGTTTCTCGTCTCAGCACAGCAAGTGAGTGCGAAATGTGGGTCCACCCGATCCAGCACCCGATCGGGCCTTCAGCGAAAATGGCCCAGCTTGCTCCCCTTAAGCGTAGCTCCACAACGAGACCTAGGAGCTCCACACCCGATCGGGTCGGGCAGCTGGTGCCCGATCGGGTCTAGGCACTTCGTCTCTCGCCCGATCGAATCGGGCAAGCCTTGCCCGATCAGGTCCGCAACTTCTGTACCCGATCAATATATCCTCGCCCGATCGGGTCGTTTTTGCCCGATCAGAGTACGGAAAACTCCTTTTTGACTCTTTGGCTCTCAATTCTTCACGTTTAGAGGTTTTGGGACCTCCTAAACTACCCATAAAGCTCGTGAGCCATCCTACGTGCCTCGTAACATCTTGTAAAGCCGTGGTTGCTTCTAAATGGCTCGGGAATAAGGAGAAAACTCCATAAAACATGCAATTCAACACTAAAACACAAAACCACAACTATATACGATAGTTGGCATAAAATAGCTCCGAAGAGCTTCCAATGACGCACAAATTAGCTTGTTAATAAGGGAGAAAATTCTATATAAATACGTGATATCACTTTGACAAGGAACAATTACGCTCAAAGAAGATTAGGGACCTATGTGATGATGGCCCTAATGTAGAAGGCCCAAAAGGAATCTCACCAAGGTTCAAACAAGAGTATCACCGCTTCGAGGTTCAAGTCACTTGGAGGAAACGACTCCTTCTTACCACAAACCCCCTAAGCTAAGATCTCACATGTTCCAAGGGTTATTCCAAAACTAGCCGACCATGCACGGAGTTTAAGCTTATCCAAAGGCATCTAATCATTCACAAATTCTTAACAAATCAAGTTTATTCAATCAAGTATTGCACACTCCAATATTTACAAGATAAGTTTCATCCAAAGTAAAAGAAAAAGGAATTTACAAAACTATAATAAAAGGGAAAATCTTTTTCTTCTTTTGTGGGATTCTTTGTTTTGCTTCTAGAAACAAAGAAAAATAAATTTGGATTTGTGGGAATTTGGATTTTTAGGGATTTGAATAATTGGGAATTTGGATTTTTCAATGGGAGCAACAACCTCTCTAAACGAACCGTTAGTATCCAAGCAAATATCACCAAAATGGTTCAAAATGGTACCGGGCCCGCCTGTGGTGGATGAAAGGGGTAGTTAACATATGGGTCAAAATGGTTCTAGGCCACGTGGTAGTCATACACTCGTCGCGCGTAGTAGCCAAAGCCAGCTAGCTCCTCCTGCTGTCTCCTAGCCATCTCATGCTGATTCTCAACGATAGAGATCAAGGAGGCGTGAATGGACTTTAAATCAAAGGAGGAAGGAGAGTCGGAGGTGGTAGCCTCCGCGCGTGTGCTAGGGATAGAGGATGTCGAGGCACGACGAGGTTCTAAGGGTTGTTTGCATTTTGCGGCCTGGGTTTTCTCAATGTCTGCGTCTTTGGGAGCTAGGGGCTCACCATCAAAATACCAAGGGTTAGGCTTTTCAATGTTTGATAGAGACTCATTAGGGAGGTAGCAATAGTGATTGTCGACCACCCTCCAGCTAAACTTCCTACGCCTAGATGTAAACAGTATAAATTGACGCACTTTTAATGCGTCTAGGTCGAGCTAGGGAGCTAAGGAGATGGACTCTAACGCTGAACATTGAGGTTCATACCGTAGGGCCTCTGCTAAAAGAGTGATCATACCTCCCAATCTAATCTCTCCAGTGAGGTAGGGACTATCACGGATCTCTAGACACCTCCGCATAAAAAGGTAGCCAGTGTTAATAGGCGGAAGGTCTGCTCTCTTTTCTATGATATAAAGCAACTTAAGTTAGGGGGAACTTAGCTTTCTTAGGTCCTAACGGGCAAAGAGTACAAAGCCTAGCATACGGTGTATGTACTGAAGTACGGGGCTAAGGATGGCATTGGCATGGGCCTCATGGGGGATAAAAGAGGTGATCCTAGTGATTTCCTGCCACCACTCATCCTCATTGTATTCAGAAAGAGTTAAATGTTGAGGGTGGAACATGGGATTCGTTGGGTCCCAACCAAAAATAGAGTTCAACTGATTCAAGGTGAGTTTGTGCTCTTTGTTGAAGAGACGAAAGGTTAAGTCGAAATCTTCAAAAGCCGCACCTTCCTCAAAAGTTCTCTTTTTTGGAGAGTAGAGAGGAATTCAAAAACAAGGCAAGGGTGGGTGAGGGGCGCTTTACCAAGAAAGTTGGTCCAACCAAGGGTTTTGGCAAGACCACTAACATCTCGGTTGATCCCTAAAGCTCGGCAAGTATCCTCGTGATAAAATAGGGAGGCACGAAGTGTTCGGGAGGAGAGGGAAACATGGTGAGCTTTTTGGATTTTATTTGCAAGTCTAAGTGGGGGGACTTCTACTTGTGGTGGTGACGGGGGTGGTGTTAGGACACGTTTAGCTCGTTTTTTCAATTGTTTAAAAGCGTTATGGGACATTTCTTGCTGGATGGGAAGAAGACAAATGATTCCTAAGTCTTAAACAATAGGTTAGAAACTCAACCCACAATCACAACCAACTATGACACTTTAAGTCCCAACCAAGCCTAGAAATGCATGCAAGTTCCAAAAAGAAGAAGATGACAATGACAAATTTATTCGACACAAAGAAAATCTACCTAAATTTACCAGTTAAACCACAAAAAATCCACACATATTCAAAGAAAACTCAAATTTATCAAAATATAGAGATGAAGGAAAATAGAAGGTGAAGAAACTACCACCCTTTTTAAAAGAGGGAAGAAATTTCGAGTAAATCTCCTCTTTTAACCCTTGAACTTGTTGTCCACCAACTAGAACCTTTATATCTTCCTTTAAGAGCCAAAAACCCAACCTTAGGATTTTTAGAGATTTTCAAAACTTTGAGTTTGGGTGAACAAAAATGGTATTAGTGGGTAGAGGAGGAAGAAAGGAGAAATTTTTGTGAAGGTGGTTGTGGATTTTGGTGGAGTTTTGATGGAGTTTTGAGAGGTTGAAGGTGTGAAAATGGAGGTTGGATGAGAGGAGGATGAAGAAAATCATAAATTTGGGGTTGAAGATGATGAATAAGTGAGGAGAGAGAAGGGAGGTAAAAAGGGTGGGTGAAAACCGGACCAAGAGAAAAAAATAAAAATAAAAAACAAAAAATGGGCGGAGTGCCCGCTCCCCAATTTGAGGCAACCACTGCCTCTTGAAAAATGGGGGATTGAGTTTCTCAGGTGGAGCGCACGCTTCCAAAGGGGCTGGAGCACCCGCTCCACCCTTTTCGCTACTCCTCTTCTCTTCTTTTTTTTTGACCAATCTCTTTTTTTCTATACTTTTTTTCCTCTCTTTTGATATCTCATTCATTTTTTTTCATGTATGTTTTTTCAAACTCTCACTCTCCACCTTTTTTTCTTTTTTTTTCGAATATTCGGGTTGCCTCCCGATAAGCACTAATTTAGAGTCTTTATCTTGACTTGGGGTCTCCTTTGTCAACCATGGACGGTGATGAGATCACTTCAATGGGGGTGCCTTCATAGTATATTTTCAATCGTTGACCGTTCACCTTGAACGATTCAATGTCGTCCCCGTCTATCTCAACCGCTCCATATGGGAATACTTGCTTCACCGTGAAAGGTCTGCTCCACCTTGACTTTAACTTGCCCGGGAATAACCTCAACCGGGAATTGTACAGCAAGACCTTATCACCAACCTTGAACTCTCTTTTGATGACGTGCTTCTCATGCCAAGCCTTTGTTTTCTCCTTGTACATTCGTGCACTCTCATAAGCATCCCTTTTCAACTCTTCCAAGGCATGAAGATCAAGAAGCCTCTTCTCCCTCGAAGCTTGTAAGTCAAAATTAAGGAATTTAATAGCCCAATGAGCTCGGTGCTTCAGTTCCACCAGCAAATGATATGACTTACCATAAACAAGCTTATAGGGTGTAGTTCCAATGGGGGTTTTGAAGGCGGTCCGATGCGCCCAAAGAGCATCATCTAGCTTGAGAGACCAATCCTTCCTAGACCGATCCACGGTCTTTTCAAGAATAGTTTTGATCTCCCTATTTGATTGCTCAACTTGACTGCTTGTTTGAGGTTGATAGGCTAGAGCAATCCTTGAATAGTTTTGAGGTTAATAGTTTTGATCAATCATCTAGCTTGAGAGACCAATCCTTCCTAGACCGATCCACGGTCTTTTCAAGAATATTTTTGATCTCCCTATTTGATTGCTCAACTTGACTGCTTGTTTGAGGTTGATAGGCTAGAGCAATCTTGTGCGTTACACCATACTTCGCAAGGAGTGCTTGGAAAGGATCTTTTAGCGAAATGTGAGCCTCCATCACTAATAATGGCACGTGACACCCTAACCCTTGGAAAAATGATCTTCTTAAACAATTTCATAACGACCTTGGAGTCGCTGGTCGAAGATGCGATGGCTTCTACCCACTTAGACACGTAGTCAACGGCCACCAAGATGTATTTGTGGCCACAAAAAGAGGGAAAGGGTCCCATGAAGTCAATACCCCAAACGTCAAATATTTCCAATTCCAAGATATTGTTTAGTGGCATTTCATGACGCTTTGAGATGTTCCCCATTCGTTGACAACGGTCACAAGCCTTGATCACCCCCCCATACATCTTTGAACATCGTCGGCCAAAAGAAGCCACATTCTAGAATCTTGGCCACCGTTTTGTTAGCACTCATATGGCCTCCACATGGTGAGGAGTGAGACATCTTGATCACGTTTTCAATTTCATTATCCAGAATACATCTCCTATAAATATCACCGGGGCCTAAGTTGTACAACAAGGGGTCATCCCACACATAGCTCCGGGTCTCATAAAGGAAACGCTTCTTTTGTCGACTTGAGAGATTAGGGGGTAGAATGCCACAAGAGATGAAGTTGGCAATATCGGCATACCAAGGAGCCGGTGTGGTAGAACGGCAAAGAGCTTGTCTTCCGGAAATGAGTCATCAATGGATAATGACTCGAGTTCACCATCAAACAAAGGGAGCCTAGATAGGTGATCCGCTACAACATTTTCCGCCCCCTTCTTGTCCTTGATCTCAATATCGAACTCTTGCAAGAGAAGAATCCACCTTATCAAACGAGGCTTGGCATCCTTCTTGCTCAAAAGGTACTTCAAGGTCAAGTGATCGGTGAACATGATCACTTTAGAGCCAACCAAGTAAGACCAGAACTTCTCCGTAGCATGCACAATAGCTAGGAGCTCCTTCTCGGTGATGGCATAATTATTTTGGGCATCATCCAAAATCTTGCTAGAATAGTAGATAGCATGAAGCTTCCCATCTCTCCTTTGGCCAAGAACGGCTCCAATCGCATAGTCCGATGCATCACACTTGAGCTCAAACGGGAGATCCCAATTCGAAGGTTGGATGATAGGAACCGAAATAAATGCTTCTTTCAAGCTATCAAATACTAGCAAACAATCATTAGTAAACACAAATGGGGCATCTTTAGCCAAAATTTGAGTGAGAGGCTTGGCAATTTTTGAGAAATCTTTTATAAGACGGCGGTAAAAACCAGCATGGCCCAAAAAGCTCCTCACCCCTTTCACATTTGTAGGGGGTGGGAGACGCTCAATCAATTCAACTTTGGCCCTATCAACATCAATGTCCCGCTTTGAGATGACATGACCAAGAACTATGCCCTCTTCCACCATAAAGTGGCATTTCTCCTAATTAAAGACAAGGTTCACCTCTTGAAACCTTTTCAACACATTCACAAGATTTGCAAGACATGTGTCAAAAGATGAACCGCACACCGAAAAATCATCCATAAAAACCTCAATCGAGGACTCAAGCATATCGGAAAAAATAGAAGTCATGCATCTTTGAAATGTAGAGGGCGCGTTACAAATCCCAAATGGCATCCTTCGATAAGCAAAGGTGCCAAAGTGGCATGTAAACGTAGTCTTCTCTTGGTCCTAGGGTAGGATCGGGATTTTGAAAAATCCGGAGTACCCATCCAATAAACAAAAGTGACAATGCTTGGCTAACCGCTCTAACATTTGGTCGATAAAGGGGAGAGGAAAATGGTCTTTTCGGGTGCTTTTGTTCAATTTTCTATAATAAATACACATCCTCCACCCGGTTACCGATCTAGTAGAGATGGTCTCCCCCTTATCATTCTTGATGATGGTCATGCCCCCCTTTTTTGGAAGAACTTGAACCAGGCTTACCCACCTACTATCGGAGAAAGGGTAGATAATGCCCGCTTCAAGGAGTTTTAGCACTTTCTTTTTTACAACTTCTTTCAAGTTTGGAATAAACCTCCTTTGAGGCTCAATCGAAAAAGTATGATCATCATTAAGTATAATACGATGCATACATTATGAAGGGCTTATCCCCTTGATATCATCAATGGTGTAACCAATGACACTTCGATATTTTCTCAAAACATCAAGAAGTTTAGAAAGAGAAGTGTCATCAAGTGACGCATTGACAACAGCGGGATAAGTCTCATTCGGACCAAGAACGCATATTTGAGGGAAGAAGGAAGAAGTTTTAGTTCTACCTTGGGAGGAGGCGTGGACCTCTCCTCCTTAGCTACCGATCCAATTGTCTCAAATTCTCCATTGCAAGGGTGGTGGATTGGTGCCTCCTCAAGGAGCCTCTCATAGGCCAAAGCTTCTTCATTCTCTTCTATCACTCCCCCATTCAACACCTTTTGTAGAGGGTCTTTCACAAAAAGCATGGCTTTGAACTCATCCAACTCTTCCTCCAAAGTGTTGATTCGACAGTAATCATCTATCATGGGGGTCTTCATAACCTGATCTTATCACCCACAATCAAGGTCAACCGCCCATTCTTTACATTAATGACCACCCCGTCGGTCTTTAAGAACGGTCTCCCAATAATGAGAGGTATATCATGATCCTTCCATTTTCATCACCACGAAATCACAAGGAACAAAAACCCGCCCGATTTGAACCGGCACATCCTCCAACATACCCAATGGAAGCCTCAAGCATCTATCGGCAAGTAAAATAGACATCCTAGTTGGTTTCAAGTCTCCAACATTCAACCTGTTTGCCATAGATAGAGGCATGAGACTCACACTTGCCCCAAGGTCACAAAGTGCATTCTTTGCTTGTAAATCTCCTAGCTTCTCCGGGATGAAGAATCTTCTAGGATCACTTTGCTTCTTAGGGAGTTTGTTTTGAATGATTGCGCTCACCTCCATTGGTAATGATACCGTGGCACTTTCTTCAAGCCTTGCCTTGTTGGATAAAAGTTCTTTCAAGAACTTTGCATAGGCCAACATTTGGGACATGGCATGAAGAAAAGGAATGTTCTCTTGTAGGCCCTTCATGACCTCTAAGAACTTTGATATTTTCTCATTCAACTTCTTTTCGGTCACTCAGTGAGGAAATGGAATTGGAGGCTTTTACACCTTCATAGGGGCTTGTTCAACCCCTTTATCTTTCTCACTCAATCTCTTTTCATCATTTTGTGGCTCTCTTTCTACCTCTTCACTAACTATCTCGCTTCTCACATTTTCTTTCTCAACTCCCACATCTCTCTTTGTGGCACCCTCTTCACTCATTTTAGGCTCCTCATAAGTGGTGCCCGACCTGAGCATGATATCCTTGATGTACCCTTTCAGGTTCACCTCGGGTTGCCCCGGTAATTGGTCCTATCATTCTCCATATTTCTTCTATCATTGTCCGCATTAGCCTTTACTTATTGTGTCATGAATGTTTCCAAAATCGACTCAAGGCTAGATTTTTGTGGAGGGGGTTGATTATAGGAAGGTCTTTGATGAGGTGGTTGTGTTTGATGAAAACCCGGAGGCCTAAATAGTGGTTGATGAGGTTGAGAAGGGGGTTAGAATGAGTATTGAGTTGTATTTTGGTAATTTTGTGGACCTTGGTTGTTTTGCCTCCAACCAAAGTTTGGATGGTTTCTACACCCTTGATTGTAAGCTGGAGAATAAGGGTCGCTTCTAGCTCCCATCATAGCCGCTTGTTCCATGGTAGACACACAATATGAAGCGGTATGATCAACTCCACCATAATTCTCACAAGATAAGGCTGGAGTCGTAGAAGAGCTAGAATATGCAAAATTGGCCTTTTCTAATCTCCTAGTCAAGAGATCCACCTTTGAAGCCAAAAGATCGATGCTCTCTAACTCATGCTTCACTCCTTTTCTAGGTCCATTTTGCCTTCTCTCTCCACCCCAAGCATAATTCTTTGCCACTTCTTCGATGATTTCTTCAACATTCTCAACGGGAAGCTTTTTAAGTTGACCACCGGCCCCCGAATCCAAATTGGCTCTAGAAACCGGCGTAAGACCATCATAGAAGCTTTATACAACAAGCCATTGGTTGAAACCATGATGAGGACATGTACGAATCAACTCTTTGAACCTTTCCCAAGCTTCACTCAATGTTTCATCTTCATCTTGAGAGAAGTTGGAAATTTTCCTCCTCATTTCCGAAGTCTTCTCCGGTGGACAATAGCTTGTCAAAAATGCTTTGGCAACTTGGTCCCAAGTTGTCAATGACTCTTCCGGAAGTGACCTCAACCAATACTTTTCTTTGTCCCGAAGCGAGAAGTTGAACATATGCATTTTGATGAACTCGGCGGTGACATTGTTGTGTTTAACGGTGGCACACAACTCCAAGAAGTTATCCAAATGAGTGAATTGACACTCATTCTTCTCACCACCGAATTGGTTGGCCTTTATCATGCGTATGAGATGATGTGAGAAATCAAAATTGTTGGTCATGGTAGTCTGAAGCAAGATACCTCTTCGAAGCTCAAAAGTTTCTGGATGCCCATAATCACGAAGTAGTCTCACCGAAGGTCGTGCCATCTCTTCATCCCCCATTGTACTCGGTTCACTAATCTCTCCCGAGTCACTTGTGGAGAATTGGATAGTGAACTCGAATTGATCAATGACTTGAGGTTGGTCACAGAACTCGGGTTGACTTTGTAGAAGCCTTTTCACACTACACAAAGTTTTCTCAAGCTCGTGATCAATTGGAAGGAGTGGTGATCGCTGATTCCTCCTATTCATGCACAGTCAAGCACCGCTAAAGAGAACGTTAGCACTAACTACTAAGATAAGAGAAAGATATGGTGAAAACAAAAATAAACGAAATAAATAAAAGAACTTAGTATCATTCAACAATAATTATTCAATGTGACACTATGCCTCTCCGGCAACGGCGCCAAAATTTGATAGGCGTCGTCAAGCCTAACAAAGATAATCCTGTCTCGGTCTCTCTAACTAAGTAGCAATGACAAGTAGGGTCGTATCCACAGAGAGGTAAGGTCAATCACCGAATCTTTATGGTCGAATAAACTAAGGGTAACGAAAGGGGGTCAAGAATTGTGTGAATTAAGACTAAGCCAACTAAAAAGAGCTAAACTATGTAAATGCGATTAACAATGGAGGGGGTAAAAATATGATAAAAGCACTAGGGCAAGGACATTACCACTCATTGTGACCATAGATCATGCTTGAACATCAACGGAAACCATCTATTAGGGGAGAGAGTAGTCGGTCAACTAAAGTCCGCTAATTATTCTTTGGAGCTAAGAAGGAGCTCTTAGACAAGGTGTTAATTCCTATTATCATTGGATTAACCCTAGCCTAAGGATTAAGAACAAGTGAAAAAATTGACTCAAGACAAGAACTTCCTATCTTCATGGCCATTTAGTCAAGTAAACAAAGGGGAATATCATACAACTTCATCTTTCGATCCTTCATTGCAGAGATTGGAAACAACTTATATGGTTATCAATCACAAAAGCATACAATGAAGCACTGTAACACCCCTGAAATTCCACTACTTTAAAACATAATATAATAAATAATTTAAGGAAATTCCAAAGGTGCTACGCCGCGATAATGAACAATAATCACCGCAAGGCAATAGGTTCTAACTAAAATAAATAGTCAACGAAGTTCAAAATAATTAAACTAGCTAGAATCCAAATAATTATTACAGACTGAAACAAAATACTAAAGTCAAATGAATAACAACGAAAGTCTTATTAAACATATTAAAGTATAAATAAATCCATCGCACTCTTTAACTCAACCTTGAGCTAACCTCCTTCAAGTCCCTGCACATTGAACACTATAGTATCAGCTAAAAGGCTGAGCAAGATTTCATACTATAATAAAACAAAATTATCCAATGTGCAGGTAAGATATATAGGAATATCTTATAAATTCATTTCAAACCTGTACAGATCAAATATACAGAATAAAGCAACTTTCCAATAATCTCAACTTTCAATCTTTCTTTTTCTGAAATAATTCTATAAATACATTTAAAATGTAACTGTTTTGAAACCTATGAGTAGGAAGTATTAAAGTCCAATGAGCTAATTAGGCTCACGAGACAGGTAAACACCAAAGCCCCTAGTATGCATACCCCTAACTTGATAACGAACCAAGAAGGAAGACAAATGGCAAGTCTATTGATCAACATAAACCCAACTACTAAGTAATGGTTGAGACAAAACTCAACCTACTTCCAAACCCGAGGAATACCGCTTACCGGCAACCCCACAAAAACATTCTTATAAAACATGATAAATCGTAATTAAGTAAACACAGAAACATTCTAGTTTACTCAAAACCTGTAGCAATGAGGAACATCCTCCTTTTAAATCTCAACTTGGCATATGAGGAACTTCCTCCATTTTGAATCACATAAATAATCTCATAATTTCTTTCACAATAAGTATCGTAAAAACGATTTAAATCCCATTTTATAAACAATGTAAAACTTTTTAAATATCAATATATAAATAACGTAAAACTCTTTAAATCTCCAAATGTAAACCACATCAAAACCTTTTAAATCTCAATATAAACTTTAAACCAACATCATCAATTTTCCAACATAATATGTACAAGTCTTAGTAAGAAATCTTACCTTTTTAGCAACCACGATCAACCAAACTCAATCTCAAGTCAATAAGGTTCTTATACGAACCCACAGTCTACAATATAATAAAGTATCGTATAAGTCACTTGAGTATAATTCACATATTAGTCATGTAACCTAGTTAATGAGCTTTGACTAATTTTGAAAACGGCTCAACGTCAAAAGAACACAAAAGTCAACAAAAGTCAAACTAGTCAAGTTTGGTCAACAAAAGTCAAAATGGTCAAGTTTGGTCAACAAAAGTCAAACTGATCAAGTTTGGTCAACAAAAGTCAAACTGATTTTGACTCTAATATCACCCATATTATTTACCACCAACTAACTCTTTCTCCTTCACCCTATACTAACAACCATGCCATACAACCATGACAACAACAACACCTACACGAACAACAACCTTCAACCTACACCAACAACAACCTACACAAACAATGTGACAAACAACAAGCTCACCATAAACAATCATTCAACTATAATTTGACTTAGGATTATAACTAACAACTTACAATTAATCCAATATGCTCAAGAATTTCAAAGTAACATTTGAATTCATAATAACTATAATAATCTAAACTATATTTCAACTAATAACCATCAATCTAATATAACAAGAATTGTAGTAATTTCAAAAGTATTAATTTTTTTGCAAATTAAACTCATAGATATGTTCCTTAACTCGAATTACTCATAAAACATAAGCCAATTAAAGAAATTGAGCATAGTATAAATTTCCCCCAAATAAATTTTCTCAAGAACCCTAATTTAACAAAAACCCCAATTCGAAAATCAAGCATAAACTGAAATTAAAATATGAGAATAAATCTTACTTGATTAATAAAGTAATTGGAATATATAAGAGTGTAAAAGATCCGAAATTTGCCTCCTTTAACCCGAAATTCGACCCGAAAACACAAACTACAAAAGCCCATTTTCACATCTTTGAAATGGCCAAAACTGAGAGATACTAATGATGGACAATGGTTGATGATGATGGGTGATATAAGTTACTGATGGATAAAGAATGGTGTGGTATTTGATGATTAACTAGGAAGGAGATGGAAGGAATCGAGTTCCTGCTGCGTGAGGTAAGTCTGCCTCTAATTGCTTTTCTTTTTTTTTTTTGATTTTTTTTCCTCCTCCTTTATTTATAGTTTAGTTTGACTAAACCTAATGGGTTATGGGTACTTAACCTAATCAAATTATGAATACGTTTTGGGCATTTCTAAAATAAAGTCAAAGTAGGGAAGAAATATAATTTAATAAAACTAATTTAATTTATTTTTATAAAATAATTTAATATAAATAATTACTAACGATATATAAAAAATACGGGGTGTTACAAGCACTCCATTTGTTCAACAACTAACCCTAAGCATGAATCACTAAATTCAAGCACAAACCATGGTCTTAATGAGGGTTTTGGCCCAAACCCTAGAAAGTGAACTACTCACAATTTTTAGTAATATGCATTTCAAACAAAGATTCTATTTCGAAAGTTAGAGCAAAGTAGAGAATCAACAAAGTCAAGTAACAATGGTTGTAAAGGAGAAGGTTCACACCAAAAGGAAGGAATAAAGGAAAATATGACAAAAAGAAGTAACGTTAATTGAAATGAAAGCTAGAGAATCAACTTACAAACATTAACTACCATTAATGGAGCTTCAATTCTTCAAAAATCACCAACTAAGAGCAATAAAGGACTTCTACACTATAAGAACTTAGTTAGGATTTTTGAGACTAAGTAAAAGTGCTAAAAAAATGTTGCCCAAAATTTGGGGAGAGGTATTTATGCCTCCCCCAATTACATACGAAAAACGGGCAAAATGGGCCCAGAATTTTGGGTAGAAATTGCCTGCAGTGCACAACTTGGAGCGCTCGCTCCGGGTCCTTTTGGAGCGGCCGCTCCACATTTGTTGCCCATTGAGTCTTCTTTCCTTTTCTTCTTCTCTTCCATGCTCATAAAAGGGGGTTGCTAAGAGTCTCCATTCCACTTCTGAAAAAGCATGGCCATCAACACGACCCCTAAATCACCTGCAAAACAAGATGCAAAGAAAACACGTACAAAATACGTCCGAAGAGAGGTGTAATAGCCAAAATTGTCAAAGGAGGTGAAAAGCTTGAACAAATTAAAAAGAAGTGGAAAAGGTGAAGAAATGGGAACTAAGAGGTCATCTAAAGTGAAGTAAAAGCCCACTTATCATGGAGTACTGAAGAATGTGAGATCCCCTTTACCTTAGCCCTACTTAGGCTATATATAGGGGCTAAGTGGTATGAGTGTAGTCCTTTCGCCATTGGGCCTCTGAGCCGTCTATTCTTGATATGCCAACTCATATCAGGCTTTTATAATTGGGAGGGTATATATATACACATACCATTTCCCCCCTTAATCCAAGTGCTAATCAATGATTGAACTCAAACTACATAGGGATTGGTTTCTTAGTTCAACCTGTCATCGTGCATGCCTTCATAATGATCTTATAAAACACCATATCGTTTGGGTAGGTCCCTGATCTAAGATGCAAGCTCCGCTATCAGAGATTTTACTCCAATGAGCTAAGATGCAACCTCAATTCGATACTTTGCTCCAATGACCTAAGGTGCAACATCCTCTAGGGATCTGCTAAGGGCATCTAAAATGCAACATCCTATAATTGAGGATCTATACTCATGTAATTAGCATACACTTTGCTTCGACTCTAATAGCCATTTTATTTCCTGCATTTCTTCCAACATATTTTTCAAAGAAAATATATTTTCTTTCTTTTTCCTCCTACCATATCTATCCTTGACCTCTAGTTCGGTGGCTTTGCTTCTATCCAGATAGAGCTATAAGATGAACTCGTTGTGTTAATCCATACCCATACTCTATTTGGTTGAGGTCTGCAATCATGATAGACATATCATCAAATAACTAGCAGTATCTTTGAGGATCTACAATGATAATAGGCAGTTATGCAATGATAATTTAATAAGCATCATCCTCTGTGTTGTTGAGGATATGCACTGATAATATGCATATATACAGTGATAATAGGAAGCACCTCTGAAGAACCGCAACGATCATAGGCAGTATCTTTGAGGATCTGCTAATAGGCAACATCTTGAGCATATGCAATGATAATAGGCAAATCTAAAATGATAATAATAGGCAGTATCCTCTGTCCGGTTAAGGGTCTAAACTGACAATAGGTAGATGTGCAATGATCACAGTAGACAACATCCTCTTTCTGGTTGAGGATCTGCACTAGTAATAGGCATATCTTCTATGATGATAGGAAGAATCTGTAATAATAAGCAGCACATGTAGTCATAATAATGAGCAACATCCTCTATTTAGTTGAGATCTGCAATGATAATAAGCATAATAACTTGCAATGATAATAAGTAGCATACTATATCTTGTTTAGGATCTACAACAATGATAAGTTAATCTAATAAATGGTGATGATAAGCAACATCCTTGAATAAGGATCTACAATAATAATGACCCCAGAGTGGTGCGGATCGGCTTTCCACTTCGAATTTCTGATCGTATGTTGATTAGCATATGTCGTTGCTCCCTAGTGGGAGTCTACTTTCTACATGTCCAAGTGGAGTTGAGTCCAGTCTCCACTCACATGGTTAGATCTGCTACTACATGGTGCGGAGTCAGCTCTGCACTTGGAATCTCCAATGTGCGATGATAATGGGTAACATCCTATATTTGGTCTGAGGATCTTCAAATGATAATGGGCAGGATCCTAGGTTAAGGATCTACAAATGGGAATGGTCAGGATCCTCTGTTTGGGTTGAGGTACTTCAAATTAGAATAGGCAGGATCCTTTGTCTAGATTGAGGATCTATAAATGAGAATGGGCATGCAGATCTGCTCTCAAGTGGTGCAGAATCGGCTCTCCACTTGGAATCTCTAATCTACAATAATGGGCAACATCCTCTGTCTTGGTTGAGGATCTCCAAATGAGGATCGACATGATTCTTTCTAGGCTGAGGTTCTGCAATTGAAAATGGATAGGATGCTCTTTCCGTCTTGAGGATCTTAGCAAATGAGAATTGGGAAGATCCTCTAACCAGGTCGAGGATCTATAAACGAAAATGGGCAGGATCCTCTGTCTAGCCTGAGGATCTGCATATGATAATAAGTAGCATCGGCTCGCAAGTGGTGTACGACGTCAAATCTTCTCCTTCACTTGGAGTCTCCACTCTCATGTGGTGTAGGAAATTAGATGTGCTCCTCCACTTGAAGTTTGTGATATGCTATGATAAAAACACGACATCCTTTGGTTGGGCTTAGGATCTACAATGATAATAAGTAGCATATGTTGTTAAGTTGTGCATGACGTCAAATTTGCTCCTCCACCTGGAGTCTTCGCTCTCATTTACTGCTCCTCCACTTGGAGTTCCCGACCTACTCCTCCACTTGGAGTTCCTGATCGACAATGATAGTAGGCAACATCCTCTGTCTGGGATGAGGATTTGCAATGATGATAAGCAACATCCGCTCTCAAGTGGTGGAGGACGTTAGATCTGCTCCTCCACTTAGAGTCTCCTCTCTCAAGTGGTGCATGACATTAAATCTTCTCCTCCACTTGGAGTTTCCGATCTGCTATGATAATAGGCAAACATCCTCTGTCTGGGATAAGGATCTTCAATGATAATAAGCAACATCCTCAATCAAGTGGTGGTGGAAATCAAATTTTCTCCTCCACTTGGAGTTCTCAATTTGCAATGATAATAAGCAACATTCATTCTCAAGAGATACAAGACGTCAAATCTTCTGTACTTGGAGTCTCCATGCTCCATTGGTGCATACCATCAAATTCCCCTAGGGATGGTGTATAATGTGGTGCCAACATTGATAACACGCTTTTTAAAGAAACTGACTTGACAACCACCTGATTTATGTTTCTGGTCGAACCTGGATCCCCAAGGGTATACATTTCCTTCAAAAAGAAGTTAGGAGCTCTCCCATTGTTAAGAACCTGCCAATCAGCATCAAAGAGGAAAAGATCAGCATTAATAAATCATTTTTATAAGAAACTTGTTGACAAGTCGGCTACTTTTCATATAGAAGTCGACTGTCCGGATTTACATTTTCACATGGAAGTGGACGTTACCTTCAACATTCACCACTTCTACCTGATTTTAGGGAATAATAATTTCCCAAAGGACCTCCTCAACAACTATCACACGCGGAATCCACCTATGCTTGGAGAGGGTTTAATTTCCTAGATACTACCACGCTAAATCATGGAATTAGATAAGCATTTTATTCGAAACTCGAAGGGATAGTTTTGTGCCTATTACCAGTTCTTCCTCCCGATTTGAGACTGATCATTCAGATAGATGGAAGTAAATTAATAACTTCGAATTTTAAAGAACTCTATAGTATAGTCATCTATCAGAACAATCTTCACAATCTGTTTATCCCGGGAAAATTAAGCTCTATGGCATTTAACCAAACCAAAATTTGCACTCTTAATTGTGCATACATAGCCACATTAGACAAGCTATTTTTGATATATACCTATATAGGCCCATCATTACTGACATCACCATCACCATCTCTCCCCACCTAATACTATGCACACATTTTTCTCTTAACACATAGAGCCACATTCCTCCTTAATCTCCCCCTTTGAGGTGACTTCTTTATTCCCTCAACTTATCCTTATCATGGAAAAAAAACTAAACCAAGACATTTTCTATGATACTCCTCTTGGATCCTAAATCTTATTGCACGTGAAGTGAACCCATGGAGGAACCATACCACTCATGTGAATCTAATGACTTCACTGCTGTAATTCTGAACTTTTGCGACCTCATACTAAACCCATCTTTAGCTGCTTCATCTCCTAATATACCACTTTTCCTTAACAAGAAAAAAAAGGATCCTACATTAGTTAATGAGGAAACACAACTCAAAGCCCAAACCAAGAAATATAGAAGGTAAGGGAAAAAGGCACATGATGCAGACAAGAGTGTTGCTCTAAGTGATCTTGGTGAAGTAGTTTATGCATCGGGAGGATTTCCTATCACACTAAAAAAATGTCAATATCAGTTTAAATACTATGGATTTGAAGGTGGAAGACATAAGCCTAAGGTTGGTCATTCTGAGTCTGGCGACATTTCTGATTTGTAGTCTGAATTACAATTTGGCTCCACAAAGGCTGGTTGTTAATAGGCCTTTGAGGGAAGTTGAAGTTAACAAGTTGGAATCTTGGGGAGGGCAATGAGAGATGCTCTAATTGGCCCTACCTTAGCTTTGTAATTGATTCATTTCAAGCATATGTATTGTTTTATCAGAAACCATATACAAGGTGGTTGATTTTGCTCCTTTATCCACCTGACTTAGCCTTCCTAATAGTGATGGTGTTGAAGTAATAGGAGATAGCGGTGGGTTAGTAGTTTGTTGGTCGTCTGACGTGGATTTGAAGGTCTTATATTGTACTAGGAACCATATATATTGCAATGTTTCTATGAACAAGTTTTCCTACTACATTTTGTTTTTGTATGGAGCTCCACATACAGCTGACCGGGCGTGGCTTTGGGAGGAGATTGGTTAAACATGTTTAAGGTCCTTTTTAAATATAGTGAGTAAGGGTGTCTTTGATCAAATTGAGTATATGAATCAAAATTTTGGGGCTCATCGTATACCCAAGGAGCTCGGGAATTCTTGCTTTGGCGATTAACCCACAAACTCATCGAGCTTCCGTAGGAGGTCCTCTCTTTACATGAACTGATAACCACCGAGATATTGTGTTTATGAGAGACTTGACAAAGCTTAATTGGATTTCACATCTCTAAGACGGGTTCATGCCTATGGAATCTTCTTATATTTCTCTTATATCATGCTCCCATTATTCTTAATTGCAATCCTCATCGATCTAAGGCCTACGGCCATATCGGTTCGAAGCATGGTGCGTGCACTTTGACGAAATAAAATAACTCATATACAACACATGGAAGCAACCTTGGGTAGGCTAAAAAATGTGTACCCTCCAACACAAACTTAGTGTGGTGTACAATAAAATTCAGATTTGGTATCTTGACTACAAGCTAAGTCAAAATATGCAGTTTAATGAATACATGGCACTCTTACCCACTTCAAGAATAGCTAACAGAGGGAACAACTTGTCACACGAAATAACCTAGAAGATGCAAATGCCCTCTGGTGGTTTTACTAGAGACTGTGTGCAAAATCCTTGTGGGAGATGCTTGAAAGAATTGAGTCGCACTTTTCTTACACTAATCTCGAAATCTATGCGTTCTGAACAAGTTAGTCACGATTGGAATCATATTGCTCGTCATGTGGGGTCGACAATGAGGATGCAAATCACTTTTTTCGAGATTGCCTAGTCTCAAACTCTCAACCTACCTTTGGGCATCATTTCAGCTGAGTATTCAAAGTAGTGTCAGTCATATGGGACATTCTGATTGGATAAAGCATTTCTCCTCTATTACAACCATGATGCAAATCATGTAGTTGATTTGGTTTGGTCTTGCAATTTGGTTTTACTAGAGACAACGTGTAAAATCCTTGTGGGAGATCCCCCCCGACTAGACCTGGTTATTGGACAGGGTAGTCCAATGGCATAAGGGTCAGGGTCAATCTTATAGGGTATCTATTGGACAGGGCTTTATTAAGTAGGGTCCTTATTGGACAGGGTCATTTATAGGGCCAATAAAGATACTCCATAATTTTAAAAAAAAAAAAAAAATTTTGTAAAAAAAATTACATGTATGTTTTTGTATCCTTATGTACTTACTATTGGCTATCTTTGTTTATTGTTTTTCTTATTCGTTTACCGACCCGCCTAATATTGACCCGCTATCGGCCCATTACCCATTTTGGCCCGACCCGCTATCAACCCGCTAGTAGACGACCTCTTATGACCCGACCCGCTTTTGACCCGCACCGACCCGCCCCGACCCGCCCAATAACCAGGTCTACCCACGACTAGTGAAACAATCATTTTTTCCACTGTAAGGAAGAAGAGGTTACAACTCACAACTGCATCAAAGCAATTTAGGATGCTAATGGTAAATGGATTCTTGAACAACAAGCCTTCAGACAGGAATTTACCTCATGCTTTCGAACTCTTTTCAACTCACTGCCTTCAGACATGATTCATGAGTGGATGCATGACTTTCCAACTTTGTCCAGCATTCAAATTAATAGCCTACTGTTTCCATTCACGATGAATGAGATTAAAGAGGTGGGAATATTCACTCCTTCAAAGCACCCGGGCCGAATGGTTTTCCTCGTTTGTTCTTCAAGCATCACTGGTCGATTGTGGGAACCCATGTTTTAAGAGGCTAACTCATCTTTCTTCCATAACGGCCACCTCGTGTTTCTTCAAACACCATTGGTCGATTGTGGAAACCCATATTTTCGGAGGCTAACTTGTCTTTATTCAATGGAGGTAATTTGTTGAAAGAATTGAATCGCACTTTTCTTACACTAATCTCGAACTCTATGCGTTCTGAACAAGTTATTCACGATTGGAATCATATCGTTCATCATGTGGGGTCGACAATGTTAGAACTCATAACCGGGAATAGAAGATGAACACAACAATGATAACAATGAACAATCGATCCTCTAGGCGTGTTTGGGAACACTTTCCCAAAAGCGATATTCCGACCCTATACGAAGCACGGGTTGCACGGAATTCACCTCCGAGATACAAAGAAGAACAGTGAATATCACGCTCGTATGAGATTCACCAAATGAGAACAAATGTGTTTGTGAGAATTGCTTTGATGATCAATGTAGAATGAGAGAAAACTTGAGTGCTTTTTCAGATAGTATGAAAAGCATATCTCCATTCATCAGAGGTCTTGCCTCTTATAATGCATGTTGATTCTTTGGAAAAACCGACTTCAACCGCTCAATAAACATGAAACGGTCTAATTTGGTCGTCCACAAAACTGCCCAGTCGCGACTCGCTATACAGGTCGCGAGTCGCGACCTTAAGGAAATTTGGAGCACCAAGTTGGCAGTGGCTCGGCGCGAGTCACGACAAACGTCGCGAGTCGCGACCAAGCCAAGCCACAGGTCGCGGGGGCGACCCAGCTCGCGGGCCGCGAGCCTGGGCTGATCTCCTCCTTTGCTTCATTGCTTGCTCTCTTCAATGGTTCATGAAGTTTAGTTTCCAAAGTTATAACACACAACATGCATACCCAAACATTACTTAAGTAGCGACACCATAACCAAGCATCTTAAGTTAATGTTTCATGAATATTATAAACTTGACTATATGCCCTTGCCAAAGCTGCATCGTTAGCACAATGTATCGCTATGGGCGATATTGGTTTTGGCAACAAAGGAATCTCAATCATGAGATTCTTTAACCACTCCGCCTCTTTACTAGCCGAGGACAAAGCTATGAACTCTGAAGTCATGGAGGAGTCCGCAATGCAAGTTTGCTTCTTAGAAGCCCAAGAGATAGCACCTCCCCCAAGTAAGAAAACGAATCCACTTGTGGAAGAGTGATCCTCTCTATTAGAGATCCAACTTGCATCCGAATAACCTTCTAAAACCGAAGGATATCCAATGCAGGCTAAACCATAATCTTTGGTTTTCCCCAAATACCTTAAGACACGAAGAATAGCATGCAATGCTTCATACTAGGGTTATTAGTATACCTACTAAGCTTTCCTACCGCAAATGCGATATCCGGCCTAGTACTCGTCATAACATACATCAAACAACCTATGACCCGTGCATACTCAAGTTGAGATACCGCACTACCATCATTTGGCATTAATTTTTCACTTTGGATCCATAGGAGTTAATACAAAGGAGCAATCACTAACATTGAACTTCTTAAGTACTTTTTCAATGTAGTGTGTTTGAGATAAACTCAATTTTCCATTGCTTCTTTTAATTCTTATGCCTAGAATGACATCCGCTTCTCCTAAATCTTTCATGGAGAACATTGATGATAGGAAAGCCTTTGCCCACTCAACTTGTGACAAATCAGTCCCAAAAATCAACATGTCATCTACATATAGACAAATCATAACACCATGACCTAAGTCATCAAATTTGCTATATACGCACTTGTCCGAATTATTCAATTTAAATCCGTTAGACAACACAACCTCATCAAACTTTTGATGTCATTGCTTGGGTGCTTGTTTTAGCCCATACAAAGATCTAACGAGTTTGCAAACTTTATCTTCTTGACCTTTTACAACAAACCCTTCGGGTTGTTTCATATAAACCTCCTCATCTAGCTCTCCATTTAAGAACGCTGTCTTAACATCCATTTGATGGATCACAAGGTTGTGTATAGCCGCAAGAGCAATCAACAACCTTATAGTAGAGTTTCTAGCAACGGGTGCATATGTATCGAAATAATCGATACCCGGCTTTTGGGAAAAGCCTTGAGCCACTAACCGGGCTTTGAACTTATCAATAGTTCCATCGATTTTCATTTTCTTCTTGAAAATCCATTTACACCCAATAGGTTTACACTTGGGAGGCAAATCCGCCAAAACCCATGTGTTATTTCCCATGATGGAATCCATCTCATCATCAATAGCTTCCTTCCAAAAAGGAGCATCTTGAGATCTCATGGCCTCATCATAAGTCAAAGGATCACCTTCCACATTAAACACATATGGAAATTTAGTCAATATAGAACTTCTAGATCCTTCAACCAAATATACATGAAAATCCGGGCCAAAGGATTTCTCCTTTCTTGCCCTTTTAGGTTGTGATGAAGTCGATGCTACATTCTCATCTAGAGTTTGTTCATCTAATTCTTGATCATTTAAAGACCGATCAACTTCTTGAATAATGGTACTTGGAGTTACATCTTTTGGTCTAGGAATTGATGAATAACGATTTTCATCAAAGATTGTATCTCTTGACTCCACAATAGTGTGAATTGACCAATCGTCATTTTGTTCTATAACATAGAACCTATAGGCCTTGCTATGAATAGCATACCCTATAAAGATGCATTTAACTCCCCTTTCACCTAACTTTTTACGTTTAGGTTCCGGCACTTTTACAATTGCCCTACAACCCCAAACTCTAAGATAACTTAGATTTGGTTTTGTTTTGTACCATAATTCATAGGGTGTAACATTGTTCTTTTTCATAGGAACACGGTTTAATATATAACAAGCCGTTAAAACCGCTTCACCCTAAAATCCATCACTTAAACCCGAATAGGATAACATAGAATTTACCATTTCTTGTAAAGTTCTATTCTTTCTTTCCGCTATACCATTTTGTTGTGGTGTATAACCCGCGGTTCTTTCATGTATGATTCCTAATGATTGGAAATAACTAGGATCATGGTATTCACCACCCCTATCGGTTCTAAACCGTTTTATTTTGTCATTTAGTTGCAATTCAACCTCGTTTTTATAGATCTTAAACTTATCTAGAGCTTCATCTTTAGTTAATAGAAGATAAACATAACAATACCTAGAATAATCATCTATAATTGTTATGATATACTTCTTATTACCTAAAGAAGGAGTGCTATGAAAATCACATAGGTCACTATGCACCAAATCAAGCAAATTAGTATCTCTTTCCACATTATTAGGGAAAGAATTTCTGGTTATCTTTGTAAGCATGCATGTTCTACACTTCTCTATGCTTGGATCAAAACTAGGAATCAAATCATCCTTTGACATAGACTATAACTTTCTATAATTAACATGACCAAGCCAATAATGCTAAAGAGAAGAACTATCATTAACAACGCAAACATTGTTTAACAAAGTATTCGAAATACTTAACTTGAACATACCATTACATAAATAACCCAAACCAACAAAAGACCCTCCTTTAGATAAAATAAACTTGTCCGACTCAAATACCATTTTAAAACCTATTCGATTCAAGATAGCTCTCGAGACTAGATTCTTTCTAAGGTCCGGAGCAAATACAACATCTCTTAAAACAAGAGATATTCCGGAACTAAAAACTAGCTCAACTTGTCCTACTCCTAAGACTTTAGCAGTAGAATCATTTCCTATGTAAAGAACTTCTCATTCATCCGCCTCCTTGAAGGTCTTGAAAAGAGATCGTTCCTTGCATACATGTCTTGAACCTCCCGAATCGATATACCGTGAACAATCATCCTGTACACAAAAGATTTCAGAAATCGTACACACAAAATTCAAAACCGAATTAAGTGAAACTTGTGCACAAGTACCTTGCTTGGGTTGGGTATGGCTTGACTCGCCTTTCCCACCACCATGCCCATTCTTGTTCATCTTTTTCTTCCAAATGGTGCAATCTTTCTTGAAGTGACCGGGCTTTCCACATTCCCAACAAGCTCGTTGTTGTCCTCTTCCACCAAACTTTGGTTTCTTACCATAGTTTCCTTTGGTGAAGTTATGTGCCCTCTTCTTAGGATTAGAGTCGTTAGACTTTCCATCCTCCACCATGTTAATAGTGGAAGAACTAGGATTTACCTCCTTTTGACCATCGTGAACCCGAATGCCCTCTTCAATCCGAAGATGAGCACACAATTGTTCAATAGTCATTTCATCCTTTCTATGTTTCAAGCTATTTCTAACATCTTTCCAAGAGGAGGGTAATTTGTCGATTATTGAAGAAACGGCAAATGTTTCATCCATACTAATATCGTGTTGTTTAAAGCTTTCTAAAATTCTTTGGATTTCATGGAATTGCTCCATAATTGGCCTAGACTCAACCATTTTCAAGATTGCCTAGTCTCAAACTCTCAACGTACCTTTGAGCATCATCTCAGCCGAGTATTCAAAGTACCGTCAGTCATATGGGACATTCTGATTGGATAAAACATTTCTCCTCTATGACAACCGTGATGCAAATCATTTAGTTGATTTGGTTTGGTTTTGCAATTTGTTGCCCTACTCTGGTAAATTAGTATCATTGCAAATTGGTTATTTTTCAGAACGCTCATTATGTGTCCTACCAAATCCTGCATTTCTAGGAGCAACTATAACGGAATGTAAGGGTCGCTCTTTGTCCAACACACCAAAGCACGACACCTAGGACGCACTTTATCAAGGTCAATGCCTGCTTTTCATATGGGGCCTTGCCCACCAGCACTGTGCTTGGAAATTGCAGACTAGTAAATATTAGCGGCAGTAGGTTGGCAGCTAACAACACCTCCTGGCTGCACTTGTGCATCAACAAAGCTTACGGCCTCTCCCTTGCAGATTGAGCTTCTAGCTCTTCAATGTGGTTTTCTAGAAACTTGAAATCATTGTTCAGGATGTCACTTTTTTGACAAAATCCTAAACCTTTAAACTACAGAACAGACGTATGATAGCAACAAAGAGTGTCACATTAGTCAAGAATATTTTTGCTCTTCTTTCGGTTTGTGGTCTGTAATAAGGCTCCGTTTGTTTTGACGGAAAACAATTTTCATGGAAAAACATTTTCCAAGTAAAATAATTTGTAATGGCAAATATGATTGTAAAACACATTTTCCTTTATTTGTTTGATGATGTAAAACCTAGGGGAAAAAAAAAGTACAAGTAAAAAGGAGTGGAATGATGGAAGGAATGAATAAGGAGAAGTAAGGAGGATGATGGAAAATATGGCATACCTTGTTTAGAAAAGGAAAAGAATTGTCTATTTTTAGAAAGCGATTTTCCACCCTTGAGAAAATAGTTTTCCCTCTTAACAAAACAAACAAAGGAAAATGGAAAGATGATGGAAAATTATTTTCCGAAAAGATGTTTTCCCCCAAAACAAACAGAGCCTAAGTGTCCAGAGCTTCTATCCAGGATGGGTCCAGTGTCAAGAACAGTTCTCATAGCCGTTTGTTAATATCCTTGTTAAATAAAGTTAAATCACAACAACATAAACAACCCTTGTAAAAGGTTAAAGTTGGATTAGACTAACAAAAATTCATTTAGACTGAACTCACTAGACTTGTATTATAAAGATTTTGAATTAGTCCACAATATTTTCGGCTGAACTTATATTTCGCAAAGTCTAATACAGTGCGTGGTATAACGGTATCAGTGTCCCTGTGGTAAATACAAAAAATGACTCTTTTCCAAGAGATTGGACCAACATTGGGGAATTTTTAACATGAACCTTTTTGGAATTACATGAATGCAGACAGATTAAATGAACCTATAAACTCTGATTTTGTCCCGAAAAGAAAAAAGATCACACTGAATTTTTTTTTTATCTTGGCATCAGTCACACACACACAACGGCTATATATTCTTCACAGTTGATTGTGGTTTTGATTACAGCAAATAGCTCTATACAGCTTCGTGTTACCAGTACACCAAAAAAAAAAGCAACGCTTTCAAGAAAATCAGGAGGCCAGCAGCTTGTCAATGAGTAGAATGATAAAAACTTGCCAAGAGAAAGCTCGACCCGGTATCGAACACAACATAGGATAAAGAAAGGACAGCTTAAATAACCTCCAGCAATCTCTTGCCTCCAACTATTGATGCACAATATTCACCTTCTGGATGGGACTGGGATCAATTCTACATAATGCAGCATGAGCAAACAAATTTCTTCGATTCTTCAATCTTCTTCTCTGCTCAAAACAACGATAATGCACTAGATGTTAGAAAAGTGGGGTTAGCTTTGTGAAAATAAGCTCAAAATAGTCGAAAGACTGACTGGAAGCTCCACAACCCGGCAATTAAGTAGAGCTATTGTTCCTCTCAAAAAGAAAAAAAGTACTGTGTTATATTGAGCATTCAACGCATGGCAGTGGTCCACAAACTCTGCAATCTATATATTTATTAAAAAGCGTAAGCAAGAGTTGTAATCTACCACGTGTCACTATCCCTCTTTCAATAGCTTTCTACCTACGTCATTCTCACAGGTAAAAAAATGTCAATGTGAAGATTTGAACCCACAACCTTAAGTATGAAATAAAGAGCTCCAACCGTTCCTCCACCATACTATTATTGTTTCTTTCATCACAATTATTAGTGATATCTCATATATGAATAGAATTCAAGAGTTAAGTTGTAACTTTGAAATCCATATTATGAAAGACTTTTTTTATGACATTTTTTAACCCTAAATGATATTAGTTATTTTTCACTACAACTAATAGTAGCGTACCAAATCCGGGCCTAACACTAGTTTTTCTGAAATGTAGCAAATTCTTGAGATGCATAACACTAGTTTAATAACATGTAGCAAATCTTGAGATGCTTAGCGTCCTGCGACCCTAATCAATATTTATAGCAAACGCTAAAGGAAGTGCCAACTCTGGAGGAATCAAAGAGAACAAGGAGCATTCTTTACACTGAAACGGAAGTATTTCTCCAAATTAGATGCTACAACGAAACGACATTGGGCAAGTTACAACATTGCAGTTCAGGCAGACATTTAAGTAATTGAGCCTAATAGCCATACACATGATATGGTGCCATGATAATGGGCATTAATAAAATGATTGTTGATCCATAAATACATACTTCAAGCTCCCTACATCCCAAAAGAACCAACCATATTTGGCATTTGCAATCAAATCTTGTCAGCTTTGAGCACTGAATTTATCATTATACTTCCTGTGTCCCATTATAAAGTTTTTATTAGCTTATCATAATCTCTAAGACACAATAGACCGTAATATCTTAATTACGTATTCGTCAGATATACTCCCTCTATTTCTTTACCTCTTCTAACTTACCTTTATGGTATGTATTTCTCTGTTCTTCACGCTTTACTTGTTCCCTTAAAAAAATTACCTATGTGACTCCAATGACACACCAATTAATCTAACAAGTTCAATCATTATAATATTTTCACTTACACATTGGTGTGAGAGTCCATTGTCAAAATTTATGAAATTTCACTTTAAAAGCATCGAATGTGAACTTCATTATAGGATGGAGGGAATATGATAGGAAAAACAATAAAATGATAATCCTCCCACAAAATTACTAACATAAAATTTAAAAAGTTATATCCACATCATAGGCCAACACTAGGATTTCACATATGATTGATTCAGCGACTTTTGACCATTAAAGTCAAATGTAACATATCTTTTTAGGATTGAGGTAGCAATCATTCAATTATAAGAATTTTATTTACATGCATATGTAATTACGATTACATGGCCCTTGTGTCAAATGCCTCACTATACTAGTTTTGAGAAAGGGGAAAGGGTAGGCGGTGCGAAAGGCTAGCTAATTATCTCTATGCCAATTCCCTTCACCATAGATATACGAGGTAACTTCTAAAGGTTTGAATAGGTCCCTAAGGATGATGAGTGATGGTGTTTGGTGAAGTAGTGTTTGAGGTGACTTTTAGTGGTTACATAGTGTTTTACAAAAGGTACAAAAATTAGCTTTTGGGGGTCAAGGTAGCTTTTGAAGTAGTTTTTGTTTGTTAAATATAGTTTTATTTTGTCATTTTCCGGAAAGCTACTTAAAATATAGTTTCATTGTACAACTAAGTTTACCTTATACTCCCTCCATTTCTTTTTGTTTGTCCTACTTTTCGTTTTTGTCCATTTCTTTTTATTTGCCCTACTATTTCATCTTTCCTTAAATGAAAATTATGTAACTCATCTACCCCTATTTCATCATTTTTTAGTCCCACATGTACCTTACAATTTTCTCTCATCTACTTTAGTCACCATATTTACTATAAAATAAGTGGACTCCTTAATTGTTGTCCTCACCCACATGCTTATTACATCATCTTCCTTGGCATTTGGAGCTCCAGTAAATGGGACATACAAAAAGAAACGGAGGGAGTACTAATTTTTCTGGAAGCTACTAAGAAAGTTAACATCGAACATTAGTACAACACCTAACAGTTGTTGCATACCACAACTACTTTTGAACCTTAGCCCTTAACTAAGGTAAAACTAAAGTGTTTTTGATAATATACAACCCTAAGGGCATTAAATATGTTTCCAAAATTAGTAATTAGCATTAGTTCGGGGACTAATGACAAAATCGCGTGCCAATGGATGTAATTAATGCTTACGTATTGCTTAATATTTGAACATTAAGGGCTTCATATATCATTTTCAAATATTAGAAAAGCAAAATTAATTAGTGAAAGCCATTCAACTATATGTCAGTCTTCTTTCTTTGCTTTCAAACACCCTCTAACAAGAAGTTTGCCCAACACACATTCTCATACACAAGAAGTTTGTATTAAAACATAAGAGCCAATCAGCTTCCCTACTTTTTGAAATCAATGACAAATATAATTCATGTCTGACCAAGAAATCTATTCACTTTTTAAGCCCTCGCTAATGCAAGAAAATCTACAATATAAGTAAAAATCACTTGAGCGAAACTTGTAGTACCCCAAGACTGTTCAGTTCTCTTGCCGCACTTCACCAACAAAATTTATATCATTCTACCCCTTTGTAGAGTCATACAAAAATTACACAAGCAATTGCGAGCTTATATGGGAACACAAAACAACATCTCCAATGCTGATGATAATGAAGATGGCTGAATAATGAACTTGCACTCTAGAATGGCGGTACATATTGGAGTAACAATACATAGAATACATTGTACAGCATAAGACGCAATTGTGGAAAAACAGGTAAAGCTTAAGATATGAACAAAATGCAAATAGATAACGTCAAACGACATACGGTGTACAACAGATAAAGCTTCTTGAGGCACAACAGATCAGACATGAAGTAGGCCAGAGGACTAGCTTACTAACACCAGAACAGATAAGGAACGACGATAGAATATCAATTTTCCATTTAGGATGAACAAACACAGATTTATCTAAGGGAAAGTCATGCAGAGGATCTTATAAAACATAAAACAGACGTTAAGACATTTTGCAACAGCTAATAACAAACGATTACACTCTAACAACTCAAAAAGAAAACAGTATCCATCCATACAACTCAAAACAAATTTTTGGTATGTATCAATAAAAAAAGGAAAGAACCTGCTTTAGTCTTTGCAAGAGATGGCTGTACAACAACATGCATAACCATGACTCCTCCAGCAACCTCCCCGAAAGGTGCCCGGGACTGGCCAACAGTCTTATTGTTTTCCAATATCTTACCAAAGTATATCAATTTGATCTCATTTGCCACTTTTGGTATAACAGTCTTTCCTGGGGAAACATCAGAAAAATTTAAAAACATAACTACTTTCTACAGAAAAATAAGTCGCTAACTGCTAAGAATGAACATATAAAGTATAAACACACACAAAAAAGAAAAACCATCAAACAATCCTGGGAAAACACTAATTACAAGGATACCTGGTGCCCAGCTAAGTCTTCTATAGAGGGGTCCAAAATGGTAGTATTCAGTCAAATAAAACTATGGCCTCCTAAAACAGATAAACTTTCCAAATGGAGACGGTGGCTTTTCATTAACTGAATAAGCTAAAACTAGCCATCTATAAATGTATGACACGAAAAAAAAGATCAGCAAGGTGTAGAAGGGGGCGGGGAAAAGTGCCAAAGAATTTAAACAAAAACACTTCAGTCCCAAAAAGGAAAAATGCACACACTATTTCTAGGTATGCAAATAAGGAGACAGTAAGCATGAATGGAAGCTTCTGAAAACAAACAAATCAAGAATGAACATTCTTGGAGTCATTTGGCATTGTGCTCTGTGTATTAAAAGGGTACCTCAGTCCTTATGTGATCATATACTTCTACATTAAGTACTAAGTGGTTGTTAGGTTGAAACATGAAAAATAGAAATTCCTACGAATTGGAAAATGGGTGAGTATTTAATTGACAACAGAAAAAGCAAAACGGAAGAATTAGTGACTTAGGTAAGTAAATCCCCACCACTAACCAAACAATTTAACCAAATTCCTACGAATTTGATCACGGAATTTATTTCCTATGAATTGAAATTTCAGGGGAACTTTGACTTCCCATGTAACTAAGTAAAACAATTTCAGTTCTACTTGGAGATAAACTTAGTTAGTAGATTACCAAATACTAATAGACAAGGGAGATAACTAATTCCAACACAGGAGCGGCAGAAACTGATTTTTTGATTGTATATTAGTAGTGGGTCATTTACCAACTGGGTTAACCAATCAATGTCGATACCAAAACAACAAATGAATCAGCAGCCCCACTTCATTAATCCCAAAAAACCTAATCGAAAGATATAACCCAAAACTGGCAACCCCAAAAATAGGCCAGTGCCACTGATATAAGAGCTGGATCATATATATAGCTAACTCACTCTTTCTCATTTATGGGACACTTGAAAAAAGTATATGATCATACTATATCACAGAATTATGCTTAAAAAGTGAAAACAAACCTTTGGGCCATTCGGAGACAATACGCTCCTTTAACATCTCAATAGTGGAAGCAGATGAATAACGAAAGGGACCAATATCTGATCCATCGTACAACCTGAACTTTATATCCACCAGATCTTCTTCCGGCATTTGAATTGAGTTGACTCAACACAATTCTCAAGAACTCAGCAACTCCCACAATTCAACAACCCCCAACAATAATTTGACCCCTGAATTTTCCTAACTGGGGTTGACCCACCAAAGAATATGTCACAAAGATTATAAACTATGAACATCATTCTTCAAAAATCAACTTCAAAAAAAATAAAACAGAATAAATTACCTGAAATTCAAGAATTAAAGTCCCTGGATCTGGGTAAATCCTCAGTAGTAAAATTCTGTGATAATCAGTTGGGTATAACTGGAATTGGGAATTGAAATTGGGTTGGAATTAAAGGAGACACAACAGGGTGAGTGGCAGAAAAGAAGAAGAAGAAGAAGATCTAATAAGGGGATGAGAAAAGGGAATAAGAGAAGATGAGAAAGATCATCGAAAGAGGAAAGTTTTTTTCTGTTTTTATTTTTTTTCTTGGAGTTAGGGGAGGGCGTTTGGGTTTATGGGTGTGTATGTGTATGTGTATGTGTATGTGTATGTGTATGTGTATGTGTATGATCCCATGGTGATGTTATCAGTTTTTTTTTTGTTTTTTTTTTTGATCGAAGGTGATGTTAATATGTTATCAGTTGTTATAAGACTTATAACACTGTCTGTCTCTTGTTACATTTTTGTAAGAATGGTTGCTTCTTTTACCCGTTGGGTTGCACTTTTTTCTCCCTATACGCGTGGGTGTAAATGTGTAATAAAAGTGTAAGGACTAAGGAGGGCATTTGAGGCTGTTTGCACCTCCAATTCTCAAGATTTTGGACCCTATTCCCAAATAGTTCTTACAAGCTTGGTCCACATTGAGGCAATAAGTATATGGTGCACACGCCATCACCATGAGTATAGTGCGCTCAAATGAACCTTCAGTTTTTTTTAATGAACACGGAAATTAGTTTTGTTTTTTAAAAATAACCAAACCTTCAGTTCATATGTAATGAACCTTCAGTTCATTTGTAATGAACCTTCAGTTCATTTCTGATGAACAAGGAAAACGCACCTTATTCTCTCTCCTCTGTCAGTTTTTTTAAATAACCAAAACCTTTTCACCTTCCCAATAAACCTCATCTCGTTCATTATTTCCCTCTTCACTCAAAACTGACTTTCTCTCTCCTCCTTCAATCTCTCTCCTTCCATTATCTCTCTCTCTAAAAGCTATCCACTTTCATCCCATTTTCTCCTCAACTTCATCCCATTTTCTTCTCACCTTCAATCACCATTTTTTCTCACCTTCAAACACCATTTTCTCATCCTCCAATTCACCATTTTTTCGGTATTTCACCTCGCAAAAAGCCATTTTGGTTGCGTTTTTGTTTCAATTTTTTATTTTTAACATTTTTTGTTAAATTAAATGTTGATTTATGTTTATTTTCTTCAAAATTAGGAAACGAAGGGATGAAGAAGATCTGCCATTAGTAAAGATGATGAAGAAGTCAAGACACATGCAATTGAAAGAGATGAAGGCTCCAAGTAAGGTTTTTAATAAAAATTATTGTTTTTTTGTTCATTTATAAACATTTTTAGGATGAACCTTTTTTTTGGATGAACCGAGTTCAATTTTGGGATGAACCTTTTAGTTTTTAGGATGAACCGAGTTCAAAAACTAAAAGGTTTATCCTAAATGGACCTCCTAAAAACTTAAATGAACCTTCTTATTTTCAAAAACTAAAAATGAACCTTCTAGTTTTTTCGATGAATCTTAGTCATGACAACAGTTTTTTCAAGACTAAAATCGATGAACCCTAGGACTATTTTGAAGACTAAACTTTTGTTTTTTTGGTATTTCTTTTGGGTAATGTTTGTTTTGGTAATTTTTGGCAATTTTTTATTTATTTTGTTAATATTTTTTTGGTAATTTTTGTTAGTTTTTCCGTAATTTTTGGTAATTTTTTGGTTATTTTTTAAAAATTAATGAGCCTATGTTAGTTTTAGGATGAACAGGATGAACCTATCTCAGTTTTTTGGAAATAAATTTTCATTTATAGGTAATTTTGTATATATTATTCATTGCTTTTGTATATATTCTTCATTGCTCATTATGTTAATTTTGGTTCATTATTCATTGTGTAAATTTTTGGTTCATTGTCCATTTCGTTAATTTTTGTTTCATTGTTCATTGTTAGTTTTTGGTTCATTGTTCATTGTGTTAATTTTTGGTTTTTTTTTTGGTAATTTATGTTGATTTTGGTAATGAGCAATGAAGAATATTTATGTTAATTTATGTTCATTGTGTTAATTTATGTTCATTTTTTATTTGGTAATTTATGTTAATTTTTGGTTTATTGTTCATTTTTTTTTACTAAAATTGCTTTTTTCGATGAACATTCTTGTTTTTAGGATGAACCTTATTTTTTCCCGGAGGAACCTCTTTTATTTTTTTGCTTTTCTTAAAAATCATTGTTTTTGTTGGTAATTTTTAGAAGAAATAAAGGTCTTTTTTTTGTAATTTTTTGGTATTTTTGAACCTTTGACATTTTTTTTTGGTAATTTTTTGGAAACCTTTTGCTTTTTAAAATTGATGAACTTCTGTTTGTGTTTTAGGTAATTTCACGTAACTTTAGGTAATTTTTTTAGTGATTTTTTGGGTACTTTTTTTGTTATTTTTTTTAAAAAATCAATTAACCTATGTCAGTTTTAGAATGAACCTATGACAGTTTTTTCGATGAACCTTCTAATTGGTCTGTTCTTAGTTACCCTTTTTCATTATTTTTACTATTTTTTTAAAATTTTAAACTAAGTGTTTTTATGTAATTCACTAATTTATGTTTATTTTCTTGAAAAATAGGAAACAAAAAGATGAAGAAGACGCGCATTGGTAATGATGAAGAAGTCGAAGAGAAGAGAAGCGCCATTCTTGAAAAATAGGAAACTAAGTGTTTTTATGTAATTCATTAATTTATGGTTATTCATTAATTTTTTATTTTATTTTTTATGTAATTCTTATTTTTTCATTAATTTTTCTATGTAATTCTCTATCCCTTCTTTTAAAAACAGATTTGATCATTGAACTATTCCTCATTGTTTTATTACCATATATTCATTTTATATCCTAACTTGTTCATTTACCTAAAACAAGATGTTCATTAAATTTGCCTAAAACAGAGAGAATATTTTGGGCAAATGATTTCAAAATGTAATTAAACATATGTTCATTTATTGCCATAACACAGTTCATTTTGGGCCAACCAGTTGTTCATTCGAAAGTTACATCATATTCCTTGTTTATATTGTATAATGAACATTTGATGTAAATAAAGGGACAACTTGAAAAGCCATAATGAACATAAGTATTATGGTTAAAAAGACATGTTCAAATGAAATGGTTTCAAAATGTAAATAACCATATGTTCGTTTTTTTTTTCATAACACAGTTCATTGTGGCCAACCAGATATTCATTTATAAATTACCTCATTTCCCTTGTTAATTATATTGTACAATGAACATGGGATGTAAACAAAGCAACAACTTGAGAACCCATAATGAACATTACTATTATATTTTTAAAAAATATGTCTACGTTAATTGGGAAGCATTATTTGTTAACGTTATTCTTTCAATGAACATTGTTTGTGGATAAATGAACATCTACCATACTCATAATAAACATGGGGATTATGTTTAAAAAAGACATGTTTAAATGAAATGTGATTAATACTTTTTTTTAGGTTGATTACAATGAACATTGGTTATCAAAAACTGAACATCTAGTTCAAACAAATGAACATTGGGATTATGTACAAAAAATTGCTCAAACATTGCATATCACTTATTCGAAAATAAGTTGATTTTACAAAAAATATATTTCTTTTTTAACTTTTAATTGAAATTTTATTTCATTTTACAATGAACATTTGATATAAATAAATGAATATCTTGAACATTTAAAATGAACATTTTTTTAAGGAGAAAATAGATGGTTGAGAAAAGAAGCGGGAAAATGTTGGGCAAATGAATTCAAAATATTGAGGAGAGGGAAAAAAATCTGAGGCCATTTGTCGATATTCATTGTATATAAAATGATGTTCATTGATGAGGATTACAAAGGAAAAAAAAAGCTCTAGTTCTGTGGTGTTCATTGCGAGTGAACTAAAGGTTCATTTGAGAGCACCATGGGCATGGTGGTGGCGTGTGTATAATGGAATTTGCGAAATTGAGGTACTCTTGTACAGTGTTGTTTGTTTTTCATTCATATGGAAATGTTGTTATTGAAGTTGGAACTTAAGCGAGTTTATCCGATTTAATTTATCAGGTAAGGCTTTTTGGAAGTAGGAAAAAGGATAAGGAATTCTCATCTCTAAAGTGCCACTAGTTGGTTTTTGACTTTTGATTGCACAACCTCAAGTATATGGGATACAAATCTTACCATTAGACCAAGTACTACTTGATATTTTTATAGCTTTATATCCAACATCTAGGTATACAAATATTTTGGTGGTGTACATATTACTACATGTGTGATCTCCCCCGGGGGGATTCCCTTGTTGCCCCTTCCCAAAATCATAACCTAAACCCCGACACCATCCCCGCCAGCTGGTCCGTGCCCTTTGAGGGGTCCCTCAAACTCAATTCGACGGCTCTTTCAAATCAAACTCTGCAAGGTACATCATTCGGGACATCAGGCCAACCTTCAAGCAGCACAAGCTTTCAAGTTTCAATCTATGCAACACTAACATCATGGTAGTAGAAGCAACAACACTTCATAAAGGTCTTCAAAAACTTTTAATTATGGATCCGATATCATAGAAGGTGACAATCTTCTAGTTATCAACGCGCTCAAACATCTGGTCCCCCCATGGCAGATAGCTCACATCATCAAAGACTCACAACATATCATAAGCAATTTCCAAAATTGTGAAATCCATCATGTCTTTAGAGAAGGAAATCGTGTAGTTGATTGGGTGGCAAATATCGGCCACCTGATACTAGGTTCCCACATCATTAGTTTTGACCCAACTTCTAGTTTTACTCCATTCTCATGTCTGGTGCGTAAGGAGAAGCCCTCATGCGGAGGGTCTCTTAGTGTTTTTTATCCCATACTTTATAAAATATACACGTGTTACACATATAGCAATGTCATTGATATGCTTATAGGGTGTGTATTGTGCACAAATAATGCACTCATTATCTAAAAGCTTCTGAGTATACATGTTTTAAGTGTTATACAATACTATTTATTTATCTAGTACGGTACGAAAGATACTAATGAATCATCGCAAGAGTGAAAAGGATGAGGATACATAAAAAAAGCGAATAATGAGATTATCAATCTTGTTTAACATTATTATATTCTTAACGGTTCTTCTTTTCAGTTATATAAATAAATGATAAGCAAACATTATATTGACAAATACTTTTATCAATAGTTACTGGTATGGATATCAGAGAATAAAAATTTAGATTTTTAAGTTTCGAATAAATTGAACTTAAGTTGCTATTTAATAAATTTGCAAAAAGTCATTCTCTAATACCACAGTGGAGTTTGAGTAGGCGACTTGAGAGTTTGAGCAGGAAGCCCTTTGATAAGGGTTGTTTTAAGCTACCATGGCTGAGGAGTTTATTGCAAAGTGTTCATCTCTCAAGATTATTAAGGAAGAGGAGAGAATTATTGTTGCTCTCGATGCTGAAGAGGATATGAAGATTTTGAAAGATCACTTTGTCAATTTTGAGGATACTAAGAGGACAATGAATATTATCTAGTTGATTTCTAGGGAGTGATTTTCCAATCTATTGCAAATCGTCAATTTGTAGTACAATTCGCACACCCTAGGGACAGAGCGAAAGTTCTGGACGAAAGACCTTTCACTTTCAACCAAAATTTTGAGATATTAAGTGAGATCAATGAGAGTCTAAAACGTTGAAGAAAGAACTAACATTTGCCATTTTGGATTCGTAACCTTCCTCTAGATAGTGGCTACAAAATTGTAGTGGTGAGATTGTTGAATCTGCACAAAACAATATCCTTATAAAATAGTTGCTAGGGTTCGTGTCCTTATCGATGTATCGTGGAAGTTCATGAAAAATCGGGAGGAATATCGACAACTGATATCAATGATGATTGGCTGCCTACTTTTTGTTATGCTTGTTGTCTTAAACAGTTTGTGAGGTTGGTGTTGAAGATGATGATCTTGAGACTATGAAGGCTTGGGAATGTAGCTAGAGCGTCTCCTCGTCGGGGACGTTTGAAAATACAAGAGGACACAAGGGATTTTTTGGGGTGTCGCACCATAATCAAAACTTTAAGACTAATAAAAGGCCAGGCAAACGGATGTCGGTGGTTGAGACATCCATTGTTCATAGGGAGAAGTCGTCAATAGTTTTGATACTGAACAATCAACCAGGGCTAGTAATTCTTGCTACACATTCAGTTGCTACCCCCCCCCCTCTCAGACTGTTGTGGTCAAGGCTCTTTTAATCCACCTTTGACCTTTTTGGTGGGCTCGAAGGATAATACCATAAAACTTCGAAAAGTGAGGGTCAAAAATTTTGTGACCCTGGTGATCTTACAAGGAGCGGGGATAAGAGGAAAAACATGTGATGAGATGGATGTTAATGATTATGGATCGTGTTAAGGAAAAGACAATTGTCGAGAGGTTGGTTCGAACCAACCCCGTTGTTCATTATAAGTTTTTTAAAGAAAAACTATCCATTCTAAATACCACTTTTTGTAGTAAAAGCTATTGTTATTGCATATGAAAGATAGTTAAATTGAACCAAAATTACAAAAGATACTTAAATCATAATTAATAGGTAATTGATAAAAAGAAATCTGAATTATTACCCCAAAAATGGTAACTACTCCCTTTTTTTTAATATGCACCTAAGCCTTTGCACTAGGACCAAGGAATTTCTAAAAAGTAAGAAAGATAAAGAGGAAAGTAAGAAAGAGAAAGAGAAATCTGATTGCATCAGATTCTATGAGTTTATTAATCAAAAAAAATTAAGGTATCACTTTACAACATAATTGGGTGCCACTTTTTAAAGTATGGCTGACCCACCTATTTACATTTAAGCGTAGAATGAGCAAAACTTTTGGGGGGGAAACAGAAAAAATCATTGACTCCAAGTTTGGCGCCACTAATTACACAACCTTATAAATTATGCTAACTTAGACTTCATTTCATTAGTAAACCTTGACTTCAGCTCTTCTCTCTCCCTTCCTCCTCCATCATCAGCCATTTAGCCCATTCCCTCTCATCATCAGTCAACCTTGAAGATAAACAAGGGGGGTTTATCTTATGGAGGCCTCGGACCATAATTTTGTCATCACAAATGTTGAACTCAACGTATTGAAACAACCTCGTCATCGACACTAATTGACAGATGATGAAAGGCAACGAGTTGCTGAATTTCTGATATCAAAGGTACAGGGCCTCGAACTTAAGCGCGGGACCATCTCAGAAGTTGCTGCCAATTATGGTGTCGACGTAAGCGTCATCTCTGCAATCTGGAAAACTGCCAAGGAACAAATCAGAAGTAAGTGAAGCTCAATGTGGAAGAAGAAGATGACTGGAAAAGTGGGCAGAAAATCAGCATACTTAACAGAGGAGATGCTAATAAGCATCCCATTACGACATAAGACATGTTCGAGGGACGTGGCCAAAATTTTAAATCTCGTTCCTTCAATAGTTTGGAAATTAGTGAAGAAGGGCACGATTAGACCACATACAAATGCAGCCAAACCCACACTCACTGATGTAAATATGAAACAAAGGGTCAAGTGGATTTTAGATTTAATCGAACAAGAAGCAGTTGCTGCTCAACAAAAATTTAAAGACATGTTCAATCTCATTCATATCGACAGAAAATGGTTTTATATGAAGGAAGTATCCGAGAAATATTACTTGGGTCCCAACGAACCAAACCCACATAGACAAATGAAATCAAAGTGACATATAGTTAAGGTAATGTTTTTTTCGGCCGTTGGCAGACCTCCAAATAACATGATAGGGGAATGCACATGGGATGGAAAAATAGGGGTTTTTCCATTCGTCGAAGAAGTTGCTGCTCAAAGAAATAGTGTAATCCGGGAAAGGGGAACACTTGAAACTAAATCAATTTCGTCTGTTTCAAGGGACAAGATGAGGAGAATGCTAATTAATGAGTTGCTGCCAGAAATCATGGCCAAATGGCCACCTCACAGAAGCAAAGTAATCTACATACAGCAAGATAATGACAAACCTCACATCACAGTAACAGACCCAGAATGGGTGGCAGCTGCAAGCAAGTAGAATGGATTCAAGTTCCATTTAATCCAACAGCCACGAAACAGTCCAGACTTAAATATATTGGACTTAGGGTTTTTCAACGCATTGCAAACATTACAATACAAAGAGAGGCCAAACACAATTATGGAACTATTAGTGGCTGTCCAGAAATCTTATGAGGAATTTCATCCAAAGAAATTGGGGTATGTATGGTATAGCTTACAATACATGATGATAGACATTTTAAAAATTAAAGGAAACAACAATTATGTTCATTCTCATGTCAATAGAGCCGAGTTAGAATCTAGAGGTCTACTACCTTTGCAAGTAGAAGTAACAAGAGAGCTCATTCAAGAAGCACTCATTTGGTTAGGCACACAAAAGTAGGAGGGTTTTGGAAATCAGATTATCAACATGTATGAACACCATCAACAAAAACAGAAGGGATACAAGGGGAGCATCTACTTTTGCATGCACAATGAAGTATGAAATGGAATTCTCCTGTTTTTTTGGTTACCTTTTTGTATAAAACATGAAGGAAATTAGTTACATGAACAGCTTATAGTGTAAAAAGTAGGAAAACAATAGCTGAATATCAAGCTAGGTGAAAATAGAAGTAATATGAAAACCTTTTGGTAACTTAAACTTTTGTAAAGGATGTTTGAAAACTTTTGTGTATCATCATAGGGATTTATGGTGTGTTTCAAATTGCCTCATCAGATTTATAGGGTGTATCATAGCACATGTTCTTATCAACGTTCTTATCAGTGTTCTTATCATTGTTCTAATGTTAAACACCTCTACAAATCTGGTGGCAAAATGATCAACCTACCCTCATGTCTTTGCTATGAGGCCAAAACCATTTCCAAAAAATAAAAACTTATAAACATAATGAAAGCATATTAGGAAGGAAAAATTGTTTTTAATAAGTCAACCTTTACCTGTCTTCTAATATTAAGTTAACCTTTGAGTAATCCTGGAATAAGTTAACCTTGCATGGGTTTTAACTTTTAATGAGTTAGGGTGACCGGTGACTTGAACAACCGGTAATTTTTTTCCCACTTTTTCCACTTAATTTCCCTTGTTGACCACCACCACGACCCACCTGGCCTCCTCCTCCACCACCCCTCACTACTCCCACCAGTCACCATCACCCCTCACTACTCCCACCTGACCTCCTCCTCTCTCTGCTCCCTTTACTCCCCAATTGTCAACCACCATAAGACCCCTGCAAAACCCAGACGAACCATCGCCGAAAACAAATCTAGCTAAACCCAAAACAACCTCCACCGCCACCGCTCTTCCCGCATCGACTGGAAACCCCAACGCCCTCCTTCCTCACCGGAAAATTCCCACCCAAACCCTGCCCCTTCCCTTCGATAGAAAACCCCAACCCAAACCCCACCATTTGCTCGCCTCTAAACAACAATGGTGAAGGGGCTTCCTCACTTAGCTTCAAAGCTCCTGGAGAGGTGGTGGTGGATGAAAATTCTGGTGAATTAAAAGGGGAGATCTCGGCCGGCGAATGGTAGTGGTTGTTGTGTGATGGATTAAAAGGGGAAGGGCGAGCGGTGCTTCTGGCTGAAAATCCCGACGGGACAGAGAAGGGAGAAGAAACAGGGGACAACAGGCGGAGGGGAGCAGGTATCTGGGAAGATGGGGGTGGAGGGAAGAGGTGGGGGTTGTGTAGCTGGCGGCGAGAAGAAGGCCAGTGAAGGTGGGCGGAAAGAGGGGAGATGGAGGGAAATTGTGAAAAAAAATTATAAAAATAATAATTTAAATTTGAACCAATAAAAAAAAGACACGTGTACGTTTACCTACAATAATAAGTTACCAACAAGTCATGACTTAATTTTAGAAGATTGGTTTACAAGGTTAACTTATTCCAGGATTACTCAAAGGTTAACTTAATATTAGAAGACAGGGTAAATGTTGACTTATTAAAAACAATTTTTCCTATTAGGAATGAAAGTCAACATAATGAAAGCATATTAAAATTGAAAGCTTAAACATAATGAAAAGAACAACGATCATGATCATAGGCCAAAACCAAACAAACAAATCATAGACACTAGGAATCATAATGAAATCATATGGAATGAAAGTCAACATAATGAAAGCATATTAGGATTGAAAGCTTAAACATAATGAAAAGAACATCGATCATGATCATAAGACAAAACCAAACAAAGAAATCATAAACACTAGGAATCATAATGAAATCATATTAGGAATGAAAGTCAACATAATGAAAGCATGTTAGGATTGAAAGCTTAAACATAATGAAAAGAACATCGATCATGATCATAAGACAAAACCAAACAAACAAATCACAAACACTAGGAATCATAATGAAATCATATTAGGAATGAACTATATATAACCAGCACTATTGATTGAGCACTATACAATGAAAGTGAACAAATCATACAATGAACTAGGAATGAACTATGCTATACATTGAAAGTCAACAAATAATACCATGACTATTCAACATTATACATAATATAATCAAAGCATAATATACACAATATAAACAAAATATCAGCACTAACACCAGCAATATACAACACTATACGCAATATAATCAAAGCACTTTACAACAATATAAACATGGAATCCAACTATGAAGAAGTTCGTAAACTTCCTCTTTAGAAACCAACGAAGGCAAAATCACAGTTGGATTCTTAGGTTGCTGTTTTTGGTTTGGATCCACATCAACCAGAAGTTGTTGCTCAGAATTAAGGGAACCACCTTTGTTGGAAGGCCCCCCTTTGCAAAACTTTTTTTTGGCGCCTCAACTTCACAGAAATTATCCGGAAACGCTAAGTGTTCCGGTGTTTCAGGAGCAAACATGTCATCGAATTCGGAACCCGGAACCACCTCAACCAACAAATGAGAACTCGAAGGTTTCAAAGATCTCCTTCTACTTTTACCAGAAAATGATTTATTCATTGGTAAAGAAAAAGAAATTTGGAAGACCTAGGGTTTTCAGAAAAATTTTCCCCCAAGCAATTTCAAAGAAAGAGAGGTAGAGAAATATATGAAAAGTCAGCCAAAACCTTACCAGATCTTCAACCCAAAAAACAACCTAGAAAACCTTTAAATTTTTCGTCTTTGAAGAACCGAAAACCCAAAAAAAAATTTGATAAACGATAAAATCAGAAAGATCTAGGGTTTGAGAATTTAAAGTGAATTTGAGAGAAAGAGAGGTAGATAAATTTAAGAAAAATCAAGGCAAAACTTACCAGATCTTAAACCGCAAAATGAACACTGAAAAGCTTGATGAACTTTTATTTCCAGATCTTAAGCCGCAAAATGAACCCAAAAAACGATGAAGATAACCAAAGAAACCCAAATCTAGGGTTTCATATGTGAAGAACACCCAAATTCAAAGAAAGAGAGGAAGAGAAAATGGTTTTGTTAACTGAGAGAAAGAGATTTGTAACCGAAAATGCGAGATGAGAGGTGACAAAATTTACCAGATCTAAGGTTTCAAGCAGAGAGTTCAAATGAGAGATGAGAGGTGAGAGATGAGAGAAGAGAGTTTTAGAGAGTGGCGTGCAAAAAGGGGTAGGAGGGGTTTTAATAATTAGGTTAATTTAGTTAATGAAGGGTGGTTGGGGTTATTAAGAGTCCGGTTTCAGAGGCTTGATCAAATGTGTAATCACGGATAATCACGAAATCCCTAAATGCTGTTAAGGGTTGTTGGGGTATTAAAAACTGACGGGTGGGGCCCATTTGTGGAAATATCAAGACAAACATTAAATGTGCACCCCATCTATATATATATTAAAAAGCGTAAGCACGGATTGCAATCCGCCACGTGTCACTCTCCCTTCTTTTCAACAACATTTTATCAACGTCATTCTCATTTAAAAATAATGCAAATTGTTCATAATGAGTTTCGAACTCGTGACCTCAAGTATGAGAGAGAAATGCTCTGACCATTGCGCCACTACATTGTTGTTTCTTCTTTCATGAATACTAATAATGATATTATATGTTTTCAATGAAAAACAATATTTTAATTACATTTATGAATAAAACTACTAATTTATAACTTCTAACTAGCATCATTCTACACCAAATTTTAATTGTGTTAAAGTACTAACGTATAATACAGATAAACCCCAGAGCATCGCCTTATACATAGAAAAATGTACTAACTTACATATTAAAAAAAATTCCAAAATGGTAAAAAGGTGCATATTAAAAAAACAGAGGGATTGAGATTATTATTTTTAGCTTGAGATTAAGATTTTATATAAAGTACAATATCATTTACAAAATTTATTGCAATTTCAATCAAATTAAGCACAAAGATTGGTTAACCAACAATCAAGCAAATTGAATTAAAAAATTATTTTACTTGATTACTTTAAAATTAGATCATACTCCCTCCGTTCCAAAATGTTATACCCATTTTCCGTTTTAGGCCGTTTCAAAAAGATATACCTATATAGAATCTTTTCTATTTATATTCATTTTTTTCTTCCCATTTTACCCTTCAATATCTAAACATTTACCTATATTTTACTCATTTGTACTTTAATGGTCCCCACATTTGAATCTCTCTCTCTCAATTTTCTAAATAAGGACAAAAAAAGTACATGAAAATTATTAAAATAAACATAAGATTCTCCTATAATTCTATTTGCCTTGGTTTTCCCCAATATTCCAAATGGGTATAACATTTTGGAACGGAGGAAGTATTCTACAACTATACGCAATTCTTGGAATTATAGATAATACGTGCATGAAATTAGAACTTGGTATTGTTGCTAATATATTGTGAAAGAACAAACAAGTCAGATTATAAAAATAAATTATTTATTATAATAAGAGATTAAACTTTAAAAAGTTGATTATAAAAAAATGGGTAATAGAATGTTTCATTAGTTGGTACTATTTTGACCCAATTTTGGTAAAAAGTGGGATGATCTTTCCGTAGCCGGGCCGGGTTACTAGGGCTGAGGGTTGGACAGTTGGAGTAGACGTTAGACAAGCGTGAAGCTCCATGACAAAGGCGAAGCTTGGGTGAGCAATGAACACTGAGCAATGTTGTAAATGAAGAGAAAGAGAGAAGACAAAGAAGAAGAAGAAGAAGCAGCAGCAGCCACCCCCACCCTTATCAGTATCAGTAGTACCAACAGCAATATGGACATTTTGTGGCAAACCCCTGCTAATCTTCCCAATCGCGATGATTACATTTACCTCAACGGTTATTTCTCTCACCATTCATATTTCTAACAAAACCTCAACGGTTACTCATTTTTGGGTCCAATGTTTGTCTTTCAGGAAGGCGCTATGTGAAGCCTTACTACTTCGAGTTCATCTGTCATGTTTGTTTCACTCTATCTACCCTTTTTCTTATTATTTCGTTTGTTAATTTTTATTGGGTTTTATAATTTGATTTAAATTTAATCTGGGTTTTTGATATTATGTTGTTTGCAGGTAAAAAATCGTTGGATTGGCAAAACTGTAGTTGATTTGTTCACTGAGGAATTTAGAGGGCGTCCTCATGAATACTATGTAAGTTTCTCATTCTTTGTTCTTTTGGGCTGTTTGTACCATGTTCTGAGGAATAATTAGGACTCACTGATCACATTTCTATTACAAATGCGTGTAGTTAAGTTGGGGTGTCTGACTTCGAATTGCTACATTGCTCCACCTCTACTACAATCATGTCGTAGTAAACTATTGCCCCGATTATGATATGTGGATATCTACCGAATAATTTGCGATTTTTTTGACGTGTAAATTAGGCTTCGATTAAGGCTGGATTTGGACTCAATTGCCATAGTCTAAATAATATTCTAGTAGGCCCTTATCCGAAAAATTAAGTCCATGGAGCTCGATCGCCATGTACAAGAGATAGTTATAAGATTATCCTAGCACTCCTGTCATGGAGCTTGCCCCTCAACAAGATCAAGATATTGCTTCTATGCTTATCATGATTTGAAAATACAATTTCGTTTTTGGAAACGGAAACCGTCGCGGTTTCGGGGTAACGAAATGGCTACGTTGCTCGCATACCGCGTTGCGGTTATCATGGCAGAAGTGTAGTTTGAGACTTTTTTTTGGCCTTTTTTGCTTCACTTACTCTTAGTTCTTAGGTGGAGTTATATAGGGTTCAGTAGTATGGTGGTGTCTCTTCTCCTTCTTTTGTCTTGTCTTTGAGTCATTATTGGAGGTAGATCGATACTAATATAAAAGTAGAGATAAGAAATCTCTCAAAAAACTTGCGTTTTGCAGGAAAAAGTGATATGGACAATATATGGCTTTTTAAATCCACCTTGCTGTACGGTCGAGTTCTGTTCGCCGAACTCGGTGAACCATTCGATACGGCCGTATTTTCTTATCATGATGCTTATTAAGTATCCGTTCCTAGCTTGATATATATATATATATATATAGGGTTAGGCTCCTGTGAGAATACCCCTCTTAAATGAGAACACTGCCTTATATGAGAATAAATATAGACCTTTAGATTCTTTAGATCCAAGGATTCTAATTAATTTCCCCTCATCCACTATCATCCACACTTTTCATTTCTCATCTTCACTCTCCACATCCGCTTTCTCTCACTCACCATCAATGGTGAAATCACCATCACCAAGATCCGGCAAATTTCAATCTCTTCTCCTCATTAATGTTTCTATTAACTAGCAATAATACAGATTGTTGGTGCTACTTTACGATGAGCTTGACAATCTGAGAAATCAAGCCCAATAGAACTTGTTTTCTCTTTGCAAAAATAATTGAAGAATAGAGACAACTAGAATTAGAATTAGAATATGTGGGTTGTTGTAATGGCTTTGCTTGTGTAAGTGCATCATCAACATTTGATGATGAGGATCCTTTGTTATTAGCAATCCTGCTATTCATCAGTTTGTGAAATTTTCAATCCTTAAACATTGGTTTGGTTGTTCGCCATTTTTTGAAGACCAAGATTGTTGCTTTCCTTTCATCTCTCGATGACGACGAAGATGATTGAAAAAATTGATTAGGTTGTCATGTGTTAAGAAAAGGAATATATGTTCTAAATTTTGATGCGTTCTCATAAAAATAGGTGTTCTCATATTAAGGGGTATTCTCACCGGATGAAAACTGTTTTCACTGTGAAAACCAAGTAAAGGGGTACATGTTAACATAAAGGGGGTACATATTAACATAAAGGGGGTACATGTGCATTCATTAATGACATTTTTGTAAATACCGACAACTTTGATGTTAACAACACAACTTTGATGTTAGAAGCACGCGTACCCTATAATCGTAATATGTACCATTCTAAATCTTATATGTACGGCCGTTTGGTTTACGTGGGAAGTCAAAATTCCCATGAAATTGCAATTCATAGGAAATAAATTCCTTAATCAAATTCATAGGGTTAAATTGTTTGGTTGACAATAATTCTCATGGGAATTTCTACTTACGTGGGGTGACCTAGTTAAGACCTAGGTAAGTAATTTCCGCCATTTTGTGGGAACTCAAAATTCCTCCATTTTGCTATTTTGTTGTCAAACCAAACAACTCACCTAATTTTCAATTCCTAGGAATTTCTTTTTCACATGTTTTCTTATGTCAACCAAATGACCACTACGTCTATAGCAATAAATATCCACTGCAAGTACTTCATAGAGAAGGAGTCTAGGTGATATGTAGGTTAACTCTGAGTAAGATTTTCTTATTTTCTGGTTTGTCCACCATTATGGAGTGTCTTATTGAAGCATTATAGATCCTCGGTAATGGCAGATTGTTTCCTTCTTCCACTTTCTGGGCTTTTTGTTGTTGGTTTATGTGTTTTGAAAGTTATAGTGAATAAGCAGGTGTGGTTTATTCCAATTTACCTACTAAGTCTTTGTTCCTTTTGTTTTCTGGATGAATTTCCTCTCTTACCCCTAATGTTTGGAGTGAAAATGAAACACTTGATTATGTTTAGGTTCTTTTGGAAGGTCTTGATTAGACATGTAAAATAAAGGAAATAAATTAACTTTTTGAACCTTAGAAAGTATAAAAAGTTCTTGATTTCTTTTAGGTGTTGATAGATCGTCTTTTCTTGTCTATCAAAATCGGGATTCTACCTTAAATAAAAAAAGGCTATCAGAATCAAATAAAAAATCGGATGCATAATAAATATATTATCCTCAAATTTTATTAGAACGTGCTCATATTATAAGTTAAAAAATGATAATAATTAAAGAAAATAGGTGCTACCCTTTAAATAGGCTAGCAAGCCTAGCATTGACATTATATATTTATTATTACCCTTGTCACTATGATTTAGTTTGATTAAAATTTCTAAAAATTCTTGCTAGTTAAAAGTATTACTAGAGTCATATAGTTACATACAGCTATAGTTGAACTGTAGAATCACAAAATCAACTAATATACCTTGTAGCTAGATGTGTATCTCTTACAATTTTATTATAATCTGCTGCACTATGAGCGTGACTTGTGCTTCTTCCTTTTGAATTCATCCCATTGCTTGATTTGTTTTATTGCAATGTATGTCCAAAATTTGGATTACTATAATAGGCTTATTGTTGCATTCTTCAGGTTAAAGCTGTCAAATGCGGAAGAATACAGGTTGATGGAAAAAATGTCTCTGTTTACCACAGAGTTAAAACGTCACAGAAGATCAGCCATTTTGTGCACAGGTATGACGTCAGTATTGTACTTCTTTTTTGGTTACAGTTATACATACTTGCTCAGATATCAGATCCCGTGTTAGTTTTGTTGTAATTTTCTTGAACAACCTGTATCAAACTTACTGATTCTGGATTTCCTGACTCTGTTTACATACTGGGCACCATTGCCTATACTTTTCTTGCTTGTAATGCTGCTATGTTGAAGCCTTATGTAGTAGTTAATATTACAAAGACTGTAGGCATGAACCACCGGTGATGGCCTGGGATATCTCAGTTCTGCAGGAAGAAGAGGATGTGCTGACTGTATGCAAACCGGCTTCTATTCCTGTAAGTCCTCCTTTCTATGTGGTTTCACAAACTACACTTTTGTATGAGAGAAGTCTCATTATGAGACTCGTGTCTTCATTTGTAAACTTTCTGTCTGGAGTCCCTAGAAAGCGAGAATATTCGAGGACTTGGGGTCGAGAGAAGCGAGAGAATACAATTTTTTAGGACTTCGTACTTAACTGCATATCATTGTTGTGGGCTGTTGTGTCATGTTTACCTGTCACGGAGTTCTTATTTTTAATCAATTTCTGTACAATTTGTGCTTATTGATATCAATATCTGGGATGTCTTAGACCTTGAAATAATATCTTATGCTGTTGAATACGAATTCGTGAGGGAGATTCTAAGAATAAATGAAGTCCATGTGTTGTTATAGAGAGCAATGTCGTTCTTCCGTTACAGCCGTTTTCATTGCTATAATGCAGTTTTTAAGTTTGTTTTCTCCTTCCTTTTCGATGTAGGTTCATTCTTGTGGCCAATATCGGAAGAATACAATTGTAGGAATTCTTGAAGCAGAACATGGCTTGGCCCCACTATTCCGTATCCTACTTTTTTGCTTCTGCCTTGTCCCCATTTGATAAAATAATGCAAGTAAAGCTGCTTGCTGCATTCAGTAGAAATTTACTTCAGTCATTTTATATGTTAGTATTACCATTTGCAAGTCTTGACAATGAAGTGCAGCAATACATAGGTTGGATCGCCTTGTCTCTGGACTGCTGATATTGGCGAGGAGTGCTTCAAAGGCTGATACTTTCAGGCAACAGGTAAATTTTGTATGACGTCGAGTTCAGGCGTTACCTTTGAAGCTAGTACACAAAAGATCCTTTTTGGCTCTCTTTAGCCCTACACTTTTGCCTGTACTGTCTTGCATGAACTGGCTGAAATTGAGTAAAATATATCGTTCAAGAGTAAAGAAAGGAGAAAAGTAGGAAAAGTAAATTTGAGATATTTCCTTTTCATTGTCTTGAGTTATTTAAAAGGTCATGATATGAGATTTTGATAGACTGATGCTTTTAATAACAGTGCTAGGTAACCATGTTTTTTCTGAATTACTATGTTCTTGCCATCAATTTTCATTTTGACTTTTTGAGAGTTTGATTGTGCGAGGGGGGAAAAGGATTCAAGAAGCTACTTTCGTGTTTGCTACGGAGTTACGCTATCTTCTCTGATTCTATCACCACAAACTGCTCGTTTGTGAAGGAAACTAGTCAATGTGTTTTTATGTGGATGACAAAGAAATTGCATTATTAGATGAGACTGGAATCATGGAAGTCTGAGTGCTTGAGTGGTGCTGAGGTTATAAATGTGAGTGGCTAGATTAGATTATCTTAATATACCCGCAACCCCGGCTTGTAAATGAATTGTTGACCAATTAAAGGCATGCCCTGCCCATTCTGATGATGCGAATCCGGTTAAGAACTCTTCTTAGGTTCTCCTAAGCTTTAGTCTTTTAAGATTGCCTAAGGGTTCTAAATCAAGTTCAAAGCTTCACTCACCTAGAACTAATGATTTAGGAAGGATATGCAAATAGATTTGATTAGCTTCATTCACTAATTAACCTAAACTCTCTCAAATGAAGTTCACTCACTTAAATTAAGGTTTTGGGTTTAAGTTTACACCTTAAACGCAAGATGAATCTTGGATTAATACTTCCAAAGTTCCAATGCTCAAAACAAACTTAAAGCTTAACCTTTCATTCAAAACAATACCATTACAACCTAATAGCTCTTGGCTATTTATAGTACAAAGTATATCACCTAACTAATATACTAAGCAAAGAAATATAAGTAAAAACAAAATAGAACTCCTACTAAGTTGCTGCAACCTTTCTAACTTTTCTGATCAGCACACCTTCACCATTTTGGCTATATCTCCATATTGGCTTATCCTTTTCTACGAAACTAGGTGGAGCTTTTTGTAGACTTCAAGAGCTTTCCAACGAGTGGTCATGCTTCAATTGGACAAGAAATGGCTGCTGCCCACAACAAGCCTAAGAGGCTGCATATTCACGTTGGTAATGGCGCTGCTGCTGAGAGGTTTCTTCCTTGGCTGGGTTTTCTCCCACTTGCTTAAAATGAGCTGCTTAAGCACATCGATGAACTCCCTCATGTGTCTCCTTCTTGCTTACAAAAGTTTAGCCTTAATGAAAGTCATCAAAACCTACGAAACCCAACTTACAAGCAAGCTATGCCAAAATCGAGAAAAACGTATTCCGAAATAATGTCCCAAGTTGAAGGCTACTGCATATTCGTTTGTGCATGAAATTTCACTAAAATTTGTAAGGTTAAATTCCCAGTTATTAGCAATCCAAAAAAAAAAAAAGATCGTTTAAAAATTCATTGTAGATTGCTCACAATCATCAAAAATATTTGGTCGCATAGTTTTCAAAAATACAGGAACCAACTTAAGTTTAAAACAATATGGAAACTAATTGGTTCTTAATTAACACCTTTGCATGTCAATTAAGCCCTTATTACACTTCTTAAGCCTCAATATTAACCATTCCCAAAAGTAAAAGAAACTGATCAAAAATTTTCGAACAGGATGATTAGATGACCTAGATGCATATGCATCACCTGACCTTGTAACAAATTAGAACGGGTCTAACCTAGTTATTACCAGACCGGTTCAGGTTGTCTTATGGAGCCCCACCCCATTGAGCAGCTCTACTTTATAGATAAGCCTGTAAGAGTTGATATTTCAAATCTAATGAGCCATAGGCTACTCAAAGCATTCTCTTGTGTGGCATTTATAAATGTGAAAGTGAGGCTGATGTATCATCAAATGGAAAAGCAATTAGTGACAATTAGTGTTTCCAATTATAGAATTGCCTCAAAGTGTGGATTGGACAGAAGTAAGCTCTCAGAAGGAGTCTTAAGTAGTTAATAGGAGATTCCATTATCTAATTTGATAAAGTTCGCTGATTATTTGCTGCATCCACACCAGCAACCTCCCATACGTTTCATTTACAGCTGGTGCAAGAGGAACAAGGGCACTTCAGTCACATCAAATAAGGGGAATTAATGAAAAATATGGAGGAAGGTTGTGACGCATGAGGAAAGTTTGTAATAGATAGAGAAAGTACAGTCTAGCGAGATAAATCATCTTAGAGAATAGCATCTGATGATTCTAATATATAGGAGAGAGCGGAAAGGAAAAAGGCATCCAGAAATTCTTACACACTTTATTTGTAGAAATCAGCCTCTTGAATGCTGAATACCTTACCTCCCTTTTAGGGCCCGTCAATATAAAATATAAGCAGTTCTACTAATTCCTCTCTTTGTTCTACTTCTATCTTCTTTTTCATCTTCATCTTCCATTTTCTCTCTCTCTTTGTCTTCTCATCATCTAGCTCAGTATACTACAGATTCTGAGAATAAGATGTTGTCTTAGCATTGGAACAATGCATGAAGGACAAACCGCTCCAATAGTTTAAAAATGCATAGACTGTGCTTCCATTACACATACTACTATATCCTCAGCCAGAAAACTCCTTTTCAACCAGCCAATAGACCACAAGAAAAAGATTAATTTTTTGATTAAAAAGGGCGAGTTTTGGTCTCAAAATTGCTTTTAATAAATTTTGTTGAATTTCTAATGGAGACTGATATGTGGTGTATTCAAATTCCGTTAACTCAAATCTTCCTTGTTTCGTGCATTCAGTTATGGAATTCATTAAAGTATCAAAGTTGCTACTGAATCTCGTATAAAATTAAGCCAAACAAACCATGGATAGGTCTCACCTCAGTAATAACTAATAACAATCAATAACAATCTTTGGAACTGGCCAAAGAAGAATTACCTTCCACTTTTGTGGGTGCACTTCAACCCCTTCATCTGAAATGATGAAGCCAAGAAAATTAATCTCCTTCTCCTTGGACACTTCTCTCACTTGCCAGAGCTCATGCTTTCTTAAGAGTTCAAACAATGGTTTTAGACGATTAAGATGCTCTTCTTTTGTGGTGGAGTCATGGTTCGAAAATACGGTAACGGTTTCGGAAACGGTAACGGTTCGGGTTTCGGTGTAACGGAACGGATACGTTCGTCGCGGAACGGGATACAATTGCCCGGGAACAAATTAGGTTATGTAATTTCTTTTTAGTAAAAAAAATATTTTTAAGGAATTAAATTTTCATTAAGGGATTAAATGAAGAGCCTTTACCAACCGTGGCAAAGGACTAAAAGAAATAGCTTAGTATAAAATGTCTGCTACACGTACAAATAGAAAACAAAAGATAAGTCAAATTTTGGTTTAAAAAGTAAGTAAATTAGTATTTTGTTTTTTTTAAAAAAAGAAAACTACTAGTGGCCTAGTGGGGCAGTGGGTGTGCTGGAGACTGCAGAGCACATGTTATGCAATAAATGTAAGAGAGAGAAAAGGTCAAAAAGAAGGAAAAGAAAAAAGATGAAGTACAGACCTTTTTTCCAGATCTGAAAAACCAAAGAAATTAGGGTTTGGCGGTGGCCAACTGCTACGCTATCACAAATTAGGGTTTCCTCCGGCTTCAACTTTATTAAAAGAAATGCACTTAATAAGGGGATATTGCTCGAAATTTGTAGATTAATGTCAAGGTATGTAAAAATCTGCTTAAAGATTATTTTTTGACCTTTAAACTCGAATCTACTCTCTTCTTCTCTCCTTTGTCATGGTTGGGTCGGGCAAAAAAACGGCCGATACCGTTTTGTATCGGTTGAATCGGGCGATTCGGGAGAAAATACGGTGCTTTTGGAAACAGCGTTCTGAACCGGTAAAATTCGGTTCGCCAGAGTTGAAATCCGTTACAACTCGGCCGAACCAAATCGATACGGCCGTTTTTTCGAACCATGGGTGGAGTACACTATAATGTCATTTCGATACACCATGATGAACTTGCCTAAGAACGGCCTAAGCACTTCATTCATTAGTGTCATAAGTCATAACCTTGCATTAGTAAGAACAAATGGCATAACAAACCCTTCGTATCAAGTGCCAACGCTACTTTGTCTTAAATCCTGTCTTCCATTCATTGCCTTCATGCATGCATATTTGATGGTATCCACTAAAGATCAATCTTTGAAATAACAAACTTAGAACCACTTAATTCATAAGCATGTCAATCTTGGATAGGAACTTCTACTTAGATTCGACTATCATTACACATTTTCCCGGAACCGTGTTTCCTTGGAACAAGCAGAGTCCTAACAACACATGGACTCAACTCTCTCAAGTTATCCTTCTCCATCAACTCCATAATCAATTTTGTAATCGAGAAAAAATCTCAAAGGCTCTGTTTGGTTGGGAGGAAAATATTTTCCTTCTTTGTTTGGTTTGTTAAGGGTGAGAATAGTTTTCCAATGAGCGAAATTAATTTTCAATGGAATGGAAAAAATTTTCCTCCCTACATGGAGGGAAAACACATTTCCTCCATATTTCTCACCTTTCTCTAATCTATCCTCCTATTCGATTTTCAATTCTTTTTGTTCTCTCTAGCGTTCATTTCTGATTTGCTTTCCGTATACAACATGCGTTAATAAGGGACTTACCTCCACATGAATGCTTCACATTTTAAGGTGTAAACATCATCATTTGCAGCCATCTTCAATGAGCCAAAAGCAACCAAAAAAAGAAGCCCTTTCACGTATATGAGCGGGCAAAATTTCTTCCCTTTGTTAGGAAACCTTCCTATTACTTCGGTTAAAAGGAAGCCTAAGTAAGGTAAGCTAGGTGCTTTACCTCTTACATCATTCAAAGCCATGGAAACTTCCTTAATACTGTAAATACCACTTGCACCATAAGGTCATAAGGAGGATGATTTAGCTTATGTCCTTAAACCTCCTGTAATACAATTAACCAATACTTAACCATGAGTAGTTGTTATTACTCAAGATTAGCACTTATTAGCACTAATTAACTTCCACGGCTAATTCACCCTTTCTACTTTGATAATTAAATCAAGTTATTGCTGAGAAGAAACAGTGCTGCGCTTAATCAAGACATTACCACTTAAAAATGGCCCATCTAGCATTGCTAAGGTTAAAATGGAGCGTAAGTGAGGTATGCTAGGTGTTTCACCCTTACATCATTCAAAGCCTGAAGACTTCCTTAATACCGTAAACACCATTGGTACTATAAGGCCATAAGGAGGATGATTTAAATTACGTCCTTGAACCTCCTTTAATACAATTAACTAAACTTAACCATGATTATTTGTTATTACTCAAGAATAGCACTAATTAGCACTAATTAACTTCCACGGTTAATTCACCCTTTCTACTTGGATAATTAAACCAAGTTAGAGTTGAAAAGAAACACGCGTTCGCAGCCCTTAATCAAGACATTACCACTTAAAAATGGCCCATCGTATCTTATCGGCCGTATTGGAATGGTTTTCAAATCTACCAAACCGATACTACTCGCATTGTAAAGGTGTAAAAGGAACCCCGTTTTAGACCGATTCAAGCGATATCTTGTGGTCTCAGCCGATACTGAGCGGTACGGCAACCGTATCAATTCCTTTTCCGCGACAGCGTGACCGAAACCATATTTTTGAATCATGGTGCTACGTGATACCTCTTTATCAATCAAATGGATCCAATTTTGCACCAGCTATCTGATCAAATAGTCTGATAGTTGGCTATGCCTATTACTTAATAAACTCCACAATTTTCCAATGACCATCTATTACAAATAGCTATCAATTATGTGGTAGACTAGGCCAGTAGATTCTGAAACTTATTGATATATATAATGTTGTAAAAGATAAAACAAATGTTAGTCATAAGATGCAGTGCCTATTTTAAATTCACTTTAGTAATTTGCTGAAAAAGGCTGACACACCCATGATTGTTTTGCTGTCTGTACGATGTCCTTTGTTCTATTTGTGACGTTTCTTTGTTTAATCTGAAAACCATAGGCTCCACACAATGAGGAGATTATGTGCAATGTTGTTAAGCAGATATGCACCCAAAAACTATTAGAAGTATTTAGTTAGAATTGGTGAATAAATATAACCATGATTGTTTTGGCTTTTCAATACAATACTTGTTGCGCCTATGTTTTTAGCATGCTGACCTTTGGCCTCGTCAGATTGAAGGAGGACTTGTGCAGAAACTCTATATTGCAAAGGTCCGAGGGGTATTTCCAGAGGGTGAGGTACTCTTTACATCAATATCTTAGATCTTTAAATCATCAAATAGCTTTTTCTTGCTGTGGTTATTAATGTAAAGAGAGCTGACTGCAGTCCACTTCTGGTTTTGTTATCCGCTTCTGATTTTTCTTTTCTTATCATTGCCTTCTGGTCCATGGCCATGCTCATCTTGCAGCGGGTCCCTTTAGGGATTATGAAATTAGCACGGAGATGCTCTATATTGGATATAAATTTTGAAGAAATGTATCTGCAACATGCATTACTTGTAACTGGAATTCCTGCTCTAGCCTCATAGGATTATAATCTTGACTTCTGTGGTGTATTTACATCCTTAATCTTGCAAAAAAGTTTGTAATCTGGTAGTAATATAATGGCGTTTTTGCAAAAAACTACCTAATAAAAAAATCTTGGCAAAAAGGTACCTTGCTAATTTCTTTATTTGTTAAATGCTACCAATGGCCGGAATCCGAGAGCTGAACAAATTTACAGTCGTTGACCAACCACGTGCCACTCACATGTTATTTTAACCCTTCCCAATCCATTTTTACTGCTTCTTTCCCTCCCTTCTAAACAGAACACACTCTCTCCCCTCCATCGCTCCTCCATCTCTCTTCATTCCTCATTACTTTACCTGCAAAAAGATAACCAAAAAGAGAAGCAGTAATTATACACGGAAAACCTCAAAACTTGCAGATTCTTTGTGACAAGCAGCGAAACAAACAAACGGAATTTTCTGCTTCTGCCAATTTCAACTCGGTAAGGTGAATCTAGCCAGACCCTTCGGCGACAAAGAAGCAACACCAGAAACAAACAATATTTTAAGCGCCAATGATTCGATTCTAGACGTAGAAAACACGGAGATGTCGTCGAGGAGAAGGAAAAGGACGCCAAAGAAGAAGAAGAAAGCTTGTTCTTCAACGAAAAACTCACCAAATTAGGGTTAGGGTTAGTGAGTCTGAAGTCATCATGGATCGTTTTGAATCAGTAATATTGAATGAAAACAAAGAGAATGAAGAGAAAGAGGGATTTGATTGAGAAATAGAAGGAAAGTTGAGTAGGTGAAGGTTAATAGGGGGGTTGCTGAAAGCATGCTGTTGAAATTTTTAGGATTGCTTAATGCTGTGTGAATACTCTGTTTTATAATGCTTTAGAATATGAAGAACTTCGAATCTTTGTATATTGTTCCAATTTGGAGCGAAAACAGAAGAATTGGAAATCATGGTTTCTATCTGGAAATGTTTTTAAGTAGTTTAACCATTAATGCTTAATCATCTCTAGTCAAGGCATTCAATCCAACCTGCTGATGATATTGCATAATAATAATCACACACAACTGTGGTTTTTATGTTTCTGATAAGAAGTTGTGAGCAATAGGTAGCAGGACTATTCTTTCCTCAGTACATGTATTTGATGTTGGAGAAATGGGAATGTTGTAAAGAGTACTCGATTTTGTTTGCAGAACCTTGAAGCTAATGAATGAAGAGAGATGGATGGAGGAGAGAGAGAAGTATTCTGTTTTGAAGGGAAAGGAAGCAGTAACAATAGAATGGGAAGGGTTAAAAAAATATGAGTGGCACATGGTTGGTCAAAGCCTGAAAATTTTAGTCAACTCCCGGATTCTGCCCTTTGGTAGCATTTGACAAATAAAAAAAATCAGTAAGATAGTATTTTGCCAAGATCTTTTTATTAGGTAGTTCTTTTTGCAAAAACACAATTTTATTAGGTAGCATCTGACAAATTTTCCTTTAAGGATCCTTACCCCCTACATTTCTTCGATTTTTTTATTTTGAATTTGGTACTAGTGAGCTAGAGGTAAATGGAATCTTGCATACTTATGTATTCGTGTCTTACTTGACATTTCGGAGGACATACATCTGTCTTTTATATGGGAGCAAATGGTGTATCTAGCTTCTTTTCGGCCTCGCACTTGTGGGACTTCCCTCTAACATCTCCCTTTTTTGATTTATTAAGAGGTCAGAGTTCTCTTTTGTTTTGCCTTGATTTTCGGTGGAGTTTTGGTCCCCTTTGCACCTTTTCTTTTGCCCCTAAAGAAGATTTGTCTTTGTATTAAATATTCCTATAAGCGGTAGCCATATCTGTTTCCATGCAACGTAGTAATGAGTCTCAGGTTCTCAGCTGCATTGTCTTCTCCCAACTACTAACTAGTAGTAATGAAAATAAGCTCAAGATGTGTGGCTTACTTAATATGAGCTCTGATTCGTGGGGGCGATAGCAGGTCCAGCACACACAGAGAAAGAGTTCTCTCATGCTGTGAGGCATGATATGCTTTATTATTAATGACCTTTTGGGTAGAAGGGAGTGATTGGAAGTCAGCAAGGTATATTTCTCCTACATGGCTGCCACATATGCGTCTACCCAACATGACAAGTTATGGGATTGAAATTTGTGTCCAACACATGCTCTTACAACTGAAGATGTCATGATGCTTTCAGCAACAAAGTAAAGACAGGGAAGAGAACAAGAGGGCTGAAGAGAGAGGCTTAGAAAAGTGCAATATGCTTACATGGAGTAGATCCACTGTTAGAAAACATATTAAGACTATCTCTTTCTCTCTCACTTCAGTTACAGGGGCCGAGGTCTTGTGCTAGCATGGTATTGCATTGGTGGATCTGGAAGGCTTTTAAGAATATGATCTGACAGTGAATTTAGTATTTCATTGGGTTTTGGCCTTTGGGGCTTTATTTTCCGAATGATAATATACATGTTCTTATGTTTAGATTGATTTTGATCAAAGGTACAATAATTAGAATGCCAAATCGTTGCTCCCATGTCCAAATTTTTAGCCACGGCGGGTGGAATACTCGAGCCTAACATAGTAAGAGGGATTCATAATAGGATGTGCTAGTTGTTCCTGTACTTTTGCATTGACACATTTTATACTTTGGACACTTCGGCCATCAATTTCTCTATGTTGAGACTCATGGAGTCATGCTTCTTTGAGTACATATGTTGTGGGGCTAAAAACTATTCCGGACTTTTCAAGGGCGCAATGTAATTTCTGGGAGGTAGACTGAGAGTAATGACTCTTTTTTTCAAGGAGAGGGTTCTATTTTTTTATGTGACATAAGGATATTTATACTAGAAAGGGATATGATTATTCCCTTTCAATTGCCGTAAAAGGGCTTATGATTGGTTGGCCAATAAGGATCACCACGTGTCTGATTGCTTAGCCAATCATGTGGGCCGTTTGAGACTTGGCAACTTGACAACCCTTATTTAAGGTCGGAGGGACACTTGGTAATTGATGGCACGTGTGAGCTTTAGAAAGTGACATGTGTCATCCTAGTGCCATGACACCTGTCTCCTCGTTAGAGGCCTTTCTTATGCTACAACAATATATATCATTCATGTTCCATAGAAAAAATATAGGAGTGCTATAACAATTACTACAACAACAAAGCCTTAGCCCCAAAATGATTTGGGGTTGTCGAACTATAACAAAACATTGAGAAAGAGAGTAGTACAAGTAGACCTGTCAAATAGGTCGTGTCGTGTCGACTTCGTGTTCGTGTTAAAAATAAATGTGTCGAGAACCTTTGACACTAACCCGACCTATTTAACTAATCGTGTCAAAGACCCTTGACACTAACCCAACCTGTTTAATTAAACGGTTAGTCGTGTCAACCCATTTAACCTGTTTAAGGCATGATTTAAATAATTATGATGATAAATCAATTTTTTGTGCCTAATTTTGTGTTGTCATAGTGTGAATTCATGTTTGGCTAAACACTAACCTTTTTTCCTATTGAAATTTAAAGAATGAAGTGCAAAATTTCTAATTGTTACCTTCATATCATACTATAATTTTATATATATCTATGTTTTTAAATTAAACGGATAAAACCGTGTCAGTTTTGTGTTGAAAATCTCAACACTAACCCGACCTGTTTATTAAACGGTTAAACTCGTGTTGACCCGTTTAAGTAAACGTGTCAAGAATGCTCAACACTAACCCACTTATTTTGTATCCGGTTCGTGTCGTGTTGTCGTGTCGTGTTAAATTTTGACAGCTCTAAGTACAAGGTGCTTAAGGGAGAAAAGTTTGCAAAAACACGAGGAGTAAAGTAAAAGGAATAATTTGTAAAGTTAAGTCAATTCATGTCATTTGCATAAATTATCTCCCTCCATCGCGCCTATCCGATGACATAATTTCCTCAATCCTGCCTCATCACACTCCTAATCACACGCTATAAGTTTTCTTAGGTCCTTGCATAATCCATATACTAATCAATTGCCACTCTTCAAGCCTCCTAAACGGTGCATCACTGGTAATCAATCTTACATGGCCAAACCACCTTAGGTTATTTGCCCTCATCTTATATTCAATAGGTGTAATCCCGATTTTATTTCTTATTGACTCCATGAACATATCCTTTTTGTTTGGCCACACATCCAATATAACATATGCATCTTTGCCACATTTATCTTATGAACTAAACAATGTTTCACGGTTGGAAGTTTAATATTTACTTCAATTTACAGGGCAAGATCATATCGACACCCGTGGCACTCTTTTACTTCAACCTGTTTTAATTTGTTTTGATTCTTAAGCCTCATATCCATCAAATTCCACATCTTTTCGGATTTAGATCCTAGGTAGTGAATTAAGTCAAGAATTTGGACAATCCCTTCTTGACCCTACTGAACTTACAATATACCGTCTTATTTTGCTCAACCTAAAGCTTCGAGAATTAATTATTTCTCCCCACAATTCCAACTTACTCTCAGCGCCTTCTTTCACCTCATTAATCAACACAATATCATCTCCAAACATTATGGACAATGATGTACAGTCTTGAATTGGCCCCATTAGTTCGTTCGCGACTTTGGCAAAATGAACAAAGGGGGTAAAATGGGAAAATGAAGGGAATAAATTTATCACTTTTGCAGATATTAGCGGTTAAGATCAAATGTTTGTCATTTTTTTTAGGAAAAATTGTCACAAATTACCAAGGTTTTAGGTCATTTTTCAAAATAAATACCAATTAATTCTAATCTTGTTTTTATTTTCATACCAACTAAGATTTTTATAATACCAACTAATAGGGATCACGACCAGAAAATTTGACGGGTTTTGTTAGTTGGTACTTGGTATGGGAAAAAAAAATTGAACTAGTAGGTATTTATTTTGAAAATGACCTAAAACCTTGTTATTTTCCGACAATTTTTCCTTTTTTGTAATATTTTTTATATTTGTATAGCCATGCTATACATTTCCAACCTCTGCATTGATGAATTGATAATTACCTAGATTTGTGTTAATTTTGCAATTTTGGTTTTCTTTTTACAGCAAGTTGTTGATGTGAATTTAATTCATGATCCTCGAGAAGGAAGAAGTAGTGCGGAGGTAAGATCTTTTCTCTAAACTGTGGGATACAAACGATGAACAAGTTAATTTGAATTCTTTTTTATGCATAAGTTTAATGGCATATGGACACAAGAGAAACAGAATTTTCAATACGACCAAGGTCTTGATGGTGCCATACCTCTAGCAGGGGACCGTTTGATGGTTTGACGTCGACATAACAGACAGGGAAAGTACCAGGATATTGTTGGAGGATGTTGCTACATCTTCAAGAAAGTTATGATGGGGTGATATACAATTGAAAGAGTCCAGAATAGGAATAGGTAGCAATTTCAGGAAGAGTAGAAATTAGAATAGTTATGGCGAAAACATTGAAAAGCAATGTTAAATCAAACTCGGCACTGTAGGTGGTGGCAGAAGCCTCAACATTATCTTAGGCCCTTACCTATTGCAATCAGTGTTGTAAGAGACCTAATGGTTTGACCGTTGAAGGGTAAGAGTTTCTTGTGGATGCGACACCCAGGTCAAATATCTAAGGAATGTGAAAAGGCATTAATAACCAGGGAAATCACTTGAGAGGAGCTAAAATTGATTAAGCTCAGTTGCATTCTTACTTCCCTCCAGGGAAGATATGGTGGTATCAAGCTCAATGTAGGTTATTATTTTTTCTGTTTATAATATTATACTGTCATAAACCTGTTTGAAATATCGGGCTATTACATAAGTTTGCGGGGCATGGATCCTTTTGGTTTCCCTAGTAATCTCCACATACGAGGAAATTGAAAAGATACTCATAAATTCTTTCCTGCTTCCTAGTTTCTGAAATGGTCTTGAAGCTCCTGCTCCAAGTATAACTTCTTGCATGTTTCTACTCTTTTATTTTTGAGAGTGTTGTGTAATGTATTTTTGGGGTTGTTCTTGCATGGCATCTCAGTCATTTTGTAATTTAGGTAGCCTTTCTGTGATCTCATTTCTAGTTGTTTACCTCTTTACAGTTTCTCTACTGAATTTGTTTGTTTATGTAGGTTGGAAATTTAAAGCAAAAGGGCAAGGTTGCTTGTACGAAATTTAAAAGAATAAGTACCGATGGGGATTACAGCATTGTTCTATGTGAACCCATCACTGGCCGAACTCATCAGGTATAACAAAGTATTGTGGTATATGATACATTGAGTCATTGACCTTTCTTCGATCAAGCGCAAGCTTGTCATATGTCTTTTGCCTTCACTTCATTTTCTTTTCAATTTTGGTGTGCTGGCACATTTATTTTTGCTTGGTTTCCCAATTGCTATTCCGTTGTTTTATTAGCATATCTGGAAGCAGGCTCTATGCTTCTCTCTTTTCGTTAGGTTAAGTTTCTTACATCTTGGTCTTTGCATATTGGAGAGTGTGGGAGTATGCCAGGTGATGATGCTTTAGTGGTTGTTTGAGATGCCTAGTGTCGAAAGGTGCTAGGCATTTTCTATCTGAAGAAATGGTAATAAAATGCATAAATTAGCTATTCTTTTAAAAGTAAATTTCAATTTATTTTTTCAGAGTCATATGACATCAATCTGCCAAATAGATGACAAATTGGAACTAATGAAGGTTTCCTTCATCAAAACTACAATCACATGTAGATCTTGCACTTTGGGACCCGCAGATTGCTGGAATATACTTCTTTTGCAAAGAGACAATTGACGATTTGTTGTAGCTACAAGGACAACTTTTATGTGATTCATCTTAGTGTATTTGAAAAATTGATAACCGTTGTGATCCCGCATAATTATTTATCAATGAACCAATTTTACGACAATCTATCAGCAAACATTAATCCTAGAAAACAAAAGTCTAAGAAGAAAAAACTGTGCCTTTAGAGGGAGAGAAGATCCCGACACAGGAGCGTTACTGAAACCTAAAACGCAAAGAAACTTAAAGGAATAAAGGAAAAAAAAAAAAAGCCTCGGGCTTTCACCAGTAAAAATGGATGGAGACCCTCCAAAAAACACCGATGGAGGCTAGGGTTTGAGAGAGCAAGGAGAGGGAAAGAGGCGACGCTCATAAACAAACACATTCCATGGATTCAGTAATTCGAAGACTCTTAAGAAATTGTATGCTAAAAATTGTCCTTTGCCTATTTATTTTAGGTTTTGTGGTAGCTGTGAATTTTTTTTAACATTTAAGATACTTGACCCCTCAATAGAGTGGATTTCATTGCTAGCCTTTCAGTGATGCTTGTGTCTTTTCATTGAGGATGGAAATGGAAGATTTCTAAATCTGTTTCAACTAATGTTTGTCAGATCCGAGTGCATCTTCAATATACTGGTCATCCAATTGCCAATGACATGCTCTACCTTGGTGAATCAGTTGGTTGGAGTTCTACTGAGGGAACAGGTGCTGATAGAGCTGCTGCCAGTTTGAGGGATCTTCTGTCATCGGAAAATTCTGAAACCTCTCAAACTTCAGAAGAGAAATCTTTCACTGAATTTAGCAAGGATCCTATGTGTACGCATTGCCCTAATTTGGCCCCTAATGGGTAAGAACTTGTACTACTTGATGAGTGTTAAAACAAGTCTTTTGAGATATGCTGCTTTGTTACTCGGACTCGGTTACTCTTGTCCGACACGGGCATGTGTCCAAGTGTTCGACTTGGCTATGTTGTAAAATCTTCCATGATTTTGGCCCAAAATGAAGCGTCAAAGTGTCATCTATGCCGATGAGGTAAAATGAAGAGTCCGCATAACATAGCTAATAGGAATACACAAGGGCACTTGTCCGATGGCCGTCAATGTTGTGATATTTTATATATGGAGTTTTTTTGTGTGTGTGTGTGTGTGTTGGGGGGGGGGGGGGGTAGCATATTACTGGTGGCCTGGTGTGTGGATTGGCTTACCTATGGCTCCAGTAATGTTGTTATGCATTGTGCAAGGGTATCGAATATTTTATTAGTGGCTGGAATCTGGTGGTACAGGGAGCATTAGGGAAGGTGGAGTGGTGGTGGGGTTGAGGGGGCTGTGATAGTACTGTGGGTGGTTTTTCCTTATTTCTCTTTTCTTTTGCCTTCTTCTCAATGTCCAAAGCTCAATGTTTGAAGATTAACATGGACAATAGTTTTTCCAAACCTATATCGTTGGGTGCAAATTGGCTCATTTTGCGCAGACAGAATTTATTTGAAAGCACTAGTATCTGCCTGAGATTTCCTCTAATTGAAATGTTGCAAAATTTTGCTCTTATTTCATTAAGTTCCAAATTTTCTACTCCCTAGTCCCTAATCCCTTCATTGCATTTTTATTTAATGACTAAATTGACTCTTCTCATGCCATACTATTTCTTTTTTTTCCGTTTGAATCATCAATGTACTATTATTTGACATTTGAATTATCATGGCATCAAAAAACTTTCGCATACCTTCAATCAGCATGGATTATGGAAAGGGAACATAGGAAATACGTTCTTTCAGAATGTTGTTTCACGAAAAGCTGTTGATATCCTCTTGGACGACCAATGTTGTATAATGTAATGTCTCTATCAGGAAAATATGTTAGTTAATTCGTTTTAATGTGAGGAACCAACTTTTTATTAATCTATATCTTAATGGCTTTCTTCAGAGTTCAGACAGTTGAGTAGTGATTTTGTTATTTGGCATCTCGCATTGCTCCATTTGCCGTCTAGCTATATCTACCGTCTCATGGCTAATTGCTATATGCAGGTACGACGGTCATGAGGAGGGTTTATGGCTACACTGTCTGAGATATAGTGGACCTCATTGGACATATGAGTGCCCATATCCAGATTGGGCAAAACTTGATTGATTTGCTGCCTAATTTCAGAAGGCATTTTTGGATTGTAATACTAACAGGAACAGAATGAGTTCATATGTGTTATGCAAACATCACTCAGTTAACATGTTTTTTCTAGTTTACAATTTGCAGGAACTCTTTTGGTACTTCCTCTTGATTAAAATGGCCAACTGTTTTGCCCTGATCTAGCTCAATACTAGACCTCATTTTTCGCAATAATTCTGTGAGAAATGAGAATATGCGAGCTTAGTTTGCTTCAGTTACAAAACTGCAAGTTACTTTTGACTTCAACCTTTAGACCCAACTTTCCGAGATAAAGAAATAGAAAATATATAATGATCTGAAAATGGATCGACTTCTCGATTTGATACAGCCATGAGAAGATTGAACTGACATGCATTATACTTTGTGCTCGATACACGAATACAGTTTCTACAACATACAGGCAGTGGCGGACCATCCATAGGGGCAGGTTGGGGCCTGGCCCCCATAGAAGCCCAAAAAAAAATCAATTCAACAGCCCAATACAAACAAAACTAGGTGTACAGCCCAGCTACAGGTAACTGTATGCTTCAGCGTGTGGCATGCGGTCCACTAGGAGTATTTTATTGTACTAACTTCTTGACCCCACTCTCCACTTTTTAATTCTTAAAAAAATAATGATATCCTCTCTATCTCTCTGCCCTACAACTTTCCTCTGTTCATCTCGCAGGCAAAGGCGCTATTGTCTTTAATCAAGTACTTTTCCCAACTTTGAATCAATCAATAATTATATATTGTTTGTAGTTTTGTACTTTTTGTAGTTTTGTGTTTAGCAATTAATAGTCAAGTTTCCAAATTGTTGCTTATGTGTTCGCCTACTACATTACATGTACAATGGACATTGTTTTTTTATTGTTAATATATGATTTTGGTAAATTATTTCTAAAAGTTTCAATAAAAAAATTATATGATTATTTGAATTTTTGGTAATTTCATGCCAACAATTATGAATAAACAAACATCAATCACCTCCTTTTTCAAAAGGAAAGAGCGTCGGGCATTACTTTAATTAGGATAATTAGAATGAGCTTGTGACACTTGCTTTTTTTACGATATTTTTATTTAGCTACTAAGTTATATCATTGGTTTATCAGTTTATCTTAAATCATTTGGGTTTTTTTATCAGTTATATACTAGTATTTGTAACATTAAATGAATTTTTTTTTGGCCTCGATCAAAATAATCCTCAAGATCCGCCGCTGCATACAGGAGCGTAAGGCATCTCTATGCTGATGTATTTGCACGTGGAGCTGGTCTGTCCGGAAAAGTGTAAGTAATGAAAGAGTGTACTTGCTATCTAAAACATGGTTGGAAAAAGCTATTAGGGAAAGGTGACACAATCCGGTTCTGGCACTACTCCTGGGCAGGGAACACCATCTTGAAAGGAAAGAACTCCAATCAACCCCATTCCCTAAAATCGACGACCATGGTGAAAGACATCATCAACCAAGAGGGCCGGTGGGACCATAACAAAGTATGGATGCTGTTCCCAAGGGAGGAAGCTAGAAAGATCCTCTCCACCCATATACCCGCCACAAACATGGAGGATGCAGTGGCTTGGAGCTTCACGCCTAATGGAGAGTACTCAGTCAAGTCTGGGTATTGGGCGATGCAGGAGAACAGTGCCCCTTCACAGAAGTGTCAAAATCCTTTCTGGAGAAGGTTGTAGCATTCCCCTCTTTTCCCCAAATGGAAAATGTTCCTTTGGAAAATCTGCAATAATGGGCTTCCTACATTGTCGAACCTCACGAAAAGAGGCTGGACTGGTAATAAGGTGTGTCCTTTTTGTCAAAAACATCTGGAGACGACGGAACACCTATTCAGAGACTGTCCCATAATTCGACGAGTGTGCGCCTGCAGAGATCTTGGAATAAGACAAAGCTGCCAGGAGAGAGTGCACATGAAAGACTGGATTATCAACTTCTGGTCCTATTTAGCCAAACAACATGAAGACCTCGTTGCCAGTTTTACCTCTATTTTGTGGGCGATTTGGATCCACAGAAACAACATCGTCTTCAGAGGGGAAGCCATCAACCCATCACATATCCTTTACATTCACCAGGATAATATCAGGAGATGGTACCAAACAAAATCTCACAATCAGCGGAAAAACCTCTCCGGTCATGCTTTGAGAGATCCACCACGGCCTATTAAGTTTGAAGTAGGCACAAGTACTACTAACGACATTATCATTGTGCAGGTGGATGGCTCCTGGAAATCTCACTCAAAAATCAAGAACAACCATTGGGGAGCGGCCATTGGGTGGCATAGCGAGCACAGAGTATAACTTCAACGGGGCTGAACGCATCTACGCAGGATCCCCATTGCAAACGGAAGCTAAAGCCTGCCTGGAAGGCCTGAGGCATGCTCTCCCCCTTTCAAAGCAAATACACATCAAAACGGACAGCGTTGCTCTCGTTAACGCAATACAACGTCCGGAGACAGCCCCATGGGAGATAAAAACTATTATCCTAGACTGCATAAATCTCATATCTAAATGCACTTATTTTGTTTGCTCCAAAGTTGAGAGCAAAGTGTCGCCATGGCTCATGACCTCGCTACTAGGGCCAGAAAAGGCATCTTGCCCTCAGCTTCCTAGCTTTGCCTCCCCATTGCCAAAAAAAAAAAAAAAAAAATGAAAGAGTGTACTATTGAAAGGGTAGTTCTTGTTCTATACATCTTTCGCATGAGTAAGTCTGGCATAGGATAGTGCTCCCTTGTATCCAAATACTTTAGTGGAATCGTGATGGTTGATTTTAGTAAAGCTTATGATAGAATCGGTGGGTATTACTCAAAAACGGTTAGAAGACAAACTTCCCCTTTAGGGTTGGGTATAATGGATCATGCTATGCGTTCCTATAGTCTCCTACTTAGTCCTGGTAAAGGGGGAACCATCAGATTTTTTCACGACACATGTAGGGCTGAGGCGGGGAGACTCTTTGTTCCCCTACCTCTTTATCTTATGCATGGAGGTTTTATTAAGAAACCTGCTCAAAAAGGAATATGAGGGAAATACTAAAGGTATTAAGCTTGTGAGATCAGCCTAACTTGTTTCCCACCGATTCTTCACAGATCTTGCCCTGTTCCTCTTCAAAGCTAGCCTGAAGCATTGCTGGGGGATCAAGGAGAGTATAGTGAACTTAAGCGACATCTCAAAGAAAATGGTAAAATTTGATAAATCTTACGTATCTTTAACCCTAATACCCCTCTCGTTTGACCGGAGTCTTGAGGAAACCCTTGGGAAATCCAATACAAGCTTGGGAAGTACTTAGGATTACCGATGAAGTGGACGACAAATCATCATCGCCATTCAACGAAATAGTAGAGAAATCCCTTTAAAAGATGCAATCTCCGAAATTCTCAAGCCTTTCACAAGCAGACAAGTTCATCTAACTAAATGCAGTCGTAGGATCCTAGCAATGTCTTCAACCCGTATTTTGTCTATTTATCTACTCTCCCAAAGATTTCTAAGTAGATTGCTTCTTTGATTATGAAACTTCGGTGGTCAATCATTCTCGAATTAAAACCAATTTACTAGAGGAAAAGGATCACTTTGATTACTTTGAAGAAACACAAATATAAAGGGGGCCCGAATCAAAGAACTTGATGGCACTTAACATTGCTCTTGGGAACACAAGTCTGGAGAATCCATAAATCCCCAACGTCGTTGATAGGAAAATTTGTTGTGACAAAGTATAAAGTTGATCCCATTACTATTCTAGCAGAGAACAAGAACTCCCCCTCCCCCCAATTGCATCCTTTGCCTACAAAAGTCTATTTGCAGCCACAAAGAAACTGAAAGAAAGGTGGGCAAAACAGCTGGGAAGAGGCAATAAGATCAGCATTTGGGAAGATGCATGTCTAGGTAAGGAACAAGAAACTTATGAAAAGAGAACAAAGGGAAAGTTAATTGGAGAATATGTCGTACAAAGTGGTTGACCTCATTGGGAGTGACAAAATCTGGAATAGAAAAGAAATATAGAACTCATTTCCAAAAGAAGAGGCAATATGTTTTCTAGCAACCCATATCCTAGAATCAGAAATGGAAGACCAAATCGGATGGGCTTCTTCAGTAAATGGCTCATACTTAGTAAAGTCGGGTTACTGTTGAATCCCTTCTTAGGGGGAACATTAGAGCTTCTGCAAAAACTGTGGAGCTCCTCATTGCTTCTAAAATGAAAAAACTTCATTTGGAAGATAGAGCTATACAACCTAATGATAACTTGAACAAGAGGAAAGTCATCACAAACAAGATTTATGACATGTGTGGTATTAAAGAGGAATCTATAGCACACCTCTTCAAGGTGTTTAGCATATCACAATAAATTTGGGCTGTAGGGGACTAGGGTTGACAATGTCACCCTAACTCGATGGAGGTCTGATCCACCCGACTCGAAAAATGGATGAAACCCGCTCAAACATGGGTTCTTGAAGGATGATGGGTGGGTCGGATGATGGGTCAGGTCGGAGGTGGGTCGGGTTTCCTCCAACCCATCATTCGACCCGCCTATCCATTAAATTAATTTTAAAAACATGCTTAAATGATTGTTCCCTATATTTATGCTTCTAATAGTTTGTTAAACTCTTAGACTTTTAGTACTCATACAACTTATGCTATATTTATGCTTGAATGGTTGTTCCGTATATTCTTAGTTATAAAATATATGTTTGACAATTGACATATATGTTAATTCTTATTGCACAAATTGTCATTTTTTCAATGTTGTCTTTAACCCATTAGTCACCCGCCCCACCCGAATCACCCGTAGATTATGAGTGGGTTGATTTTGGGTGGATGATGGGTGACTAATGGAGTACTAGTGGGTGAAGGTGGGTTGGCCTATCTCCGACCCACATCTGACCCATTGCTATCCCTACACGGGACATTAGAATAAGAGCTGACCAGCCATACCAGGCAGAGTTTAAAGTGTGGATCATTAAACTCTGGCTCTTTCTACACAAGAAAGGGGAAGAGGACATGGTCAAATTCCTAACCATAATCTGGGCAATCTGGCTTCAAAAAAACGACACCATTTTTGAAAGAGGAAAAATCAACCCCGATACTTTCTATACAAAGAGAAAGCCTGGAAAGATGGTTGCACCTCCTGTCAAGTTTAAAGCAAATTGATGAATATAACGAGCATACATGACACAATACACATGAATACAATATGGGTGGGCCTTGGGTGAATGCTGTAAATCTCAACCTGGAAGCAAGTGAACATAACTCACGGAGATGAGAATTCATAAGAGATCTACATTATCTCCATAAGCTTGTAAAAAATTGAACGCGTCAAGATTTTCTTAGCCGTAAATGAATCAGAAATTTCAGCCTTATGTTGGAAATTTGTCACAGCTTCAGAATTTGCAGCAAGATTATTAAACCGGTGCTCGAGAAAATATTTTGGCTGATGAATTAATGCTAGTATCTTCGATGTAACTTATAAGTCCAAGGACAATGCTTCATACACCTTCTAGGAGTGAAAACTTGGAATCGTTGTAATTTATATTGCACAATGCGAATTGCAGAACATGGTCCCTAAAGACGAAAATTTACTACCCAAAATTTCCTCATGCTACCCATTCAGTCAGCACAACCAGTCCTTCACAGATCTCCCTTTGGCAATAAAAGAACCAATATTCTTCCGGTCAATCCTCAGAGGACTTTTTGTACGGTGCTTTATCTCGTTAACCAAGGCTTTCACTGGCGATTCCCCTCTGACACTGCTATTTTTGCCTAATCCACAGACTACAATGATTTCAGCTGGAACTGTATATTCCCCACAAGTAAATCTGCAACGCAGTTCGTGCATCCACTGTAGCATTATTATGTAGGACGAGCTTAGATGCATTCCGTGCAAATCTAGCTTCGACTCTAAAGGACTCCACGTGATTATCTCATCTAGAAATTGAGATCCAACCAATTCTTGTATTAACAAAGCTTCATCACCCTTCAATACTAAAAGCAGTTCTTCCAGTGAAATGGGTACTTTTTTGAGATCTTGCACCAGAGACATAACAGTCGGACATGAGTTTAGCACGGAGTTATATGTTCTTACTGAAAATCCAACACCTGAGCCTTTAATCTTTTGCATCCACGTAACCATCTGAGACAGTTCATTGTGCACACCATATGACAAGAGGACCATGTTTGATGAGATCATATCCAATGAATAACCACTATCCTCCATGTCCGCAACACTATGTAGCATTTCTTCAAATAATCCTAGTCTTCCATATCCTTCAACTATGGACCTAAACTCAAATCGCGATGGTTTTATACCTTGCTGTCTCATTTCATTGATCAAGTTTCCAGCCTCATGAGGTCGGCCCATCATACAAAGCCCTCCAATCATTGATTTATAAGCTCTTTTTCTCACATAAGTAGAAGATGATCTATCTGATATTTCCTTCAGATGTGCAAACGTACTCGAAAACCCACTTTCTGATTTCAGTTTAGCATGTGAATCTAGCAAATGACAGTAAAAAGAGAGCACATCTCTCTCCTCTGGACAGGAACTCGAAACAGTTTCGAAAATCAGACATTCAGCTTCTTCTACTTGCCCTTGTTTGTATAAAAATGCAATCACACTGGCAACTAGTTTGGAGTTCCATGAAAACCAAGACAGTTCTGTAACTTTAATGTACAACTGCAATATCAAACAGATTATATGCAATGCTGATGGTCAGTTCAACAAATGTACAATAGAATTTCCCACCAAGGACAGCAAATTCACAAATTTCATATTCTATTCAAGCACCCATTTAGGGGTGCGTTCTCCTTGCCTTATTTCTCCCAAACTTAAAGGTCGAACTTATTGGAACTTATCTGAATTGGGGTGATTGACAATTGGCTAGTAGCTTTTTGTTGTGGCTGGATTGACCGGATATTTTTAGTGGTTGGTTTGACCGGCTATGTAATTATGGACTGTTTATAAAAGTATTCGGTAAAAAATGTTGCTAGTGTTGATTGTTAAGTACAAAATAAGAGCAAAAACCAAAAGTCAGTAGAAAAAGCTACTAAAAGCGGACCACTCCAAGCCGTGTGCCAAACATTTTTTTTTTCTTTCTATTTGACCACATATAAAAACCAAAAGTCAATTAAAAAGTCATTTAAAAGCCATCTACCAAACACCCCTCTTATCTATTTAGTATTTAGGGGGAAGATAACGCACCCTCAATAATTGAATAAAAGGCAAAGAAAACAGAAAAATCAATGAAATTCTAATTTGGGATACAAATAGCAATGATGATCACAAATAGACACAAGAACAATAAAAAAGAAGTAGGGGAGCAGTAGGAATGACTTACAGGAAGAGCGAGAAAGCGGATACGAGGATTAGTAGAGTGTGAAGTAAGAAGATGGTCGAGGGTGCCCAGTGTTACGGATTTAGAAGAAGATGAGACGAATTTGTGAATTAAACGGTGAGTTGAAGAAGAGTCTAATGATGAGAATGGTAAGTTTGCTATGGAGGTCAGAAAGCGCTCACCATGTTTAGTGAGTGCACATTGTGTTGCTGAAAGCATTTGTGTTTGTGGGTACCAATGGTGGATAAACCCAGTAGCTGTTCCCCCCATCAATATGATTCAGCTTCTAACCTCATCTTCTTTAAGAAATTAGAAGCCACCTCATCTCAGCAATCCAATTAACGGGTGTTCGACTCTTCGTGGGTTAGTTTGGTGTAGTATGAGACAGTAAATAAATTTTGTATTTTTTGTTGACTCAATTCAGACCGTACTTTGTGCTATAATTATTACTCCCTCCCTCTTAAAGGATTTTCCATTTTTTCACTTTTGTTTAATTTAATTATATTTTCTATTTTTTTTTTATTTGGGTACGACCTATTTAATATACTTAGGAATAATTGTTAAGAATAGGTCAACCTTTGCGTTGACCGCTTCTAACTTTTGTTGACTTAATTCAGACCGTACTTTGTGCTATAATTATTACTCCCTCCCTCTTAAGTATTTTCCATTTTTTCACTTTTGTTTAATCTAATTATATTTTCTATTTTTTTTTATTTGGGTATGACCTATTTAATATACTTATGAATAATTGTTAAGAATAGGTCAATCTTTGCGTTGACCGCTTCTAACAAGTCAACTTAAATATATTCCATCAAAAAGTATACTTTGTAACTATTTTTGCTTTTAACAAATTTGTTTACCTGTTACCTCTTGCTAATTTATTAGCTTAGGTCATTTGCCCATATATCTTATTTTAATTGCTTTAAAATAAAAAAATTTATATTAAATTTATATTTCTCCCATTTTTATCTTTCTCTCTTCTTTTCCTTCCCTTCCACCACCATGACCAGATTGACCACCAGCACCCTTCACCACAACCACCATCTTCCTTCTTCCTGCTTTCTTTTTCATTCTGCATCTCTGTACACCTTCTTCCCTTTCCTTTTCCTTCTGCATTTCTGCCCGCCGACCACAACCAATTTCTTATTTTCCTTTATTTTCATCATCTGTTTTGTTTCTGTCTAGGATAGCTACTGAGTGTGGTGGTGGGTACTTGGTGGAAAACGTGGTCTCCAATTGTTTCTGTCTGGGACAGCTACTGAGTGTGGTGGTTGGTACTTGGTGGAAAACGTGGCCTCCAAACTCCTTTCGTGGTGGTGGTTACCTGCAAAACAAGGTGGACCACAGGGGTTGTTTCCGAGGAACGCCCCTCCGATGCCTAAGTCATCCAAAGATGAACACAAGGTCTCAAGTTGAGAGAAACGAGTACCAAGTGCAAGTATTTTGTGAGTGTTTTATAATACGTACCTTACTCATGCATGGGCATGAGTATTTATATGAGATGTAGGTTTATGAATGACCTAGTAAAGTAAGTGGGCTTCCTTTGGAAGTGGGCCAAGGTAGTAAGGCATCTACTGATTCACTGCCTTGTCGGCTCTGGCCCAGAGAGGTCTGCCTTGTGAGGTTTGCTCTGCTCTTGATGTTCTGGCGTAAACTGGCAAAACGTGGTGGTCTGTTGGGCAGACCCCATACAACTTGCCCCAGACCCAGTGCTTGTTAATTGCAATGCACTGGGTATGTTTATTCCGTTCTGACGCTCTACTCTTCGCAGACACGCGGGTTTCTCCTCTGCTGACTGTTCATCTCTTTTTTCAGAGTGCACCTGTTTTTCCCGCTCATTTTGATGGTGTGTTGAGCAAGATTCATTAATTCTGTTTGAATTAATGTGCCCCTTAAGGTTCCCAAGGAATGTAATGATGCGGAATTACTATTGATAGGGTACAACTGGCTTATTTATAGGTGGATTTCACCATTTCTAAGACTTTTCCATTCTCATTCTCTTTGAACACCTTGTTGCTGATTTTCTTCACTTCGTCTAGCGAATTTTCCTTTGCCTTAGTGATTGACAAAGCGGTTTTCATAAGTTTCTCCGAGGTTTTCTTGTTTTCAACCTCGATTTCGAAGTGGTCGCCCTTATCTGCCCGTTGTTAAGCTTTTGACTCTTCGTCTTTCAGCAATATCTATCTACGAACAAGTATTTCTCTCGCAAGAACTTATCTTTAATCTTTTTTCTCCTGGTTTTCCTCGATGGCTTGTTAGAGTAGTACTTTTGTTGGTGGATTTTCCTTTTTCCTTCCTTGTGTGTGATTCCCTCGTTGTGCTCTAGAGATTAGGGTTTGTTTTTTCCTGTTGTTGATGATCACATGTTGATTCAAGCTTTCTCTCTCATCATTACCATGTCTAGTGAGTAGTTTACTTGTTAGGGGGAAGGAGATGACCTTAGTGTTCATGTGTTGACCTCAAAGTCAAGCTTGGAGGTTGGATTTGGGTGAAAATAAGTTTACTTGCTTGATTTAATTGCATATTTAATTGATTGATTACTATTTGAGCATGATTTAGAAACTCAAGGTGAAAGATTGAGATATGAAACCTTAAATTGACCTTAATCAATATGTTGATTTAGCCATGAGAATAGGTCGTTGACTTCCTACGACACTATTTGATTAAATATGAGTTGTGAAAGTACTTGATTGATTGATTTTACCATGATAATATGTAAAATTGGTTAATTTAATCTCGAAATGATCTGAATTGCAATTTATACTGTAACAATATAACTCAGTCTTGATCCGAGATCCCCTAAAACTAATGAGATACGACATAGATCCAAATCCCTATTAGACCATAATTAAACTCTGAACCGAATCCGAGTGATCCCGACTCGTGCCTAGAGATTTGATTCAAAAGAGTAAGTTGAGCCGACGATGTCATGACTAAGATTCGAACAAAAATGAGCTGTTATAGATCAACCAAGCTAAGACTTCATCCATTGACTCGAATTAACACCTCTAAGATTAGTTGACTTACAGTCGAGCTAGGAAATTAAAATTTAGACAATATAGATATAGTAGTCCAAGCCAACGGTCAACATTATAGTGTGGGAGCTAGTGAGGTCCATATGTGCAAGGCTCCCTTGAATAATACCAAACTCATCATTAATGAAAATCATCCATGACAATGATCTTTGTAGAATAGTAGTACTACATACTAGTCAAGGATGGCTGCTGCTTCATCAATTCAACATTGATTACAACTTATAAGCAAACCTATTTTTTGGGCATCACTTACATTTGCACTCAAAATTCCACTCGACTCACCTTTTACTTACCAATCTTCGACTCTGAATCATTCATCTATCCTCCTTTCTTTCATTTACGTAATGGCTGGTTTTGCAGTCGTAAGTCCTGCTGGTGATAGTTATAATGGCAAAGTGACTTGGTTTGTCATACTTTCCTGTATGATGGCTTCCATGGGGGGAGTACTCTTTGGCTATGACATTGGGATTTCAGGTTTGCCTTTCTTACTAATTCCTTAAATATTTGATTATACACCTACTGTATGTGTTAATACAGAACACGCTTATTGATCGTTGATCGAGGAATTGGACGTCATCTTCAATATTATAAATGCAATTTAACGTTGTCTCAAAATTTGCGCCCATTACTAATTCACATATAAAAGAATATTTGAAAAAATTGTAAAAATTGAAAAAAAACTTTTAAAATATTAGTCATGATTTGAGCGGTCAAAGTATTTATTAGTGGAATAATTAGTAAAATTAGCAGCAAGTTCATAAAAGACTAGTGTTTCTAGGCAGTAGTTGACAAAAAAAATTATAAGGCTATAATTAGCAAAACGACCTAATCAATAGTGTTTACCCACAAAATAATAATGAACTAGCTTTTCGACCCAATCGATGCCCTAAGTACGTTTTGTGGTGTTAAGTTTTCGTGTTGGAAGGGAAGATGAGGGATCAACGATGTCATTTTATATCTTACATGTTTTATTCAAAGTGGAAGGATTATGAATTTCAAAATGGAATTTCATAATAATAAAGGATGTGGTATAGTAGTAGATTTATCACTTGTTAAGCTATGGATAATGAGTTCAAATCTCATTGCTTATATTCTAAAATATTACTAATAAAACAGATATGTTAGTGTGTGATGTGGGGCTATGCGTAATGTGGACGCACAATGATGCCAAATACACGTGTGAAATGGACTTCCACGTGGCAGGCTAGCAAATCAAAATGATATTTGATAATAATAGTAAAAGATATGGCATAATGGTAGAGTTGTCTCTTTTTAAGTGGTACGACTTGAGTTCGAATCTCCTTGCTTTAAAAGTTGGTATATCAATGATATAACAATTAATGACTTAATATATTAATAGCCAAATTTGCTTATTGATAAATGAAAAAGTTAAAATGAAATAATATTAAACATAGAAAATGCTGAAGCAAAAATTACATCACTCCTCCCTTTGATTCTACCTAATAGAGCTCATCTCACGAGTCAGGACAACCAAGCCTAAAATAAATGGTTATAAATTTGCTTTGAGATGGGAGTCCATGGGCCGAGGGGTATCGAGCTGAAGACTAAAATTATCTATAAAATCCTACTCAAGTTGTTGGACATGACCGGACCTAAAATGGCTGTCAAATCCCAGTCCATTTTCGGTTACTTCCAAATCAGGGGAAGGGTTGAAAAAGATATTGACTTTTTTTAATTACCAATCAAACATTATGAATTTTTTAAAAACTCCCACCTTTTAACGGTAAATTCTAATTTTCTCCGTTTATGCGCCCCACTTAGTACGTGAATCAACTCCTTCTCTCTGTTAACCACAAAATCCTTTCACTTCGTTACAACACTAGCCTTATATGCACGCGATGCATGCCACATACGAAAGAGTAATATGGAGTAAGAATTTGGGAGAAATTACATCTTTAGTGAAGTATAAACATATTTTTCATATTTTTAAAAATAATTGTTCAGTTTTAGTTCTTTTGTTTTTTAAGAGGATGTAATTGTAATTTCAAAAGAGCTTAAATATTAAAATAATATACATGCATAAAAAAGAATAATTAATAAATATTAAAGAGTGGATCAACAATAGTGATTTAAAAACAAACACCAAAAAAGACAAAAAAAACTTACCAAAGATTAAGATGTTATTTAGAGCGTCATCGCTCGTGAGTAAAAAAAAAAATACATTATCTCCCTCTCTCTACCACTTTGTCACTTATTTCCTTAATTATTGTATTTGAAATCCTTGATTTATTTTATTATTTTCTCTTTTCTTATTTTTGGTGTCCACCTCCCCTCTTCCCTTATAGTATAGAGATATACTACCTCGTTCTTTAATTTAAAACAATATTGAAAGCTATTTTGGAGAGATTTCAGAGAAAGTACCTTCAAACCAACATCAATTACCATTCGTTACAGGCCTTGTGTGCTTAATGAGGTCCTCCCTTACTGGCCTTGTGTAGAGGTGTCAAAAGCTGACCCGACCCGATTACCCGACCCGACCCGACTCGGACCCGAACCTGATTCGATCCGAGAATTGCATACCCGAAACCCGACCTGTGCCCGACCCGAAACAAACCCGACACTAATATGACCTGGTATGACCCGACCCAAAACCCGACCCGGACCGACCCGCAATCAACCCGAACCCGATCAGGCCCGATAATCAGTAACCCGAACCCGACCTGTCCCCGACTTGAAACCTACCCGAAACCCGATTCAACCCGAAGAATACCCGAAAAGGCCCGACCCGTAATAAACCCGACCCGTGTCTGATCCGACCTGTCCCCGACCTGAAACCTACCCGATTCAACCCGAAGAATACCCGAAAAGGCCCGACCCGTAATAAACTCGACACGTGTTTGACCCGACCTTAAACAATTCGTCTACCCGATATATTTTTTATTCCTTATGTCCCAATATATACAACTAGCCTATATGCAAGCGATGCGTGCGGAGTCATGTAAAATTCTGTATAAAAAATACAAAATTTGTTTGTTTAGTGTGTTTTGCATTTTTTTTTCAAAATAACAAATTTGAACAGTTAGTTATGAGGAGAGAGAGTTATTCCACTTAGATAGAAATTAAAAAAAGATTAATACTGATTTTTGGTGTCCCCCACCTCTTCACTTATAGAATAGAGATACTTTCCCTATTTGGCCTTCTCAATTTAGACACAACACTTCTATTTAAAGCAATGACACACTATTTTTTAACATTTCTCACACTACAAGTCTACAAGTATGACGTTGTAAAATATATTTAAAAGATAATTTACTTTGTTCGGGTACACTCCTTAATAATTAACATAAATATAAAATTACTCATTATTTTCAGTCAAATTAACTCTCTTCCTTTCCGATCCACATCTTGTATTTTTCAAATACGCTTAACACGATATTATTTATTGATCCTTGAAATATAATCTAAAAATCAATATTAAAATTTTCCTTTGTATATTTAGATAATTAAATTTACTATAATTTCTGATTTTAGTCGCCTATAAAATAATTAAAATATCATATTATATAGGGTTGACACTTATTCGTCTTGTTATTCTTGTTGCACGTTAAACAATTTAACCTAGTTCTCATTTGAATCATAATACAATTTAAACATTTATTTACCAAATTGTCATCGAAGCATATGTTATTTACTACCAACTTGTCGCTAGAGTTTAATTTTTTTACCAATTTGAAATCAGAGCAAGTTTTTTACCAAAATATCATTAAGGGTCACTTTTTTTACCAATTTGATCAATTAGGCCAATTCATAACCATTTTATCCTATAAATAAATTTAGTAAAAGATAAAAAAAGATAATCAAATATAAAAATCAATGCTTTCATTAAAGTTATGCTATAAGCCTTTAACAGTCTAACCCCTATCCAATGAATTGTCCATGAACTGTATCTTTTTTTCTAATTTTTTATTTTTATTTTTATGTTTATTAATATTCAATGCTTTTCTACACCCCTGACCATGACCAGCGTTGGATTAACTAAGGAAGAAGCCACTGCTCTGTAACTTGTGACTCCTTTATGGAAGAAGCCGAACTCGTAAGCGACGCTCGTAAAATTGAGACTGCGATGGAGTCCAACCTAGATCTTCTCTGTACTGAGAGATGATGAAAGCCCTATACTCCTTGTAGATTTTGGGGGTTCTTGTAAATGAACTGCCATAGAAGAATCGAGCTTAGAGAATAAATTTTTAAAATTTCTTGGACAAATGGGGTTTGATTAATTTAGTGTTTCTACCGACGAAGGTTGGCGAATTTGCCGTGGTGCTACCGACCAAGTTGGCCGAATTTTGTAAGATCTTTAAGGTTATGGTTGGAGTCAGGCAAATGAGTGACAAAGATAAAGGTGGCCAAACTAATTTTGTTAAATTTAAAAAAACTAATGGTAAATTAACAAGGTTAAACTTGATGGAGTTTCAATCAGTTTTCGCCTTAAAATTAATCAAACTTAATTTACTGAAAGCACTAGATTTTATTAGATCTATGCATATTAACCCAGAAAATTCAAACTTTTAGATTTAATGAATTCGAATGAACAATAACTAAACAAATTACCTCTTTTTCATGCCAAAAATATAGTAAGTGACATTCAATTAGCATAAGAGAAAAAAAAAATTGGTCATGAAAGAGGGATGAGTGAGACGGCTGAGAAGAGGATGGGGGGGCCAGCTGAGGAGAGGGGGGAGGGGAGAGAAAGAAATAGGGTTTTTGGTTTTATATAGAGGCCTAGAGGGTGAGTTTTGAATTTTGGGCAACTTAGGAGAAGGATTAGAACAATAATGGTTAAATTTTTACGGTGAAATTTTTTGAATTTTGAGTTTTGAATTTTGAAAATTTGAAACTATATAAGGTTGTAATCTTTGGTTTTAATGTTGAATTTTTTGATTTGAAATGCTTTTTAGTCATATCTCATATGATTATTAGTATTTTGCATAAGGTTATAAGGTTATCCCGAATTAATATTATTATTATAAGAATTATCAATAATAACTGACCAATTATCTTATATGTAGTTTAATTAATCATTAATTTGGATTGAAACTGTTAGAAATTTTACAATAAATATTCTAGTTTATTGATTTTTTTTAATGTGTAAAACTAATATGTTATAAATAACAGTTTGTTCATTATCACTTAAAGTATAGTGTTCAATTATAGACTTAATCATTATTGATTCATTAATCGAATGTATAGTTATTATGTCATAATTACTATTATTAATACTAAAATGTTATCACAAAAACTAGATTATACTATTACTTTAGGTTATAATCCAAACCAGTTTGAATTATTAATATTATTATTATAAATTTGGTAAATTTGTATTATTATTATTTATCAATATAAGTAAAACTGTTAGTATTAGTATACTTTAGACGAGTATTCATATTATGATCTAATACATTGATAGCTCTCCACTATCATTACTAGTGAATCTAATATATTGATGATCGATCTAATACAATATATAATCTTGTATATCTTTTTCCATTAATCTAATGTATTGATATAAATGGTCTAATACACTAACCTTGGCTATTATATACATTGATCTATTATATTTTGATGATAGATTTACTACATTGACCTTAACTATCTTATGCATTGATCAAGTATATTGATGGTTGATCTAATACACTAATCTTAATAATTGTCATATACATTATTCTGATGAGAAATTGAGAATCAGTGAGGGTGATGAGAAATTGAGAATCAGTGAGGGTGAGGTTGTGGGGAAATTTAGGGTTTTGGTTTATATACTAAATGAGGGAGAGGGTTTATAACTAATTTTATTGATCTGTTACATATACATTAATGATGTAATACGTTGATCTAAAGTCTTAACTACTATACTGATCTTAGCTTTCTTATTAAATTGTTCTAATACATTGATCTAATATATAGATGATTGATCAAATACACTAATCCTAATTATATTGATGCCCGATCTTCTAATACAATAATCTTAACTAACTTATACGTTGATCTAGTATATTGACAGTTGATCTAAGTATATTGATATTAAATATCTTATATATTGATCTAATACGTCAATGATTGATCTAAATCATCTAATACACTAATATTGTTTGTCATAAACATTGATCTAATGTATTGATGGATGATATAATAATATACATTGATAGTTTATCCACGATATTGATCTTAGCTTTCTTATTAAATTGTTCTAATACATTGATCTAATATATAGATGATTGATCAAATACACTGTTCCTAATTATATTGATGTCCGATCTTCTAATACAGTATTCTTAACTAACTTATACGTTGATCTAGTATATTGACAGTTGATCTAAGTATATTGATCCTAAATATCTTATATATTGATCTTAAATATCTTATATATTGATCTAATATGCCAGTGATTAATCTAATACACTAATATTGTTTGTTGTAAATATTAATCTAATGCATTGATGGTTGATATAATAATATACAATGATAGTTTATCCACGATATTGATCTTAGCTTTCTTATTAAATTGTTCTAATATATAGATGATTGATCAAATACACTAATCTTAACTATATTGATGCCCGATCTTCTAATACAAAATTCTTAACTAACTTATACGTTGATCTAGTATATTGACAGTTGATCTAAGTATATTGATCTTAAATATCTCATATATTGATCTAATATGTCAGTGATTAATCTAATACACTAATATTGTTTGTTGTAAACATTGATCTAATGTATTGATGGTTGATATAATAATATACATTGATAGTTTATCTACTATATTGATCTTAACTCTCTTATTAAATTGTTCTAATATATTGATGATGAATCTACTACATTTGCCTTAACGATTTACATTGATCTAATATATAGATGATTGATCTAATACATTAATCCTAACTATATTGATGCCCGATCTTCTAACACCGCCTCTTCTAACTATGTTGTACGTTGATCTATCATATATTGACAGTTGATCTAATATATTGATCTTAAATATCTTATATATTGATCCAATACGTCGATGATTGATCTAATACACTAATCTTGATTGTCGTAAATATTTATCTAATGTATTGATCTAATACGCCGATGATTGATCTAATACACTAATCTTAATTATTGTATACATTGATATACGTTGATATAATATATTGAAGATTGTTCTTAATGTATATATATTTATATATATATATATATATTGATTGATGATTGATCTGATATACTAGTCTTAGCAATCTGAAATGTATTGATAATTGATTGATTGGTCTAATACACATACACTAATCGTAACTCTCGTATACACTAATCTAGTATATCGATGATTGATTTAATATAGTAATACTGATTATCCTAACAAGTTTTCAAATTTTATGTTATCGAAAATTAAATTAGAATAAAATTAATTAAATTTAATAGCTTATTTCACTTTGAAGAAATAGAGAAAAACAACTTGACCATCAAAGTACAATACTTTTGATTTATACATCATCTTTATACTTTCAATAACCGAGTCATTTACAATATTCTAATAACGGAGTACAATATCTTTTATTTCTAATATTCTAAACACAATTAATAACACATTATCAAGAATGTTTTTGTTCTAAAATACAATCAAATAAAGTGATTACAAAAACGACAAAGATCTTCTAAACACGCCATAACAATTCAACTTCAATAATAAGTTCATTTGTTAAGACTCAATCATAAACATAACCCACCGTTGAGTGTGATACGAAATGAATTCAACTTGAATCCGAATCGAATGTCACGGAAATAACCCGAGATAAAGTTGACCGAACTTGAAATGAATTAGAGTCGCTGGCCTGGCCATAATAGGCAGCCGAACTTGAATAGACCCACCAACAGTTGTCTGAACCTAAAATTAACCCGACCCGAAGTCGCCCGAATCCGAAATCAACCCGACCTGAAGTCGCCCGTACTCGGAATCAACCCGACCCAAAGGCTACCCGAACCCAAACCAACCCTACTCAACCCGTTTATTACCCGACCCAGAGTGGCCCGAACCCGGTAAGCCCCGGTCCGATAATGACCCGGCCCGAACCCGACCTGAGCCCAACATGCTCGTCGACCCGATAATACCCGAACATTGTAGACTCGGACCGACCCGACCCGGACCGACAAAGCAAAGTGGACCGACACAACCCGACCCAACTCGGACCGACCCGATGTGGACCGACCCAAACCCGACCCGGCCACCCGAATTGACACCTCTAGCCTTGTGTGCCCGTCCATCGAGGATTGTCACATATACTACTACTCTTTTATGCTGAATAAACTATTGGCAATTGATCAATATGATAAAACTATATGTTGAAATTCGTTAAACGGGTCAATTTTCCTACTCTTCCTATATCTCCAATATATGGCATTTATCAAAGCACTAAGAATGTAATTTTTTCAATTATATGTTAAATTAATGGATTATACTTAAATCAAAATTGTAGGTGGAGTAACATCAATGGAACAATTCCTTAATAAATTTTTCCCAAAGGTGTATGTGAAGATGAAGGAAGACACCAAAATTAGCAACTACTGCAAATTCAACAGTGAATTGTTGACTTCATTTACATCATCTCTTTACGTTGCTGGCCTTGTTGCTACTTTCTTTGCCTCACCCGTCACCAAAGCGTATGGCCGTAAGACATCCATCCTAATTGGAGGTTTAGCATTTCTTGCTGGATCAGCCATTGGTGGTGCTGCCCTCAATATTTACATGCTTATACTCGGCCGCCTTTTGCTTGGTGTTGGTGTTGGTTTTGCTAATCAGGTATGCTAGCTTTTTAATCACCATGTCTATATCATGCATTACGATTTACTACTGCAAGTCGTGATTTCCGATGATTTTTTTAATTTTTTGCATATACAATTTGCACCATACACTCATGCACCATACACCCGAGTGTATGGTGAATGCTCTTTTTATAGGTTTAGCTACCTTATGCTTGTTAAAGGTTTAAATCCATTTTTTACAAGATGTGGTTTTTATGCAGTCTGTACCACTATATTTATCAGAAATGGCACCGCCAAAGTACAGAGGAGCATTTAACAACAGCTTCCAACTGAGTGTAGGCATTGGTTTTCTGACTGCAACCTTAATCAATGTTGGTACTGCAAAAATCAAAGACGGATGGGGTTGGCGAGTTTCCCTAGCAATGGCTGCCCTCCCTGCTTCAATCTTAACTTTAGGAGCACTCCTTCTCCCCGAAACACCAAACAGTCTAATCCAAAGAAGCAACACTACGCCAACTACTACTACTACTACCACTGACAATAATGATCTTCTACACAAAGCAAAGCTAACACTACAAAGGGTACGCGGAACAACTGGTGTTGATGCAGAGTTTAACGATCTCATTGAGGCGACTAATGCAATCTCAAAAACAAACAACAATTCCTTCAACCAAATCCTACATCGTAAACACTGGCCACAACTCATTATGTCAATTCTTATACCATTTTTTCAACAAGTCACAGGGATCAACGTGATCTCATTCTATGCCCCCATACTTTTCCGGACCTTAGGCTTTGGCGAAAGTGCATCTCTACTCTCTGCAGTTATGACAGGCATCATAGGAATGGGGTCGACATTCTTATCGATGCTAATCGTTGACAGATTAGGGAGACGAAGTTTGTTTATTTTCGGGGGAGTTATGATGTTCACATGCCAAATAGCAGTTGGAAGTATCATGGCAACACAATTAGGAGATCATGGTGGCATCAAAAAAGAGTATGCTTACATGGTTTTGGTGCTTATATGTATTTATGTTGCTGGATTTGGTTTGTCATGGGGACCATTAGGATGGTTAGTGCCAAGTGAAATTTTCCAGCTAGAGATAAGATCAGCTGGGCAAAGTATAACTGTAGCTGTTAATTTTGTTTTCACTTTTATTGTAGCCCAAACTTTTTTAGCAATGCTTTGTAGCTTCAAAGCTGGGATTTTTTTCTTTTTTGGTGGGTGGGTTTTGGTCATGACTGCCTTTGTATACTTGTTTTTACCAGAGACCAAGAGTATCCCCCTTGAGAAGATGGATCAAATATGGAGGGATCATTGGTTTTGGAGCAAAGTTGTTGGCTAAAATTACTTATGGGGCATTGAATTAAAATACGTTAAAGAAAATGGATATGAATGTAGTGGTAACCAGCGATGATATATTTCCAATCACATATTAGGTACCCTTTTCTAGAAGTTATTTCCTGGCATACTATGGACAATGGAGTTACAGAGTAATACTTATAAGATTTGAAGAAGTAGTCAATGGGTTGTCCACAAGAAACAATTTAATAAAAAGTTTGATTTTTGTTTTGTCTAAAGAGCAAGAGAGAATTTATGTATGAATTTCTCTAGAGAAAGTAGGGAATGATTATTCAAATCATAAGTGCATCAACCATTTTCATACAATGGATGCAAAATGCGCGCCATCCCTAACAAGATGTTGTCGGGTGCTAGTTGGTCGCTCAAATGGATTGTGAGCTAGCTAGGCTTGTGTGGAAGTTTTACATCTAAACAGTTAGTCGGTCGAAATGTGTTTTATTCTAAGGGGAGGAAAGTGCTTCTCATTCTTATCACGAGTGATCCATAAACTTAAATCTATCGATTAAATCTTAATTGGAATCTAATTTAGAGTTTGTACGTAGTAATCAATTATTAAGACTGCATAACTTGGCTTTCACATTGCCTGTACTAAGAATATAATAATGAGTGATAATATTTTCTAGAGCCCTATGTTATATATAAGGATAATCAATGTTTGTCCATAGGGAAAGATGACCTAATGTTGGGGTTCAGATAAGAGCAGGGTCAATCTTTATTGCAGTGCTCTCTTGTCCTTCTAGTATAGGGGATGTTCCTAGGGAGTGAATCTGCTGTCCGGACTTGAACATAAAACACTATCCCCTCCACCTCAGCAACAATACCATTGAGGGCAACATCATCTACTTGTATTGTAAGGGAACTGACAAAATGAGGGCTTAGTCATAGGATCTTTAGAAAAAATCAATTGTTCGAAATCCTATCAATGTTCTAAGAAGCGTTTTTGCATCTCCAGCAAAAGCCGTAAGTGGTAAAGTTGCTGAACAATTGTCATCCTCAAACTCGAAGTTAGAAGATTTTACCCGTCGGATTAGTGTTTGGGATATTCTGTAATAGATATAAAAGGCAAAGTGGAATAAACAACTAACATGGGGACATAAATAGCATTTGCTTTGTGGCATTTTATACAAGACAATTGTACTTTTCGTAACCATTGAATGACAAATATGTAAGAATCTGTGAGGGTTGACCATTCTGTAACTGAACACGAAACTTATCGCTGTTCTTGCATTACATTGTCAGTTTGTATTGTGCAAATAAATAGATAATGCTATTATGTATAAGTGAGAGCGATGCATTGATGTGGTATATCCAAGGATTAACAATTAGCTTATACTGATTACATTGAGTTCTTTGATTGTGATGATTTGCCCGAGTGTCATTGATGATCTAACAAACCGGACTTTAGACTGATGCTCGATCAACATGTCCATATAAGCAGCAACCCAGTAAAACATACTACCTCAATTCCAAGTGTATTGCAACCTTTACCTTATTTGGTAATTTTATATTATTTGCAACCTTTCTATTTTAATCACCAAAAAGATCACATGTGCAACATTTCTTTCTTCATTACTTATTATCACATGATGCAAGTGGGGAAGATGACCCACTTTTTTGCTCTTCTTAATAAATGTGTCAACCCCTATGTTGCGACACACTTGGAACGGAGGTAGTATGTTAGAAACAAAGGTTGGTTTGGGTTTTCTTCCTTCGTGAGTTATGAAGATAAGTTACGAGCATCGTACCATGGTTTGAGCTCATCAGCCTTGCTTCCTTGAGGATTCTCAATGGAGTTGGATGATATCGATGTTGTGAGCGAGAATATGCATAAAGTGAGAAGGTAATGTAGTAGCATTCAAAGGCAAACCTAGTGTAGGGCATATAATAAGAAAATTTTGTACATGTAGTTATTTTATTTTAGGATTTTTTGACAATAACCACCTTACCTTTTCACGTTTCTTAAAGTTATCACCTTTTAAATGTTTTTTAATAAATTACCACCATAACGTTATAAATTCTTATAAAATTCACACCACTTGACGAAATTTTCAAATTATCCCGGCCCCCACATATTAACTACCCTTCTTCTTTCCCTCCTTGCGAACCACGAAATTCCAATTTTACCAAAAAAACCCTAGTTCGTCAATTTCCACCCAAATTTGTTGAATGTGGACAGAATTAATCCCCAAAAAATACATTAGCAACACATACGACCTAAATCCATGCTATTTGAAGTGGTAACTAGTATTTAGGCCCAGGCGATGCTATGAGATTTATATGTATTACACTTTAGTACTTTTTAGAGTCTCGGACCCACTTTCCTACTTTAAGACAACTATTTTGTTGTAGAAAAAGATTAATAAAAAGTTATAAATTAGTGTTACTCATAAATGCAATTATGTAACTTAATTATTGTTTTCATTGAAATCATAATGTGATTATTAAGTTGATAAAAGAAGCAACAATAATGTAGTAACGCAATGGTTGGAGCATTTATATTCCATACTCAAGGTCACGGGTTCGAAGCTTCTCATGGACAATTTTCACTTTTTAATGAGAATAACACTGATAAACATATTGTTGAAAAGAAGGGAGAGTGACACGTGGCAGATTGCAATACGTGCTTACGCTTTCTAATATATATATAAATTTCACAAATTAGGTTTTTTTGTGGATTTTTCAATCTAGGGTTTCCTCAAACAAGAAATTGGGGGAGTGATTTGTGTTGTTGTGTGATTCAAAATTGAAGCAAGAAGTGAGAATTAAACATTCATATTAGCTAAATGTTAATGTTTCCAATGTAATCAATTCACTTAATGGCCAAAATTTGTGAAGTAGCACTTACTAAAGGGTATGAAAAATTAGGGGTAATTTTTTTGTGTAAAAGATACAATTCAAAACTTGATGGATTGTCAAAACTTGTATCAATTTTCAATTACAGTTTAACACAACAAATTCCCCCAAATTTTCAGTCTGTAAACCCTAGTTTTCAATATCCCTAGAGAAACCCTAATTTATAAAATTAACAACTCAAATTACCCGATTTAGTATCCTCTATGTTGCTAATGTGTAAATTGGGTCTTAAATCAGTCCAGATTTGAGAAATTTAGGTCACAATTGATGAACTAGGGTTTTTTTTGGATTTAAATTAGGTATTCGTGGTTGAATAGGAAGGAATGAAGAAGGTTAGTTAAAAAGTGGGGCCCACTAACGAAGATTATTGGAAAATTTCGTTAAGTGGTGGGAAGTTTAAAAGAATCTTTAACGTTATGGTGGTAATTTTTAAAAAAAATTAAAGTGGTAACTTTAAAAAACTTAGAAAGTAAAGGTGGTTATTGTCAAAAAATCCAAATTAAGCTAATGGCATTAGTAAGGAAATGTGTATAGTAAGTTTTGCATGATGTAACTATTCGATGTCACTATCCCATGATCTATTATATGTTTATACTCTGTAGCCTGGAGTACAATGAAACCGACAACATCAAATAATCATGCCCACCCAAATATTGAACATAGGTGAATATTTTATTGCAAATTCTCTCCAACCTGATATAAGTAAGGGAATATTCATATTATAACCATAAAATAAAAACAATTAAGTTTGAGAAGTAGGCAACAAATTCTTGTTTCTAGCTATTAAGACCATTCTCACTCATGACTAAAAAAATTTGTCATCCCACTCTCTCTACCATTTCCTCTCTCTACTACAAAAAAATATCATGTTTCATGACAAATTGCACACCACTCATGACTTAAAGTGTTTTGATATAAAGAGAAGATTAAAACTTAAAAAATTTATAAAATTATATCAAAATGGATATCTATTTGTAAATCTTAAAAAAGTATGAATTTTGGTATATTTTTTATATTTTTTTACTTTGTAATTTGTGAGAAAAAATGGTTTGAAAATACAAAATAAACTAACTTATCAATATGGCAAAATGACAAGTTGTCCATTTCTCATTGGTTCTCTATGACACATGGGTCAGATGCTGACATCAGTTTTCATATTTTTTTATTACTCCAGCTTGGGACGCTGTGTTTTGGTTATTGGGGAGCTTCCCACAAACCAAAATGCACCGTTTTTGGTGTGTTCTCAGATTAAAAAAAATATTTTACTCACCCAATAGTAGGGCCCACTCTTATGACTAACTTGATGATTTAAATCATCCCATGTATTTTTTCTTGGCTGATGACAAATAATACATGGGATGATTTTTTTATGGCATGAGTGGGATGCATGGTTTATTTTTTTTTATATCATCAACCATAATTCATGACAAAATAAATCATGAGTGGCAATGCTATAAGGAATTCAATAGAGTTATGTAAGTTATGCACATAGTGTGCACCACTTATAGGGAAATATTATTTATCGAGTGTGGTATATTACCTACGATTTTTCATTACAATATCCTGCACATGTACCTTACTGCATAAGTGTTGACTGGCCGGGCGGGGTAAAACATGTACCACTATAATGTTAGAGAGAAGGTATTGGGTCAGACGCGTTTGACCATAACATTTGGTCAGACGACTTTCAGTTGCTTTCAATTATTTTATTTGTTGGTTTCAATCTTTTTTCAGTTGGTTTTAATTTTTTTTTTCAATTGGTTTCAATTTTGTTTCAGTTGGTTTCAAATTTTTTTCAGTTGATCTTTTTTCTTTCAATTGGATGTCTTTTAAGTTCAGTTAGTTATCTTATTGTTTCATTAACGTGTTTTATTCTAATTGAAAACAAAAATTAAGTAAATGAAATAAAATAAGTTCTAAATGAAAGCAAATTAGTTTTCAATTACTTATATTATCCTTTCAGTTATATATATATATATATATATGGATCCATTGAAAACCAACCTTACGCTGAAAACTGAAAACAGGGTATAGTTTTGTAATATAGGGGTACATATAAATAAAGTAGGGGTACATTTAAGAAAAAAGGGGTACGTGTGCTTCTTCTGTCATCTGGCAAAATTGAAGTTGTCAGTATTTACAGAACTGCCATTAATGACGCGGGAGCAATGTGGAACGTTGGATTAAAGCTCCAACGGCTTAGATTTGGTTTTTAGGTTAAAAACGTTTTCACATGATCCATTCCCTATATATATCCCATGAGAACACCCCCTTACGTGAGAATACCTAGTTATGTGAGAATGAATCTGATCCTTTAGATGACTTTGATCCAAGGAATGAGATTGCTCCCTTGTTTTGAATTAGTAAGGGTATGATTGTAATTAAATTTATAAGGATATAAGCTAAAAAAAATCCATAACTGCATTTTTCCCTTGTCTCTCCATCGATGCAACAATGATCTCTCCATCAGTGCCTTTCGATCTTTGCTTTCGGCGAAACGTCGTCTTCATCTCCGATGATCATCTACCTATCTCTTTCTTCTCCATTTTTTTTGATTTTCTATCAACATCTTCATATTTTGTAATCGCCGTTGTCGAAGATGGAGCTCAGACGAAGGAAAACAGCTTATGTGAGTTTCCAATTGAATCACTTTATTTTTGCAAAATTTTGTCCAGTTTTAGTGAAATGGTACTAGTTCCTAGATTGTGGTTCAAGTAACCAGATATATCACATTGCCCTTTATACAAATACAGGGTGCTAGGTAAGTAGGTAGCTACGATGCATAACCCAAAATTTGATTCATAGTAAACGAATTAGCTAACGATTAAAGTAAATGAATGGGTTTAAACTATAATAGGAAGAAACTAGGGGTAGGGAAATCACTAGTTAACCATTTAGCTAACCTATTTGTCAATCCAAGGGGATTCATTAGGGTCAAATAAGAGACTGAGTCACTCAAATGTTTCCTAATTACTCTCTCGAGCTAATTAGGAGGACTTAATCAACCAATTTTACCTATTCTCATGGTAAAATCGATCAACCAAGTATTTCCACAACTCATAGCGATTCAATTAAGGTCCTAGGAAGTCAATCACCTATTCTCATGGTGAAGTCAACCTATTGACTAGCCTAAGGTCAATCAAAAGCTTCATTTCTCAATCCTTCACTTTTGATCCCCAAATCAAGTTCAAATGGTGATCAATCAATTAAACAAGGCAATAAAATAAGCTAGACAACCTAATTTCACTTAAGTCATACCCCCAAGCTTGACTTTTAAGGTCAATTAATGATCACCTAGGTCATCCCCTTCCCCTATCTAGTAAACTACTCACTAGCCATGAAAAGTAAGAAAGAAAAAGCTTGAAGCAACAATGGTGAAAATCATATTTAATAAGCTAATCATCAACTAATTACTACTAATCAATAGTAAAGCAAGGTAAAACAAGTATAAAAGTAAATAAAGAGAAGAGAAAGAAGAAATACTCAAAGATGGATGAAAATCAAATGCAAAACTCCATAGAAATAGTTTCAAAACTTCAATATTCAACTTCTAGATCTACTTTCTCTCACTAGGTTCTACTTCTCTCTCTAAAAAGTAAAAACACTCTCTAATTAAAACTAATTAAAATTCAGAAAATAAAGCTTCTCTAAGATTATTACAAAATTGGTTTTATACCCCGTAGAAATAAGGGCAAAACCGTAAAAGACGAAAATAAAAACTACGGAGCCTGGGCCCTGGAGCGCCCGCCCTTTGTAATATGGAGCGCCCGCTCCAGGCACGCTCCCGGGTCGCTCCAAGTTCCTGCCTCCTTGTCTTCATTTCTTGACCCATGGAGCGACCGCTCCTCCTCCTATGGAGCGCCCCCTCCCCTGTTTGGAGCCCCTTTCTTGCTTGTATATCTTCAAAACACTCCAAGCAAACATTAGATGGGGGAGGGGGGTATGCATATTCAAATTCAATAACTTATATGCACCCTAACTATATGCAAATGAACTAAACTAAATGCTAAACATGAGATTATAAGAAATGATGAAAAAGGGAAAGAAAAGGAAACTAAATGGCCTAAAATGCATCTAAATGCCCTAAAACTAAATGCAAACAAGTGAACCTAAAGTCCACTTATCAGTTGCGAGGTGACACCATAGATGCAGACCTATCGTGTCCCAGCAACAGAGTCACCTTCCATGCGACGCAATAGCCTATTTACAGGCGACACGATATGGTGTTTTTGTAGTAGTGTTTAATCGTTAAACTTAACTTAGATAAATTAACTCATGACATACATAAAGGGGATTTAGCTCAAATTGGTACATATAAAACATAAAACAATTTTCTTGTAAGTTCAACTCAACATATCTATTGTTTCATAACTCGAAAACATACCTTACAAAAGTATAGCTAAAGAAAAGTAGAAGCTAGTTTAATACCTTCATCATCCAAGCTTAAAACCTTGATTAAACAAATCATTAAACTCCTTGAGATCAACCAACATGATAACCACTCTAATATTAATCATTTAATCCAATGAAACCATTAATAGAAACCTTATAAAGAAAAGATTTAATGGATATACTTTAGTTATATTGCCAATAACACCCCTAGAATTATACGCTTCAATCAAGAGCCCGTAGAGCAGTGCATATTACTCAGAATCAAGTGATTCTTGCAGCCGAATACTATAATGTTTCAAGATCAACAACTTTGCCAGAAATAGTCGTAGGCTAAAAATAACTTAGTGAACCTAAATAATGGAAAAGAACCACAAAACTAGCTGGGTTGTCTAATCTACAAATTCGACACGAGAAATAATTCTCGTTCTAGGAAAAAAGTTTTCCTTTGGACAAACATGATCATTTAAGTTGAAAATGATGCAAGGTGAAGCATAAAGGTGACTCATTCTTAGAGATACATGGTTTTAACACCCAAGGTGTAACACCCTTACCCTTCATGGGTCGAGACAGGTAACAAAATGCACAGGAGGGACCAATAATTGTCCCCACAAACTGACACAAGTCCTACCTTGATGTACTTTGTTGCTCACTCATGCACACCCTGAGAAATTTCCCAGGAGGTCCACCATCTCAAGACTAAACCCAGCTAAACAAACTTAACTATAAAGCATCGTGCCATACGAGCTCGCTAAAAAGAATATGATTCTTGTTAGTATGAGTAATACGACCAAGTCCTTTAATGAAATCATGGAGAGTGTTACATCCCCCCACTTGAGAACGACAACACCTTCATTTCCCTTAGAGACTCCACATATTCGCCCGCAACCTGTGGGTAGCCGAGCCTGACGACTAATCAAAATACAGGTGTCAGCTAGCGATACATCCCCACAATCCTCCCCCGCCTAGAACCATTGGCATGTATTTATCCACAAGATCATGCATGCAGTCACATGGTTACTCTGATACTATTTGTAACACCCTGACTTCTCACTAACCGAGAGTAGTCATTAAATACGCACCCAAGACCAAGAACTATCCCTAAAGACCGAAACAGGTCCTAACGGCGCACTTTGTCCTCACTCATGTGCACCTCGAGAAACTTACCAGGAGGTCACCCATCCCAAGGCTAATCCTACTCAAGCCCACTGAATTGTGGAGTATCTTGTCATATGAGCTTACTACAGAAAAGATACACGTTGTTAGTATGGGTAGTACAACCAAATCGTTTAATGCAATCACCGAAAGTACTACAAGGAGCTTCTTTGGAAAGCTTTCACCCGCTTGCTCTTATCCAAAAGTTCTTGAAGTATTTTACTATTTTTATCCTTAATGAAATCTTAATTAGGGTTAATTAAACACTAGATTAGTCTTAATACATCTCTAAATACGTCTTTAATAATGACTATCATCTTAATCTTACCAAAAATATCATGTTAAGCTTCCTCAATGCAACCACATGTAAACCATTCTACACAATTAAATGTAATTGAGCCACAACTAATTTCTTTCATGGTTTCATCCCTTTTCTTTGAACTCCACCCCATAAATCAAAAGAATTAAGAACAAATGGATTTTAAATCAACTCCAAATTGGTCCTGGAACCTATTTTCTCAATTATAAGCTTGGTTTACTCTTTGAAGCTCCATTTTTTACGCAAAACGATAAGCTAATTGCTCTTCGATCTCACACCTCTTTCTTAAACCTTTGACCTCAAGAAAATTCTTTCTCAATACAGTAAACCATCATAATATCACTTTGAAATATCCTTTAACCATCTTCACTCACATATAATTCATTTAAATACCTTTTTATCCCCCCCGTAAATAGGTTGCGTCCTTGAAACTTTCACACAAATACTTAATTGGACATTTTTAATGAGTGCTTCCACTACATAGTTTGATTGAATACCTAATTATACATATGTCACTAACTTACACACTCAAGACACACATGCTAATGCAAACTATTAATTCAGATCTCTTTTCAGGTGAACTTTTTTTAGCAAACCAATAAAGCTACTCCACTCCTTATATGCTCAAATACCATGATCTATGGATTCCTAATAAGCAATCCGGTTCTAATACCATTTGTAACAATCTGACTCGACCTATTCTTCTCTTCTTTCCTTACTTGAGCCGAGAGACACATGTTCTTCATCACTTTTAGAGGGCTCCTTGTCATGTCGAGAAGCGGCTCCCGATTCCCTAAAGGCCTATCCTCTCTTTTAGGGATTTGGATTGGTCTTAGCTTTGTTGTTGTTAACTATCGCCCGCACGTCCCTAAAATTGATTAATACCCATTGTTGATTAAATATCTCTTGCCCAACTTGCTTCTGATGTACAAAAGGTTCTTTTTCTTGGTCTTTGTAGGCTAAACCCGCTCGGTCTTTGACTTCTTTTTGATCGCCGATTCTTGCTTCTCAAGCCTTCTTGCATTACACAATTGTGATCCCCTTTGGCTCGAGGTTGTTTTTCCAATCTTTCTCCCCGATTGGATTCTGGTCGTAGGCATTAATGAATCACATTTGGCATCATCTCTATAATCAAGTTTCTCAAGTTGTTATTCGCTTCTCTAGGTTTTTGATGTCCGATTGAGTGAATTACCTATATTTTAGTTTATTCTAGCATCTTTTAGTTTTTCGAGGATGGAGGTTTAAGAGTATTTTGGTTAAGTCTCCAGTGCCATCCATGTCTAGGTGTCATTTGGTTAGAAACATGCTTTGTTTTGTCCAATCCTCACATTACCAAACCAAATATTTTAGGTGTAGAAGTGAGCACATAATTTATTTATTTTTCTAGTGGATTAGATTGAGATGCCGGTGTTGATGGTGTCTTATACACCGAGAATCTTCAAGCCTACAAAATAAGGAAGAATGACCGAAGATTGACCGCGAACGGCCTTCTGATACTTAAGTCAATATGGATAAATGCCAAATAGCAAGATTGTAAACCTGAGTTCACTTGAGCAATGAATATGAAATGTTGCTATTTATTGATTGTTAAGGCATGATGTCACTATGGGTATAGTTGGCGCCTATTACTTTGTTGTCATAGCCGCCTTCTATACCAAAATTCATAAATGACTGGTCTAAGGGTATTTTTGTGACGTCATACCAATTGGGCCTATGATAAGAGGTTTTAGTGTTTCGTTAAGGCACTAAGAACCGCTTAGCAAACACAATTTGTAAACCTAACGAGCAACTACTAAGCACGTAGTAATGGCAAGTCAAGGGTCGAACCACAAGGAAATCAGGATTGACTTTAGTCTACTAAGTCCGAAACTGCCTAAGTGAAGGGTTTTTGGGGGTTTAAGATTGAGTAAGTAACCGACTAATTAACTAGCTAATGAATACCGACTAATAAACAAATAGGAGGACTAATATGATAAAGAAGACACTAGAGTTCGGGCTACTCGTATGAACATGGGCTAGACAACGATAATCAACGCTATGGTGATTCACAACAGAGTCAATACAAGGTTAAGTTCCCCTCTAATTTACTTGAGTCCTCTCTCGAATGGTCCTCAAGAGTAATCGATTAATCAACCAACCAAATCCTCTTTCGAATGGTCTTTGGTCCGTTGATTAATAAATTCATTAAGTTCGAAAAACCCCTAATTAAAGGATCCCCTTAATTCCTACTCAATCCCTTGGTCTAGAAATCAAGTCGAAACATAGGAATGACAAAAGGTATTAGAGTTCGATTAAGAACAATAAAGACCCTAAGTGCCCTAGCATAAACGTGATCAAGATCTCTGCTAGGGTGTCAAAACACCACATTCAATGCATAGACAAACAATTGAATCATAAAAAGCATAGATAATCTACAATAAGCCCTTAATTCATACTTTCGCCCAAACCCTAGATAATGAACTACTCACTAACCATGGATTCTAAGCAATTAAGATTCAATAAATTCAACATCATAAACTAAGCAATAAGATTAAAGGAAAGAGATAGAAGAGAAATTACTTGAATTAATTGATGAATTCGATCTTCAATAATGAAACAAAGGAGTAAACTATTGTTTAAGAGAGTTTTAGGGCTATAAGAGAGTTAATTAGAAACTAAGTATGAAGTAATGTCGAAAACTAAGCTAAGAAACTAATTAATAAGAGTCATTAAAGTTTGAAGGACGAAACGAGTCAACGCCCGAAAGCAGGTCACCACGGTCGTGGTGCCTCAAAAACGCCCAGGCAGTAACTTTTCAGCATAACCACTGATTCTGTGAAGATCAGGCACCACGACCGTGGTGACCTGATTTCTCGAATCAGTCTTCTTTTCTCCAAGTTTCTGTTTTGCATGCTACAGGTACCCACGACCGTGGTAGATGTGCCACGGCCGTGGTGGCCTTCTTCCTTCATTTCCTCAAAGCTTGATCACTTTAGCCGCTCCAAAGTACGAGCCACGCACCTCGAACACATCCCAAGTCCCTAGATCACAAAAGTACTCCAACACGCGCCAATTCTCTTGAAATACATCAAAAACAACCAAACACTTGTGTAGTATAGTTTAAATCCAAAGAAGGGAAAAACCATGCAAACCTAACTCTAAATGCTCTAAAGCTACATGCAATGAGACCTAAAATGAGCTATAAGTATGCACTAAAACGGACTGATCAAACTCCACCAAACTTAAACAATTGCTTGTCCTCAAGCAATACAAACTGAAGCTCATGGGATAGAGTTATGACTCCTCAAGAAAACACGCATGCCATTTTCAAAAATCATTCAAAATCTTTCAAAGAAATATGTCTACTAAATGCCAAATGCTATCAAGTCTCAAAGTTTATTAAGCTCAAGGAAAAGCAACCAAATCTTACCACTAGTTCTCCCCCAAGCTTGGCTCAGTCATATATATGGTAGCTCTCACTTTTGTCATGGACACTTCTCTCGTGTGTTTAAATAGGTCAAACGAACGCTCAAAGCTCAATTCCATTGACTATATCCTACCATAAGCTTGCATATCATCTCACTCTCCATCTCATAAGGACCAAAGTTGCATCAAGAATCAAGAGGACTTAGTCAAGGTTGTAATGTAGGCTTAAGGTGAGGGTGTGGTAGCATTTGGGATCGTGGTGTTAAAGAGGGGAAAGTGAAACTTCCAACTCGACACCTTTCTAAAAGAACAAGACCAACCCTTCTCAATTGTAGACATACAACACAACCTATTTCAAGCACTCCTTTAATTATAGCATCCCAATATCCCTTATTGCAAATTTTGAACTCACCACAAATCCTTTTTCTTTGATTTTTTTCATTTTCTTTTGCACAAGTTTCTTTTTGTTTTTTTATTTTTTATATTTGTGGATTGTAGTGATTAAAGATGGAAGGAGAAAATTAGAACTCCAATAGTATGGGAAGGAGGTGAACTCAAACAGCACATGAGTTCTAGCTAAAACAAATTCGAACACCAACACCAAATCATCTCTCATAACACCCATCAACATATATTACCTCATCTAAGTAGCTTCACAATCCCCTAGGTAAGGAAATGAGTAGTAGGCTAAAGACGTGGTTAACAAAGAAAACAGGCTTAGGCTCACAGGGGCATCAAAGAAGGACAAGTCGGTGAGGGTGGTTTTGGCAATGTAGCTCAAGCAAATACAAAAAGCCTCAATCATATTCAAGATGCAAACAAGTCAATGCATATTCAAGGAGAATCAACGCAAGTTCTAGAGAATGGTAGTCAAGGAAGAGCATCACACATCAAGTAGAAAAGACTGAAAAGATGTCAGTCTAAAAGGCTCAAAGCAAATCCTCACAAGGCATAGCTACCAAAATAGGTCGAACCGCACAAAGGGGAGACCAAACATTCCACAAACAAGTCAATTCCTTAGCATACTAGAGATTATCAAAACATTTCCTTTTCATATCAAAATCATGTTCAAAAGCACACACGTGTCTTAACATCATCATCGGAGATCCGTCCTAAGTGCAAACTACATGCATGCATGAATGCAACTAATGCAGCTAATGCAATCTTACTCATGGATCTAAATGCTCAATGGAGAATAAAAAGTAAAAAGTATACAATGGAAACTACATGCAATGAAACTCCGTGCTCTAACAAGATATGCAAAAATATACATCCTCCTCCAAGCTAAACAACACAGTGTCCTCACTGTGAATAGGTTAATACGAAAATAGCAAAGGAGGAGGAAAGAAAAGCTCACTCATCAGGCGGCTGAGAGCTGGAACTACCTGGAAACCAACCACCACGGATAGTCCAGCCCTGTAAGTCATCACGAAAACCTTGGAAAGCCGAGGTCATCGTGTCAAAGCTCGCCCGCATACTCTGGTAGTGGCGATCATGCTCAATGGTAGAATCTCTGAGCTGCTGCACATCAGTCCTGAGGTTCGTGAAATCCAACCTCATATCGCCAAAGCCAGCCTGCAAAGCAGCCAATTGCTGCTCTATACTACCAGAAGTGCCCCCAACCTGGGCATGCTCAGCAGTAGGGACATCGCCCTCCTCATCCACCTCCATCCCCTCCTCACCTCCGGCATTTGCGGACGGTGGCCAGTCAAAATCTGGCGGAAACACCCAGTTCTCCATGTTATAGATAGGGGTCTTGTCAACGTCAGGGAGAATGGCATAAGGACTGCCATTGACCTTCCATATGTACCCGGCGTTAGGACCGTTAGACTCGATCCATGACATGGTAGCATAGGAATGAAGGTCAAGAAGGGTGTCTCTAGGCACAACCTGCAAACCTGTCAGATCAAGACCAAGAGATATAACAATAAGTATGATCATCCCCCCCACGGTGATGTCCCCAGTGGGCTTCATGGCTAGGCTCTCGAAGTGGTCCATCATCCAGGCCCCGGAGTTAAGGCGGGTATCTCCCTCGCTCATATGCCACAGAAAGTAGAGCTCGCGGGCACTCACATTGCCCAAACTGTCCCCACGAGCAAAGATGTTGTGGTTAAGGACACGATGGGAAATGCGAAACCTGGGGCTCACCATAGAAGAGGCCTTGGCCCGGTTTGGATCAAAGGGAGATAGGGAAGTGAGGCGGTGCCAAAATTGGTCACTGTTGTGCTTGGAGGACCACTCACTCTTCGGTCCAATCTTTCGCCCCTTAGGCCACCCAAAAACATCGTTCAGTTGCCCGATGTTCATAGTGACGGTCCTACCCATAAGTGTGAAGGTCATGCTCCGTGGGTTCTTCCTCTCCGTTCTACGAACGGAAATGGTGGACAAAAATTCTAGGGTGAGGCGTTTGTAGGTGAGGGCATGTAAATCTAACCATGAAGACCACCCTACTTGGTGAAAAAGTTGGTCGACGTCCCCCTCCACATATAAGGCTCGGGCCGCTCTAACATCATAGAAGTTAGTCGGTCTAATTCGACGGCGGCTAAGTCTCATGAACCGTTGTAAGTGGTCGGGAGAGGTGAAATTGATACCTAATGTATCAATTTGAGGGGGATTCAATGGTGGGGAGGGGATGGATTCCTTAGTTGACTTGTAGAGGTGTTGCGGTGAGGGTTTCTACGGCCATGGGATGCCATGATTTAGACAAGGGCAATGACTAGGACAACAAATAAGCCAACACTTCAAATCACCCAAAATGGACACCCAAAAACACCAATCACTAACAAGTCCACCAACAATTCAACCAAAATGGACACCCAAAAAACCAATCACTAACAAGTCCACCAACAATTCAACAAAAGCTCAACTCAAGACACTTCAACCACAAACAAATCACAATATCAACCAACAAAGTCAACAACAATCAATAAATCATCAACATTAGTAGTGAAATAAAGAGAAAACACAAGAGTAAGGAAGGTTTATACCAATGGAGTCGTGGGAGTAAATCCCGCAAATGAACCTTGCCAAATTGATGTGTTGTTGTTGTTGAAGATGTTGAAGTCCCCAAATCAAAGCTAGAAGCTCTTAACAAATTTTCCCCAATTTGATTTGAAGGTTAGGGTTTGAAAAATTTGTGAAGTATGGAGAATTTGTGTGGAAAGGGAAGAAGTGAGGTGTTTAGGTTAGGTAGAAGTGGTAGAAGAATGAATTTTGAGAAGAAAGATGAAGGTGGGAAGGAGTTTTAATGGAGGTAAGGGAAGTAAGTGAGGTGAGTTGAAGAGGAGATTTGAAAAGATGAGTGAGTTGAGAGAGAGAAAGGGGAGGTAGGTGAGTGATTGTAGTGTGGTGAGAGAAAGGAGTTTTTCGGGCCTTGTTCAATTAAAACGAAATCTCGAACCGTGCTTCAGGTCACCACGGTCATAATCAGTTTCTAAACTGCTAACCTTCTGATTCGCCTCTTGCAAGGCACCACGGTCGTGGTGACTCTTTTTCTCAAGGCAGTAAGTAAACTGCTGAGCTACTGTTTCGCCTCATTCAGGTCACCACGGCCGTGGCCATTTTACCACGACCGTGGGTACCTGCCGTTCCCCCCTTTTCACTCTTTTTCTCTTCTTTTTTGTTTTTTCTTTTCTATTTTTTTTGTTTTTCTCTCTTTTTTAAAGCAGTAAACTAAACTAACAAAAATAAAATAAAAAATGAAAGAAAATAAAATAAAACTTCCTAGTCCTAAAAGAAATGCTTGGGTTGCCTCCCAAGAAGCGCTTCTTTAAAGTCATTAGCTTGACTAAGAGGACTCACCTCTCAATGATGGTGCTCGGGTGAGCCAAGTATTAAACATCCCATGAAACCAATGACATGGTTGTCGTGGTAGAGTTTCAAGCGTTGGCCGTTAACCAAAAAGGGCCGCTCATCCCCCACAATCTCATATGCTCCATAGGGGGTAGTCTTCACTACTTCAAATGGCCCCGACCACTTTGATTTAAGCTTTCCGGGAAAGAATTTAAGCCTTGAGTTAAACAACAAGACTTTGTCCCCAACCCGAAATTCTCGTTGTTGTATCCTTTGGTCGTGCGACTTTTTTGTTCGCTCCTTGTACAAGCGCGAACTCTCATAAGCATCAAAGCGGAGCTCCTCTAGTTCAACCAACTTCTCCTTTCGAGCCTCCCCCGCTAAAGTAAGATCCATGTTGAGCTCTTTGATTGCCCACCAAGGCCGATGTTCAAGTTCGACGGGAAAGTGACATCCCTTACCATACACAAGACGATAGGGGGTGGTGCCTATAGGGGTTTTGAAAGCGCTGCGAAGAGCCTAAAGTGTATCATCTAGCTTCAAAGACCAATCCTTCCTAGTCTTGTTCACCACTCTCTCAAGCACATTCTTCACCTCATGATTCGAAACCTCAACTTGGCCTTGAGTTTGGGGATGGTATGGAAGTCCCACCTTATGATTCACCCCATATTTCTTCAAAAGAGCTTCCAATTGCTTCTTAGCAAAGTGCGAACCTCCATCACTTATCAACACACGAGGCACCCCAAATCTAGGAAAGATTATCTTCTTCAAAAGCTTCATGACAACCTTGTGATCGTTGGTGGGGGAAGCGATCGCTTCAACCCACTTGGTCACGTAATCCACCGCTACAAGAATATACATATTCCCCATAGATGGCACGAAGGGTCCCATGAAGTCAACTCCCTACACATTGAAGGGCTCAACCTCAAGAATATTTTGTTGCGGCATCTCGTTCCTCTTGGTGATTCCACCGCTTCGTTGACACCTATCACAACTCAAGACAAATCCCCTAGCATCCTTTTGCATGTGAGGCCAAAACAAGCCACTTTTGAGAGCCTTAGCAACAGTTTTGCCCGCTCCACCATGTCCTCCACATGCCAAAGTATGGCAATGATTCAAAACAGAATGAATCTCATGATTGGCCACACACCTCCTAGAAACCGAGTCAGCACATCTCTTGAACAATAGAGGGTCGTCCCAATAATATCTACATACCTCCTTGAAGAACCTCTTCCTTTGCTGAGAAGTAAGACCATGAGGTTCAATCCCACAAGCCAAGTAGTTCGCAAAATCCGCGAACCATGGGACCTCATTATTTATGATAGCAAAGAGGTGTTCTTCCGTCAAATCATCATTAATGGGGGCCTCCTTTAGATCCACATCTCTCTCATCAAAGGAGAGGCGAGAGAGATGGTCAGCAACCAAATTTTCCGTCCCCTTCTTCTCCTTCATCTCAAAATCAAATTCCTGAAGAAGTAGGACCCACCTAATGAGCCTTGGCTTGGCATCCTTTTTGCTCATCAAGTATCGGACCGCAGAATGGTCCGTGTAGACAATAGCCTTATTGCAAGTCAAGTACGAACGGAACTTATCAAATGCAAACACTACCGCCAACATCTCCTTTTCCGTAGTGGCATAGTTCCGTTGTGCGTCATCCAAAGTCCTACTTGCATAGGCTATCACATGGAGCTTTCCATCCTGTCGTTGCCCAAGTACAGCTCCCACTGCAAAGTCACTAGCATCACACATTAGTTCAAAAGGCAAGCTCCAATTAGGAGCTCGCACAATAGGAGCAGAAGTAAGGGCTCTTTTTAGAGTTTGAAATGCCTCCATGCAAGACTCATCAAATCGAAATTCTACTTCCTTTTGAAGTAGATTCGTCAATGGTTTGGCAATTTTAGAGAAATCCTTGATGAAACGCCGGTAAAAACCCGCATGTCCAAGGAAAACACGAACTCCCGTCACCGAATTTGGTGGCGGGAGTTTCTCTATTATCGAAACCTTTGCCGGATCTACCCCTTACTTGACACTTTATGACCAAGCACAATACCATCTTCAACCATGAAATGACACTTTTCCCAATTCAATACTAGGTTCGTCTCTTGACACCTTTTCAACACAAGTTCAAGATTAGCAAGACATGTGTCAAAAGAGGAACCACACACACTAAAATCATCCATGAAAACCTCAATAGAGTCCTCCAACATGTCGGAAAAGATCGCCCTCATACACCTTTGAAAAGATGGGGCATTACACAAATCGAAAGCCATCTTTCGATAAGCGAATGTCCCATATGGACAAGTAAAGGTGGTTTTCTCTTGGTCATCCGGATGAATCGAAATTTGAAAGAATCAGGAATAACCATCAAGAAAACAAAAGTGTGAATGACGGGCAAGCCTTTCCAACATTTGGTCAATAAAAGGGAGGGGGAAATGATCTTTTCGGGTGGACTTATTCAATTTCCTGTAATCAATACAAACTCTCCACCTAGTCACAGTTCTAGTAGAAATAGTTTCCCCTTTCTCATTCTCAACAATAGTCATGCCTCCTTTCTTAGGAACCACGTGAATCGGGATCACCCATTTGCTATCGGAAATAGCATAGATGATTCCCGCGTCACGCAATTTCATGATCTCCTTTTTCACCACCTCTTTGAGGTTGGGATTAAGTCTTCTTTGAGGCTCAATAGAGGAGGCATTACTATCGGTGAGATGGATACGATGCATAGCAAGAGAAGGACTGATCCCCTTAAGGTCATCAATTGAGTACCCAATGACATCCCTATATTTTCTCAATATCTCAATCAACTTAGATACGGAGATGTCATCAAGTGCCGAATTGACAATAACGGGATAAGCACATTCATCATCAAGGAAAACATATTTAAGGGAGGAGGGAAGGGGTTTGAACTCTACCTTGGGAGGAGGCTTAGAACTCTCCTCCTTAGCAACGGAAGTGGCTAGGACCTCAAATCCTGATCCAAGTGTGTCCTCAACGGTAGCACCATCGAGAAGCATAGAGAACTCGTTCACCTCTTCCATATCTAAGCTCGGCTCCTCAGTGATAGATGCATAGAGCTCATCCTCAGTGTGTACTTCCCTCTCAAATCCCTCCCTCTCACTCTCCACATGACTATAACTCCGCAAACCCTCTCAATCATAGGTTTCCTCAATGTCTTGGAGAACTCAAAGACAACCTTCTCATTGGCGACCTCAACAGTGATGGTGTCATTCCTACAATTTATCACGGCGCCCAATGTCTTTAGAGCCTCCCTTCCAAGAATGAGAGGAGTTTCAGGATCCTCCTCCATATCCATGTCCACAAAATCACAAGGCACAAAAACATGCCCAACTTGGATTGGAACATCTTCCAACTCCCCATGCGGGACCATAACAGTTCAGTCCGCCAATTGAATCGTCTTCCTCGAAGGAACAAGAGGGAAATGAAGGTGCTTGGCTATGGAGAGAGGCATCAAGCTCACACTTGCCCCCAAATCTGCCAACGCACCCTTAGGCTCAAAGTCTCCTATCTTCACGGGCAATGTAAAACTTCCCGGATCTCTTTGCTTCTTGGGTATAGCACGTTGCACAAGAGAACTCACTTGGTATGGCAATGTAATGAGCTCATCCTCTAGCTTCCGCTTGTTGGAGAGGATCTCCTTCAAGAACTTTGTATAGGCCGGCATTTGAGACATGGCCTCAAGGAATGGGATGTTGATTTGAAGGCTCTTCATGACGTTGAGGAACTTAGTGAACTTGTCGCTCAACTTCCTCTCCACTAACCTTTGAGGATATGGGACCGGTGGCACATAGGTCTTAGGTGGAGGAGGTGTTACCAATGGAGCTTTGTCAACATCTTGCTCATGAGTCTCCTCCGTCTCCTTGTCCTCTTCTCTTCTTTCTACATCAACTTCTCTCTCCATTTCATGCCCTTGAGCATCATTATCAACCTCCTCAACTTCATTTCTCTCACACTCATCGGGCATCTTGGGGCCCTCATAGTTCGTCCCCGACCTCGAATGGATGGCTTTGGCTTGATGGAGGTTAGGGTTGGGAATGGTTTGGCTTGGAAGTTGGTGTGTGGGGTTGGAAGGGTTCTTCTCGGCCACTTGACCTAATTGGGTTTCAAGCATTTTGTTGTGAGCTTGTAACTCTTTAAACCTTTGGTCATGGCTTTGAAGAGCTTGGCTTTGTATAGCAAGGGTTTGGGTGATGGTTTGGAGTTGTTGGAGGATTAGGGAGGTAGGGTCGGAGGATGTAGTAGGTTCGGGATTTGGATTAGGAAATGGTGGATTTTGAGGGGCTTTTTGAAAGTTGGATCTTTGATGGGGGGCTTGGTAAGTGTTAGAGTTTTGAGAGGAAGATCCACCTTGATTGTATCTTTGAGTAAAACCTTGTTGAGGTTGATTAAAGCCTTGTTGAGGTGGATTCCAACCTTGTTGAGGTTGGTTGTAGCCTTGGTTGTAGCTTTGTTGAGGTTGTCTCCACCCTCCTTGTTGATTGCTCCTATAACCTTGGTTACCTTGGTACCCCTCTCCTCTACTATTCATTGCCGCCACATGCTCCGACTGAGATCCTCCACAATAAGAGGTATCGTGGTTTGTACCACTACAAATGTCACAAGAGAAAGCATTCACTTGTGAGGGACTAGATGATCCAAGGGTGATCTTCGAGAGCTTCTTATCAAGTAGATCCATTTTCGATTGAATTTGATCCATTGGGTCCAAATCAAACTTTCCACCCTTCTTCTGTTTAGCACCTCTCCTTCTTCCACCCCATGAGTAATTCTTGATCACTTCTTCTATGGTGGCCTCTAATTGGTCTTGCAGGATCTTAGAAAGTTGACCTCCCGCTCCAGCATCAAGATTAGCACGTGACATAGGATCAAGACCATCATAGAAGAACCTCATCAGTAGGTTTTGATTGAACTCATGGTGAGGGCACGAACGAGTCAATTCCCTAAACCTTTCCCAAGCCTCCGCAAGTGTCTCATCACAATCCTGCTCAAAAGCGGAGATTTGCCTCCTAATATCAGCGGTCTTTGACTCTGGGAAATACTTCTTCAGGAAAGCCAATGTGACCTGCTCCCATGTAGTGAGGGAGTTAGCAGGCAACCTCTTGAGCCAAGACTTTGCCTTTCCGGAAAGAGAAGACCGGAAGAGATGCATCTTGATGTAGTCTGGAGAGATATCATTTGTTGTTATCATAGCACAAATCTCCAGATATCGATCAAGATGTTCAAGGGGATCCTCATCCGACCCTCCACAAAATTGCTCTGCTTTCACCATCCGTGTGAATTGAGGGTGAATGCTGAAATTTGTAGTGGTTGTGGGGAGTCGAATTCCACCCTGTAAAACATAGGACCCCGGATTTCCGAAATCCCTGAAAAGTTGTCCATTTTCCTCGCCCATGTCTGATTCACTTTCACTTGTAGAACTTGAGATTGGTGAAGCTGGCGCAGAACTCAAAGTCAACCGTTCCAAACCTCCCCGAAGCTTTCGCAAGGTGCAATTGATTTCCGGATCTAAAGGTAAGATGGGTGAACCGTGAGCTCTCCTTCTCATGTAACACAACAAAGCTAAGCAGAGGGTTAGCAAATAACAACACAATCTAAAAAAGAAAAAAAATCACTCAAGCAATACTAAACTCAGGTAAACTTCAATCAATAGCACAATTTCCCCAGCAACGACGCCATTTTGATAAGAGATTTTTAGTGTGTCGTTAAGGCACTAAGAACCGCTTAGCAAACATAATTTATAAACCTAACGAGCAACTACTAAGAACATAGTAATGGCAAGTCAAGGGTCGAACCACAAGTAAATCGGGATTGACTTTAGTCCACTAAGTCTGAAACTGCCTAAGTGAAGGATTTTTGGGGGTTTAAGATTGAGTAAGTAACCGACTAATTAACTAGCTAATGAATACCGACTAATAAACAAATAGGAGGATTAATATGATAAGGAAGACACTAGAGTTCGGGCTACTCGTATGAACATGGGCTAGACAACGATAATCAACGCTATGGTGATTCACAACGGAGTCAATACAAGGTTAAGTTCCCCTCTAATTTACTTGAGTCCTCTCTCGAATGGTCCTCAAGAGTAATCGATTAATCAACCAACCAAATCCTCTTTCGAATGGTCTTTGGTCCGTTGATTAATAAATTCATTAAGTTCGGAAAACCCCTAATTAAAGGATCCCCTTAATTCCTACTCAATCCCTTGGTCTAGAAATCAAGTCAAAACATGGGAATGACAAAAGGGATTAGAGTTCGATTAAGAACAATAAAGACCCTAAGTTCCCTAGCATAAACGTGATCAAGATCTGTCCTAGGGTGTCAAAACACCACATTCAATGCATAGACAAACAATTGAATCATAAAAAGCATAGATAATCTACAATAAGCCCTTAATTCATACTTTCGCCCAAACCCTAGATAATGAACTACTCACTAACCATGGATTCTAAGCAATTAAGATTCAATAAATTCAACATCATAAACTAAGCAATAAGATTAAAGGAAAGAGATAGAAGAGAAATTACTTGAATTAATTGATGAATTCGATCTTCAATAATGAAACAAAGGAGTAAACTAGTGTTTGAGAGAGTTTTAGGGCTATAAGAGAGTTAATTAGAAACTAAGTATGAAGTAATGTCGAAAACTAAGCTAAGAAACTAATTAATAAGAGTCATTAAAGTTTGACGGACGAAACGAGTCAACGCCCGAAAGCAGGTCACCACGGTCGTGGTGAAATCACCACGGTCGTGGAGCCTCAAAAACGCCCAGGCAGTAACTTTTCAGCATAACCACTGATTCTGTGAAGATCAGGCACCACGACCGTGGTGACCTGATTTCTCGAATCAGTCTTCTTTTCTCCAAGTTTCTGTTTTGCATGCTACAGGTACCCACGACCGTGGTAGATGTGCCACGGCCGTGGTGGCCTTCTTCCTTCATTTACTCAAAGCTTGATCCACTTTAGCCGCTCTAAAGTACGAGCCACGCACCTCGAACACATCCCAAGTCCCTAGATCACAAAAGTACTCCAACACGCGCCAATTCTCTTGAAATACATCAAAAACAACCAAACACTTGTGAAGTATAATTGAAATCCAAAGAAGGGAAAAACCATGCAAACCTAACTCTAAATGCTCTAAAGCTACATGCAATGAAACCTAAAATGAGCTATAAGTATGCACTAAAACGGACTAATCAGCCTATCCTAAATTGAGGCAAACAAATACACATATTGTAACACAAAATTGAAACATGAATGTTAGGGTAACAGTTTGAAGGAAGTTGACAAATAATAGAAGTGGATTTATACATTGGATATAAATTAAAGAGTTATGATACATGTAGCTCTAAGGATTCTGTATAAGGATTAAATACATTTCTTGAAATCATCTTATGTCAAAATCACACATCAATCGGTGATACCGATGTTTATTTAATGCTCAATCTTTTGATGTAATCTAGTGGAAGGTAGAGGGACAATGCATTAATGGTCATAGCCCTGTAGTATGCCATATAATTTTCACCGGTAAGAGAGACGCGAGTGATAAGATTGCCCGGTTGATCTCCAGAGCGTAGATAAAAAGGTGAAGAAGGATCAATTATGCCATCGGAACCCATAATGGTTACTCTAACAAACACGGGATGCTAAGCGTGTGTGGCCAAAGAAGAAAACGATGAGCAGGGGCAGGCTAACTCGGCAGGGAAGAGAGATTTTTGTTTTTGAGTGGATGCTAGGGCTCCGATACATTGAACGATTTAGGGAATAGATTTTCCTTGATTTCATTAAATGAGTAATTACACTATATATAGTCTACTTTGATATCTATTTATTTTGCATGTATTGGTTGTGTGTTTTTGCCAATAGAAATCAAATATACTTCTTTCGTTTATATCTACTTGCTATATGTAAAGAAAAATGACATAAAAACTTTGGCGTTGTTTGGTTGGAAGATATTTCCCTTTATAATAAAAATTCCTAAAAAATACAATATGGGTGTTGTGTTTGGTTGGAGGGAATGAGAGAAGCATAGGAAATACAAATTCCAAAGAAAATATAATTTCCTATGGAATATGGGAAATCACTCACCAAGCTCCCCCTTGGACTAAATAATTTGGCCTAATTCCTGGAAATTAACAAGGGAAAAACATTCCTATGAAATATAAATTCCCATGGTAAATAACTTCTAATTTGAACCAAACGAGGCCTACAAATGGAACATAAAAGCGCTCCTAAAAGGTACAAAACATTGTCTCCCCTACATAATTCAGCATTAAATAAATGTAAAGTTGTACCTTCAAATATGAAATATATCCGGAAAAGTAGTATGTAGCAAACAAGGTTGTTAAAATCAGGATTCTTACTGAGCCGGAAAGGCATGTTAAATTAGATTATAGAACCGAATCGTAAAATCGTAAGATTCTACAAATTTTGCGAAAATAGATTTTATGATGCACTGTATAACTTATGTAGTCGTTTCTTTATTATCAAATGAATTTTCAAAATATTATTTAGTTATTATTCCTTTTATTATGCGATAAATTATTTAATACGGTTATGATTAGAAGTGCAAGGCCACCAATCGTGTATTAAAGAACTGCTGCTAGTAACATTGTTGATGAAAAAGACGAGTGTGAGTGAATTATGAAAATGAATCGAGTAAGTTTATAGGAATTTTTTGAATACGTGAGTGTTGTTCAGCTAGAAAGAGAGAAACATCATAACAATAGGTTTGCCTGTTATTTTAATGGATTCTCTAAATTTTGATAAAACCGTATAAAATTGTTAAAATCGTAAGATTTTAATGTCGATTTTAAGATTCTAATGATTTATTAAGATTCTAATTAAGATTTTTACCGATCAAGATTCTAGTTGCGATTTAAATCGTTTTGCAAATTGAGATCGTAAAATCGCGATTTTAATAACCATGGTTAGAGGTCCAACATACCTTATCCTTATGTAAAATCCCTTAAAGAAGAAGGAAATTCCCTCTTTAAGGCCAATGATTTCCCCAAGCGCATGAAGATATGCAGAAAGCACGGGTATTGGAACCTAAAGGAAGTAGCTAGGGAAATTGTTAGCCTGGAGGATGTTTTGCCTGTCGGAAAAGGAATAACCACGCCCCAGACGGTGGGGTCCCAAGTTCCATACCATGTGGAGAACCAGGGTTCAAGTTCTCGCCTAGAGGCTAATAGGGAGGTGGCGAACCATGTTGGTAGGCAATAGGTTTCAGATCAAGTGAAGAGTCGACAAGTAGTGGGAATCCAGTATGCAGCGAGCAAGCGTTCCCTTGAATCATGAAAATAATCAAATGGAGGCTGAAAAGGAGAAACCCTTCCATTTAGGTTGCCCACCCAGAAACATCCCTTTCAACTTCAAAGTAATTTATGTGAACCAAAGAAGGCGTTCGATGAGCCTGCAAATTTCGGTGTCAGTGTAGAGCAACTCCAAGCGAGAAAGGAATTACAATTCTATCATTCCCGCTCAATCTATTTATTGCAGTTCGTATCATCCTTCCAACAAATAAAATCTTGGCGGAAACTCCCCACAATGGTTTATTGAGGGAAGCAACAGTTTCTAAGTTTGAACGTAGCCCGAGCGACTCGCAGGTTCATAATGGCTTTGGTGAGGACGCGGTCATTACAACAATGGATCAAGCACAACTTGGCACCAACGTAGTGCCGACACCGACTGGGAAAGGTCGCCAGCTGGACCAAGGAGAGCTACCTCGTAATCACGATTCAACTACTCTTCCTCAAACAGGCAAAGGTCCGTGTAATGTATGCGTTTGCACATCAAGTGTTGCAACATAGTGTTTCTCCTCAGAAGATGTTGTCATGTCCAGTAGTTGCCCTGAATATCAAGACCATATTTTCCTCAAGGCGAAAGAACGTGTATGCCCCAGTGGTGCCCCAGCAGGGAGTTACAAGGTCAAGTGGCCTACACGAAGCATCAATGCAAGGGTTGCTGCTCGTAATTCTACACGAAACTGAAGCAAAATGCCTAATGCGATTGTGTTTCAAGCAGGTTTGAAGAGGAAAGTTAGTACTCCTCCTCCATCGAATATCTCATATCCTATTCGAAAGAAGCCAGTGAGTGGTGCATCTGTCTATTCTAGTACTTGTGTTAGTTATGGTCATAGTTGTGGTTGTGTCAAGGATTTGATGAGCCTAGCTTCCCTTGCTTGGTCAGTATCCTAGTGTGTCATTTAGCTTCTTGCTTGTAAGTTTGTCAAAAAAAATATCTAAACTTTAAAACTTCAAACCACAACTAACACTAGAATCACGTTTAGAATACCGTATAACTTTTAGGGTTTATGTATGAACAAAATATATTAAGAAATAAATCTAAGAAAATCCCTAGTTCAAATAATGTCCATAAATTAAATTCACAGCAGTCCAAAAATATAATTTCCATTTTTTTAAATCATCAGCAACAACAACAACGGCGTGCAAACGGTGGCACAAGGGAAGTGCATGAGGCGCAAATGCCAAGACTTGCAAAACCCTAAGTGCCAAAATCCTAACAAAGATCCAATTTTTTAGTTTGAAACTCGACCTACTTCCTCCGTTTTTTATTAGATGTTATACTTTTTTTCACAAACGCCTAGATAATTTTTGGATAGGAAAAATGTATAGAGAAAAAGTTAGTGGCAACCATGTGATTGGAGAGTAATGGGGAGAAAATTTATGCAAAAAGGAAAGTGTACATCTAATTAAAAACTTCCTAAAATGAAAAGTGTAACATCTAAAAAAACAGAGGAGGTAGTTGATATTAAGTAAATCCTTTTGCAAGCACGTATCCAAACATATAATTTATATAATTTTCTAATCGAATTGTTACTACAAAACTAAATTTAAAGTTTAGGAAGTATGGAGAAAGGGACAAAAACTTACTAAAACTTGTATGTGTGGAAAAATGGCAAATGTTTTCTCTCTTGTCTTCTTTTTCTATCTAAATAAAACTCTAAGCAGATCATTCACTAGTGGAAGAAATGGTTATTGCTGCTCCCTTCTAGCTACAGGCTAGTAAGTAAGCCCGCAACTAGCTTGCTTTTGCGGCGGGCACATAGGAAAGCCCGCAGCTACAAATTGGTTGCTGCGGGCGCTACGTATAAGCCCGCAGCTAAATTGGCTAAAGTAAGAAAATCGCAATTTTCAATTTCATTTTAGGTATAACTTAAGAGTCATCAGGGCCGCGAAGTTCTTTCTCCCATTATGAGATTTCTTTCCCTCTCTCCCTCTCAGGCGTCCCAAATATTTCTTTCCCTCTCTCCCTGATTTCTTTCCCTCTCTCCCTCTCTGGCGTCCCAAAGATATCAATTCTTTCCCTTTATCAAACCGTCGTCTCTTTTCCTCAGGGGTCTCAATTTTTATTATGCGAATCTTCCTCTCTCCTCAAGTACAAGGTCAGACAATGTTCTAACTTATTACTTAGAATCCTTTTCTCTTTTCCGTGTGTTCATTTGTTTCACGTTTGCCTAAATGAAACAGACGAATTTAGTTAATTACCTCCCATTTTGCTGGCTTTATGGATCTTGAGATGGGAATTGTTATCAAGCAGTTCAGAAAGAGGTTAGGGTTTGCGTTTTATAACTAAGTTTTGCTCTTCCAATCGCTATTTCTTCCTTTTTCTTTTGTTTAATATGTTCTTTGTTTGTATTTCAATATAGTCTTTATTGTGTGAATGGTTGTGTTGCTTGGTTGATTATTCGTGTTGCTGGATGATTTGTAGGGGTTTAGGATTTTAGGTGCTGATTAGAGTGAATTTGTGTGTGACTTTAGGGTTCGGGTCAAGATAATCTATTTGTTGCAGCTGATTCTGTTCATACCATTGGTATTGATGTTCATATCTATACACTTACAAAGGAGAAAACTTGCGGCAGTAATTCTCTCTTTCTGGAATGTTTTGAATTTTAGGGTTTATTGATTTGGGGGTGGGGGAATTGGTACTTGGTAGATTGATTGGTTGAATGATGAATTGTTTTTGTATACAGGAATCTGAATTTCTAAAATGTTCATAATCTGTTTTTTTGGCCTTATATTGTCATTGATATCTCAATTTTAGGGTTTATGTCTAATTTTGTCGATTTTATTTGCGCTTTAACTTCTTACTGGTTTATTCATGAGTGCTGGTGTGCTATTCAGTGCTGGTTTAAAACTATAGTCTTGGTTATTAAGAGTTCAAACTTGGGATCTGATATTACCGAGCTTCAGCCTGCATCACAGGGAAGTAGTCTCCTTGGTGAGCCATTGACCCTGCAAAGTACTCGTGATTTTCGATCCCGTCAAATTTACTTGCGTTGGATCTTGAGATATTATCTATTGATTCTTTAGCTGGTTTAACTTGTTTCAAAAATTATCCACTTACACCCAGTAGAACAAGTTTGATTGCACTTGAAACTTTTATTTTGTTGCCAAAACTCATTGATGCATTACTTGAAGTAAGAGTCAGTGCATCGTAAAGATAACACTATTTCAATTATGTTAAGTGTGTTGCAATTACATTGTAGCTTGTCTACCTTAAATGGCGGGCAGGAGAAACGGAAAGTATAATGCGCTTTACAGACCTCTTTAGTTGCTCCTTCTGGGGTTTATTTTTTTTCAATAAATGTAAGAAAGTGTGATGCACATGTGATGGGATAAATATTCAGTTTTTTGCTCTTTTTTTCCTTTAATGCAGATATTTGCGAATTTCTTATATGTTGTTAAAGTTTGTTTATGAATCACAGACCTTTGGTTGGACGCCCACCGAAGGCAAATTACATATGGTGCTGGACTACTTCAGTGCCTCAGAGGTAAGTAGATACTTGCGTCTTAAAGTTCAATCGTGTCTATGTGTATGCTATATGTTAAGAAGCTATTTTAATGCCTCAGAAGTGAGCGGATACTTGCATGTTGCATCTTAAAGCTCTCTCTATCATGAGTATGTGTATGAATGTTAAGAATCTATAAGCAGATACTCACATCTTATGTTCTGTCTATTATGTGTATTTGTATGCCAATTTGTTGAGAATCCATTTCGATACCTTATTTATTCATAGCATTCAAGAGTGTGATTGAAAACCTTTAGGTAGTTTTATCCCAACTACTTAAATAGAGCCAATGGGTTCAACATTAAGAAAATCAAGAATAGAATAGGCTGTCAATGCTAGTATTACTAATACTAATAGAAGTATTGAGATATGTAATTTCCTTGGTGAGAGGAGGGTAATCTCTTTTGTTCTCTTTTTTTCCGTTATGTTTTGTTTTGATTTGTTTCATTTTCACGATATTTGAACTCTTACCTACTATTTGATCGTATCTTGTTGCGTTTTGACATATTTTGTGATTAATTGGAGATGTACATTTGATTTGGGTTGCATTTTGATGTGAATTGAAGAGGGATGTCACAATGTGTACAAAGTTGCAATTATCGTTTTCTTCCAAGTAGAAATTTTATAACCTGTTAGAACATTGACCAGTCATTGCTTTGTAGAGCCTGTGTGCATATTGAGGAGGTATACCAGAGCTCAATTTGAAACTATGGCATATATTTATTTCTGTGTTAGTCGACAGAAGTGGAGGAGGCTCCTGAACTGCTCTCGTTCCTTCCTGCCATTGCCACACTCTCGCCAGGCCCACCAGCTGCACCAAGTGAGATTACTGCTGGCTTCCATACTTTGTCCCGTCAACTCGTCCATCAGGTCAAGCGTTCCCAAGCTCTTCAAGGGGTATACATCCTCACTCCCAATTCTTTTAATTATTTTTTTTATGTAGTGGTTGCTTCTTGGTTCAATTATCTTGTATTACTATACTGCCAATTTTTGATTTCCTTGCAACTTATATATATATGTATATTTAGATTAACCTAGCTTGACATGAAGACAGTTCATATAGTTGTTGAGGTTACCCTAGCTTGATATGAAGACAACACTTGTTGGTTACTCTAGATTTCTTTATTATTTGTTCTTAAATTTAAATTGTATTGAAACGTCGAGGAGAAAAAAAGTTTATGTGCAACTTCAGAATTGGAGCAGTTTACGGGATTGAAATAATCTGTATCAGTGGCTTCGTAATCACCCAAAAGCTTTTATTATATCTGCTGTATCCTCCTCACTAGTCCTGAGCATTTTCTCAAAAATTGTATGTTTGGGTTGCCGTGTGCAGGAAGGTTATGATATCATTATTACAACTGGTTGTCGTATGACGAACAAGGTTTTGGTAGGGTATTTCTCCTGGGCAAAGTATATCATGACACCTGTGCAACCAAAACCCGAGAGTGTTGCAGCAACTTTGATCTCTAAGTATGATGAATCAGGTTTCTAGAATCAAGCAAATTTCTTGTATTATGTAATCTACATGATATAAAGAGGTGTTTAGTCTTTGCTCTATTGTAGTGTTGTAATTTTTCTTAAAGCACTCAAGAGTTAATAAAATCACTTTACCTTGTGAAGGCACTTTATATTACTTTTAGCTATTAGTTTTTATGCTATATGACGTGTACTGCATACTGGTTTTAGAGAGCTGCCTGCTTTTTTTTTATCAAAACATTTCAGTTTTGCTGCGGGCTATATGTCATGTACTTAGCTAGTGAGATTATTTTGCTGTGGGATTTATGAAGAGCCCGCAGCTAAAAGGCCTTTTAGCTGCGGGCTCTATTTAAGGCCCGTAGCAACTGATCTTTTTTTAGCTGCGTACAATACGCAGCTAAGTGTAGTGTCGTCTTGCTGCGCCTGCAATAGCTACGGATTTAAATACGCAGCTACTAGCCCTTTGTGGCCCGCAGCTATTGACCTTTTTTCCACTAGTGCTTAAAACACCTAGCTCTTTTAAAACCTTTTAAAAAACTTTTTAAAATGACATCAAACACATTAGCCCCATAGTCCTTTTTAGAACCACGCCATCAAATCCAAAATCCCTTTTTGTTTTAAATTTCAAAACTATTTTCATACTATATTAAAACATATTATATGATTCAATACCACCATTCCATAAAATAAATTATACTGTATTATAAATTTAATTATAAAAATAAACTTATATAATATAAAATAAATTATTTGGATGATAAAATATCCTTTAAAAATATGGGTATTACAGATTGTGTTCATGTATCAACCTCTCGGTTTTGTTGATCTATCCCTTTATGTCACATCATATGTGTTAGCTCCAAGTCTATATCGCCTTCAGGAAGCCCGTGCTCGGTATCAATGGTTTGTAATGTTACTTTATGGTCGGGATTTCACATTAGTTTATGTGATGCTTTATTATTCATATACAAATAGGGTCTTGGTATGGATTACACCCTGCGCTATGTTGATGATATTATCTTAACTGCCTCTAGTACAACTTTGTTGCAACATATAATTGGTCGCGGTCTCATGAGTTTGTCATAACTGATCTGGGTGCCCTTCGCCATTTTCTTCGTATTAGTGCTACTCGAACTCCAACTGGTTTATTTCCCTCTCAAAGTCAATATGCTAAGAATATCCTAGTCCGGTGTACTATGACTGGTTGCAACCCCATCACCACCCATATTGACACTTCTTCCAAACTCATTGCTACTGATTATCCTCCTGAAAAGAACCTACTCTCTATCGCTGCCTTCCTAGGGCACTGTAGTGTATCTCTTTCACCCCTTTTGATAGTGCTTACATGTTTGACAAGTATGTCTATTTATGCATGCATTTCGTGAATCACACTTTCATTTCCTCAAACGACTGTTAAGGTATGTCAAAGGAACACTTCATCATGAACTTAGTCTTTCTGTGTCTATGTCTCATTCCTTGACTGCCTACTCTGATGATGATTGGGCCGGGTGTCTTGACTCTCATTGGTCAACTTCTGGGTATTGTATCTATCTTGGTGATAACCTTGTCTCTTGGTCCTCCAAACGACAAGCTATTGTCTCTAGCTCTAATGCCAAAGCTGAATATCGTTGCCAATGGTGGGCGAGACTAGTTGGATAAGGAATCTACTTCTTGAGATTCACTTACCGCCCCGTACAACTACTATGGTCATATAAGATAAAATATATGTTGTCTACTTTTCGGGCAACCTGGTTCAGCACAAGTGAACCAAACACATTGGACCCGACATTGTCTTTGTTCACGAACAATTTCAGGTTTTTACTATACTTTGTGAATCAATAATGCTAATATCTTCAGCAAAATCTTACCTCCCCACCTTTTCACTCCCTTCCGCATTAGCCCAAGCGTTTGTCCTCCTCCCACTCCGACTGCGAGGTGTATTAGACTGTATATATCTTGTATTTATGTTAATATCATTATGTATGCTTATTGCCCCGTATAATTTTGTTAAGTTTCTAGGTTGTAAAGCCTTTATTATGATAATCAAAGCATTACCCAAATCAGGGCATTATCCCATCTTTCAAGAACATTATTATAATAAAGATAGTAGGAAGATAGATAGTTTGTTCTAAGTGTTTTTTATTTTGAAAGAAAAAAGAAACTTTAAAAACAGTTCATTATAAAGAGCGAGTTATGCCCGTAATTACGATTTAAACAATAATAATATTGGTTTTTGGTGTCCCCACCTCTTACTTTATAGCATCGAGATATATTTTTAAACATGCTAACTTAAAAGAAACCTACATATTTCCTCCTCTTTTTTTCTTTTTTTCTTTTGTAATTGCGGCAATTTGACCAAAGGCTCACATGTTTTTGGTCAAAGTGTCACAACTTGGAAAATGGGAAAAAGTATTAGAAAAAATTTATACTAGTTTTAGCTAATATTTTCAAATATTTATTTGAAATAATAGCTTTTCCAAAATTTAATAAAAGAGGTCGTCTAACTTTATATTAATTAGACTAACTTGAGACCATCACAGGATTAAAAAAGTCTATCACTTTATTCAAAAATTCCATCACTTTATTCAAAAAGGTCCTTCATTATCTTCTTTCTACTTAATTAGAGTATAATTTTTTTATACACCCGGGTGCACCATACACCCTCTTACATTCCCTCCCCTTATTCTCATGTGCAGAGCACATGAGGAGAGAGAACTGTGAGAGGCTCACCGTACACCCAATGTATGGTGAATGCTCTCTAATTTGAGATATTGTTTGATTTTAATTTAAAATTATCCAATCTCTTATAAAACCAATTCTTTCTTTTCTTTCCCACCCATTCTAAGCAAAAATCATGAGAGAAGGCGGGTAAGATAACGGGTGTTGAAGAGAAAATCTTGATGAGTGACAGTACAAAAGAAAACTGAAAGATCGTGTATGTAAACATGTTGGGTGTCAAAGTTGATGTAACAATCTAGATTATATAGTGCCAATCATAAGCATAAATGGATTTGCTTTTTTATTTTTCTAGTCCTTATTTATATGAAGGGTGCAAATTAAACTATATGAGTGGAGCTCATTGGTCACATAATCTCTATCAATTGAAGGAGAGGTAACCCACTTTGAATTTAAATTGTATATCATTTCCAATTAGCCGACCTTCAGTTCATCAATCCCGCATAGTAATATAATTGGCTTATACTAATGAAGTATAAAATAACGTTTAGACCAAAATGGTTACTTTTAAATTAAAAAGATTACTTGAATTAAGTTTGCATATTAGATAATAGCTTAGTTTTGGACCCGGCGAAGCTTTCGGGTAATTTTATTGTTTTAAGTTATTTAGTTATCGTATATTGAATTTAATAATTGATCTAATCTATGTAATCAAAATTTAAATGATGTATCATAACAATAAATTACATAATTTAGAAGGATATAAAGTGTGGTAATTAGGAAGTTTACCGATTTTTTTTTTATTTTGAAAATTTTTACTAAGATAAAACGATTTAATACTTAGAATTTGATAACTAGGGTTCTAGCTTAGTGATAGAGTTATGACATTTAAAACAGTTGGTTACTAGATCAGATACTCTTACATGCATTTTTTAAACTTTAAAAATATAATTGGCATGTAAGATGACAATGACTCTTTGTCAGCATAGGACATGAAATACCAAGTAAGTGTTGGTCCACTGGTGATGGGGACTGGCTTTGGTAGGACGAACTCGTGTTCGAATCCCCGCAACACCCTTGGGAGAGGAATGGAACCTAACCACCCCGAACTTGGCCTCGATCCAGATGTAGCCCGAAGGGTAGTGAACCGGGTGCAAACATCAAAAAAAAGCATAGGACATGAAATAACACATCGTGGGCTACAACGTGTGCTAAAAAAGGTAGTTGGTGATGAAGGATTTTTTTTTTCTTTTTGAACAATGAGATAGTGGTATATATAATTTTAGAAAAAGTTAATCATGCAAAAAGTTGTAGCCTAATGGCAGAGTGATGAAATTTCACTTTATAGGTCGTGGTTTCAAAGCTTATTACATTCAGTTTTTAAATATTCTAAAAAGAGGTGCCATGTCAACTGGTAACTTGGGATGCACATGTCTCTCTCTCATGAGAGGTCACGAGTTTAATAATTATAATTAGTTTTTAATGCACGCGATGCGTGTAAAAATCATATAAATTTTGCATTAAATTATGACAAGAGTTGAAAAATCAACAGTTCTCTCAGGGTTTTTTTTTCAAGAAATAAATTTTTTAAAAAACAATTAGTTATAAAAAAAAATAATGTCATACAATTAAAAGTTAAATAAAAAATTAATGTTGATTTTTGTGTCCCCTATATCTTCCCTTATAGAATCGAGATAGATTTAGATTTAAAAGTTAGTATGTTAATTAAATAAAGGAAAATTTGACGCCAACAATCCAAACTATTGCCCATCCTCTATAAATAGTCCAAACTATTGATAATCCAGGAACAGTCCAAACTATTACCCGAATCTTCCATAAACAGTTCAAGTAACCTGTTAACCTGTTATAATTTAAAATTTTCTTCTAGTTTGGACTGTTTATAGAAGATGGACAATAATCTGGACTGTTTTTGGAAGATTGGGGTAATTGTTTGAACTGTTCCTGAACTATCAATAGTTTGGACTGTTCATAGAAGATGAGCAATAGTTTGGCCCGTTGGTGTCAATTTTTCCTTAAATAAATGGCTCTTTTGCAAAAAGGGTACATTGAAAATTTTAAAATTAGACGATATAAAATGAGATTGTGTATCAGTTAAATAGCATTAACCTTATAAAAAACAACTGATCTTAAAACAGACCGCCTACTTTTAAAATAAAATTATGCAACAGATCAAGCACAATTATAAGAAGATAGTAAACCATCTTTATAAAATAGGGACTAGTTTAATCTATTTTGTGACCAATTTAGTCCATTTCGTCACTTGTTTATTCCATTCAATACTCATAGTGTTTAATTTAGTTAGTGACTAGTTTCATTCGTTTGATAAGTCGTGCATTTTTTTCAAGAATTGTTTTTTATATTACGAGACTAAAACTGAATAAAGAAAAGTAGAAGACAACAGACGACTAGAGTGGTGCTACAAAAGTTATTGAATGAGGCGGTCTAACTTTATTCTTTCTTTGTATCAAATTAGGTGCTACACTTTTTTTTGTGGAATCCAATGTATTTTTTGATGTGAGAGAGATAGAGAGGAAAAGTCATGTGGTATGAGAGAGATACATAGAAGGAAAAGCCAAATAAATAAGTGTAGCATCTAATAAGAAATTTCCTTAATTGGAAAGTGTGGCAACTTAAAAATGAAGGAAGTATTAAGATTAGACTAACTTAAGCCACATAACTTTATACAAAAATGTGCTTCGTTCTCTTGTTTTTATTGGGGTTTGGCTGTTGCCTAATTTTAAATTAAAATTAAGTAGTATCTTATAAGATCAACTCGTAATGCTAAAAGCCTAAAAATAGTATTAAGATAGAATAAGATGGAACGAGCTTATTAATTGAATGTAGATTTTGGTTCATCTAATTTTACTTGAAAATTAAACCACCTCTATCGACAATTTGCGATAAAAAGATTTAGCTAAGGAGGTAGGCTTAGTACCATTTGATCCCCAATCCCACCTTTTTTTTTCTCATCAATCAATCAATCACCATATCTTATTTCCATCTTTTAGGGCTTTCTCACTACTTTTTATGTTTTATGATAGTGCAATCATGCAGATGAGATGAATCAAATTTGCTTAGCTAATCTAATCCACTTTTTATCTTCTTCCTTTGTTACTCGTACTATATTACTATTTTTGCATTTGCTTTAATCAGAAAAGGTTGATCTAAGGACAGTCAACCCCATTAATTCCTAATAAAAATGGCAAATGTTATAGCAAAAGATCACTACTTTTAGGCTTTTGGCCATCTCATCATCATAGTGTAGAGATAAAATATTAATGGTGTACCCAATACCATATAGGACAATTTAGGCAAAGGCACAGCTATGACCACACCAAAGTTGTGGAAGTCCTGTTTACGACATTTATACAAGGATAAACATGTTGATTTTGGAGATAATTTTAATATCTCTATTATATAAGTGAAGAGGTGGGGGTGGACACCAAAAAGAAAAAAAGGAAAAATAAATAAAATAAATCAACGAGTTCATTAAGTAATTAAGTATTATTTCCAAATTTAGCCATAAGATTCTTAATAAAAGATGTTCAAAACTTCTAACTAAAATATCTAAAAACCTATAAAGTAAAAACAATTAAAAAAAATTCAACGATCATATTTTCTTGAGATCTATAGATAGACACCCACTTTGCTATATTTTTATATAGTTTTGAAATTTTTTATTTTGAAATACATGAGTAATTGATTGTTTATGAATGAAGGCACATTTGACCAAATTGATCCTAATAAAGTATTTTAGCATGAGTAAGAAATATGATAAAGTATTTTCAACCACTTTTGAATTTTTTCTCATTTGGACAATGAGCAAAAAATACCTTACCGGGTACTATATAACGAAAGCTGTAGTTGATGGTGGGGAGTAAGTGATGTTTTCAAATAAAAATGAGCCAAAATGAATTTAGCTTGAAAATAAAATATGTTATGTACCTTCATATTTTATCATGTTACAGTAGCCAAAACACACATCGTATGCAAATAAAATTAGGATTTTTTTGTTCAAAACCACCTAAAATTTTCACGTTTTTAGAAATTCCCACCTTAATGAATTTTTCTTTTAAATTTCCACCTATCATTCCCAATTTTATTAGAAACTGCCACCACTTAATGATTTTTGTTAAATTCTGTTAACAAAACCGTGAGGTGGGCCCCACATATGCACTATATTATTAGTTTACGCTAAAATTAAAGTAAATTTTATCAATTTAAGGGCAAATCCTCAACAAATTTAGAGCAAATTTGGATTGAATTACAACTATTTGGAAAGAATTGCAACTATTTCAAGTTTCATTTTGTTAACAAAATGTATATGTGAGACCCACTTAATGGTTTTTTGTTAATAAAATTTGACAAACACCGCTAAGTGGTGAGAGTTTTTAATAAAATTGTAAATGGTGGGTGGAATTTTTGTAAAAAAATCATTAAAGTAGGAGTTTCTAAAAACATGAAAAGTTTAAATGGTAAGATGCGACTATCCATAAAATTATCTACTGTAGATTATAAAATTTCATAATAAAATTGTTGTGATGCGTGCATAGAATTCTAGTCAATAAATAAGTACGATGTGGGACTTCTTTCGTTTTTTTTGCTGCTTCGCTCCTTTCCTTCTTCTTTTCTTCCTACTTAAGGTAACATGGGGTGTTGAAATTTGTCGTTGACCATTACCCATAGTCGATATGGGAAAATGGTAAAAGGTACTGTAATTTCTATGATGTTTTGGGGGGGGGGGGTGGTTACTATTTGACAATTGTGTGATTTGGACATGGTGTCCATATGAAGTTTTTGCAAATTGAAATGGCTTCTGAGTTCATTAGAAGGCAACGTACATCAGTTGAAGAGTTTCGGAGGTATGGTAAAGATTTTTGCTACCTCATATTTCGGTGCTTTCTCTTTTCTTATATTGTCTCAATTTTACTCATTTTTTCTTTTTCAATAACTAATTTGGTAAAGTTGATGAAAAATATGGAGGTCAAACCAAATGAAGCATTGTGATAGCAAAGTTATGGACCCCTATATTAAATTTAAGTATAGGGTAATTTTTTATGAACACCTCCATAAGGAAATCAGACAAATAAGATTGAAAACAAGAATCGTATAATAACGGTACTATGACCTAGGTTTCCACAAAAATATTTGATGTTGTTGTAAGAACTTTTTAAAAATTATTTTTAAGGTGGTTAGAGAGATGTAGTTTACAACATAAGATTCTCGTTGATGTTAATCCTGTCTAGTTTAATTGGTCAAGACTTTAAAATACAGACAAAGAAAAATGCCGCTTTGAGATCCGGTAACATGAAATAATTGAATTCGTAGCATATACTCCCTCTGTTTCCTAAAAATCGTTACACTTGCAAAAACACAAGAACCAAGGAAGTGGGTATAAAAGCATGACAATAATAGAAAAAGTAACTTTAGGAGAGAGAATAAAGAATAAAAAATTAACTTTAGGAGAGTATAAAGAATAAAAAGTGGTGGGGTCATATATCCCAAAATGGTAAAAGTAAAGTGTAACAATTTTGTGAAATGTATTAAAAAGGAAAGCGTAACAATTATTGAGAAACGGAGGGAGTATATCATACAATCCATCTACTCCAAATAAACAATAAGTGTTGTAGGAGACAAAAAAAAAGTTTATGATAAGCTTATGACAGACTAAAGTCGTACTCCCTCCTTCCCAGATTACACTTTCTTTTTTCATTTGTCCCAGATTAATTTGAACACTTCTATTTTGGGAATTGTCCAACTAATATTTTAATACATCTCCCCTACCCCTTTGGCCTACCACACACCCTCTATCCTACCAAAAAGTACTCCACTTAGTTTTTCCTTTAATAAAATAAACCCCACCAACTCCCATCAATAATTGCTTTGTAGGCACGTACTAAACTTTATTAGGGACATTGAAAGCGCACGTTTAATTTTGCCATTATATAGCTCAATGTTGGCGCATATGATATCTTCATAGATCCATTTTTGACTTTGAAGATAGTATGCTTTTGAGAAGATATATTGTTGAAATTTTGTCATCTTTAAAAAAGTCTGTTTCCGAATGTGGTAGTCCAGTGAACTTGTATATGATTCCATACTTCCAGCTCAAGATGTATGGATCACCAGCTGTGATCTTGTTGACTTGCAAAAGCATTCCTCCAAGTCCTCGAGAGCCAAAAAAAACTTAATGGAATTCCCCAAATTCATGAAATATCCACTTCGTAGACATCTTCATATTGATTAAGTACTCTTTATACCAGGTTTTGAATTGGGTTGTTTGAATTTCGTCTATGATGATGGCTTGGATGTCATAAGTGAGTTAAATAATATGAAGGATTAGCTCATTTAAATAGAATTTGCAGACCATCTTATAGGTTCTATACGATTTTTTCTCGATTAAAGGTTTTTGAAGCTTGTATCAAGTCTTGGGATATTTGTTTGGTAGATGGAGAAAGTTTGTTTAGTAGATTTTGGGTTCCTTTGATGAGAGCTTGTCTTTCTTCTTGCTTGTCTTTCCTTTTTCGAGATTCCAGTGAAGCGATATATGTTGCTAAATCCACCTGTAGGGGTATAAATTTGATGAGTAACATATATTCTTTTCGAAATAGTTCCGAAAAATGATAATTTGGTTGAAAGAGTTATGATAAAAGTTCTTTTTTCATTATTGGTTTTGGAAATAATACAAATATTGTTGCAACATCCTTTTTGACAAAATGGAGAGGAATCTTTTGAGCAACAAGAATCAGAATCATCTTCTGATTTGATTTGAAGAATATTATCATTTTCATTTGAGCTTGAAATACTTTGATTTGTAGGATTTTCTAAAATACATAAAGCTAATAATTTTTGTTGAAGATTTGTGTCATCACCACATAATTCACTGATTTTTTGCTTCATAGTACATTCATTAGACTTATGACCTACTCGACCACAAGTATAACAATGAATTGTTCGTTTTGGATCTAGGTTTTTCTTTGGTTGGCGTATGGGTTTTTTGAAGGTTTTTTATAATGTTGTTCGTTATTTGGGGGTTGCTTAATTGATTTATATATTGATTCTTAAATCGTTTCTATTGATTGTGGATGGGGGTTGAATTTTAGGAACACCAAAGGCAGCGCAGAAGCTACCTTGTTCCTTTCGTCTTTCCCTTTTTTCAGAAGAATATTTATTTTGGATGGCTAGTTCTTGACATAACGCCATTGCTTCCTTTTTACACTATAATATTGTTCGTCTTTCTCTTCGTCTTTCCCTTTTTTTATAAGGGATTTGTTCTTGACCTGAATTTTCCCTTAGTTTAGTGAATAGTCTTTGAGAAAATAATGATGGAAGTCCAGAAATGAATCTTTCTTTCCAAAAGGCTTGATTATAATAATTTCTCCTAAAAATATTGCTAAGAAAAACATCTTTGTACCAACGCTAATCATCAAGTGTTGGACATCGAAGATTTGTAAGAACTATTCGATTTGCTGACATCTCTTCTCTAGGATTGCCTATAAAATGCATATCGATCATATTGATGAGAATTGAGCTACCGTCAAAGATTTGTTGGTCTCTTTCAGCTTTGACATGATTCCCTTTGCTGTTTTATATCGGTGCTAATGCTATTATCCCACCAATTCCTAAGTTGGCCTGTAAAGCCGGTGGTGAGAATCAACTATAGTTTGCTCATCACAATGCTTTGATCTATAGGTGGTGACAGTTACAGTCATTTCTAATAGAACATTTAATCATACTCAGAGCTGCCATCTATATTCCATTCATAGACAGCGGAGCCATCATATTGTGTGTCTCTAAATTTATGTCGTTCTTCGTATTGAATATCTGGTGAAGTAGGTCTATTATAATAATTTCTTGTGGACATATTTTTCCTTGAACTATCTTTTATTCTATTAATTTCATTATCATTTGAATTATCGGAGTCGTTTGAATCCTCTTCCCCCTTGGGGATATATTTGTTTAAGTCATTAATGTTATTATTTGGTTTTTTTAAAGAGGATAATTTTTCATATATTTTTTTCAGGTAAATGAAGAGCCTTTTGGCGATATATTGGAATTTGATTAGTATTAATGTGTGGGGTAGCCAGGTCTACTGGAAATTTGGTCTCCTTTTTAGTTAATGAAAGCGTTCCTAATTTTGATGTTAAATCCTCAGTCTCTTGAGATTTTGTAGTCGTACGAGCAGCTAAAATTTCTATTTGTTTGGAAATTGTTGTAAGAAGTTGATTTGAATAAATATTTTGATTGTATATTTTTTTAATATAGCTTACCCTTCTTAAAGGGAGCCATAACGAAGGAGTTTTCGTCATTATTGACTCGAACTTTGGTCGAAGGAGGATAGATGGACTTGACGATTTTTCTATCTTTTAGTGTCCAATTTTGACTTAAACTAGTAGTAGTATTATTTATTCGACATTGATTAAATGGGTAAAAAAATATTATTTTTGATATTTTAATTAGAAAACCAAGTAAAAAAGGGAATATTAACTTTTAAACTTTTCATATCTGAAATCCAATCTGATCTTATAAGATTTCTTGCATTTTGATCAAAACATCCAAAAAATCAGTCCTTTTTTATCACTATTTTCTTTTGAATAAAAATCCTTTTGAATATAATCTAAATCAATTTGAAATTCTTCTAAGATAACATTTATAGAAGAATAGGTTGGTTGTTTCATGGTTGAAGAGGTAGGTGAATTTGAATTAGTAGAAGATTCAGCTACAGGTTCAGGGATTGGATTTTTATAATAAAATTTTGATGATTCTTCGAAATGGAATTTTTGAGAAAAAGGAGATTGAAAACTATTGATTGAATCCTTTTGACTAGGGGCGCGGGGTCTATTACTACCTAGTCTTATAATTGCTTGACCATCGAATTCTTCTATAATTTGGTCAATAATTTTTTGAGCAATGTTACGAGGTGGCGGACTATATTGGATAAGAAATTGTTGCAGAATTGTAATTTCATTCCATTTTAATTTCTTGGGGGTAAAGGTGGCTGCATTTTCATTTTCTACTTTTAATAAAATAGTCTCATCTATAATAGGATGTAATAAGCATTTAGGATTTCATTGAGAAGATAATAATCTAAAATAAACACGATATATTAATGCAAAATTCTGAACATGTTCTCTGAATTGTACAGTTGAGTTGTTTGAAAGGTGAACATCTAAGACTAAAATATCTAGTATTAATGGATCAGTCATATATATCTACGGTATAATTTGGACAACAATTAAAATATGTAGGACCATTACAAATATTAGTTTGAATCATGGCTAAAAGGGAATCCTTATAACCAACTAAACGATTGTCTTTTAAGGCTATATAAATAGGACAATCTAAGCCTTCTCGAGAGAGAGGTTTTAAAGCTATTTGGATCATTGCGAAATGAATATATCTACAGGTCTTTAAATATTTATCAATAGCCGTTTTATTAAGTAATTTAATACTTTAAAATTCTTGATTTAAACTTCTAGTTTCTTCATGGTGTTTAATAGAAAAAGCTGTTTTGAAGTCAAATTTTCCTATTTGATATATATTATCTATATGATTTTTAGAAATAGTCCAATTTTGAAAGTTAATAGGAAATGAGATTTCCCTATTACGTATTGTATTCGAGTTACTATTATCATGCGAAAATAACTTTCTAACTAAAGTAGCCATGGTCATAAAATTAATTAATTTAGTATTAAAAGTTAATTAAGTTGACACAATTAAATGAGACCAACGGGACCACCCTTACCGGGACCACATATCCTCTTAACCACTGACCAATGGATCTAACAAGGGTTGACCAACGTCTAACCAACACTTAATGCAACCTCTTAACTACTTAAGGTACACTAAATTAAAAATTATATGATTTAGGTAACTTTTAGCGAAAAAGTATTTTAACACTAATAGTAAAAACTAGATATTAGCACATAAAAAGTAAACTTAATTTTCACTTAACATAAAAAACTTAAACTATAACATTATACATAATCGTAAAGTAGTACATGCATGCTTGTAAGATAATAATCATAATACTATTTACGAACATTATTCATGTCATAGTAAAACAAAACTTATATATGCTTAATGAAATTATGTACGTAGCTTTTGGTTGTAAAAAGATGATCATCAAATGCCATATAACATGCCCATAGTATTATTCATGGGTACTATTCATTGCACTAGTATACAAGCAGTCTACTACCGCCCCGAAGAGGCAAGCGGGTCCGGCTCTGATACTAGGATTGCACCCAAGACGAGGTTGTTTAGACCGATTAATTGATTATGAAAGGCGGAAGCGGTTGACAATATAATTAACTTGAAATTTGAAACAGTTAGAAATAAATTTGACGTCAAAATAATTATACGCCTAAAACATTTGACAGAAATTATAATTTTAAAACAGAGATATGAGTTGAATAACTCACTTTGATATATGATTGGAATAATTTGTCAAAAGATGAAAAAACTAATATTTAATTTTTGGCGTAAGACCTTTGTACAGGGTTTTTGTGATTTTTTGACTGAAAAAAAAATATGTATATGCTCTAATATTTTGATACGGAGAAACTTATGAAAATATTACAATACTATTTGAAGTTTTGGAGTAGTTGGAGAGCTTCAATTTGTTGTAAATTGTTGTGTGTTGTTCTGTCAAGTTGTCTTCCTTTGTATGCTTCTGAATCCTTATATAGTGAGAATTTGTATGGATTTTACTGTTGATTATTTTGTTGCATGTGATATTTGAGGTCCATGTTGCTATGGTGATTCATCATCATCAAGCATGAGTCATAGGCTTGTCTTGGCATTTGTATAAGGCTTCATCAGTTTGTTGATACGTGGTGCGGTGCTTGAACAGTGTCGCATCTATTTTGCTTGACAGTTGTCTACTTTTCGGTCCTAGTTGTCATATTTTTCTTCGACTGATATGTCCAAAAAGACACCGTTTTGAAAGTTGAACCTGCAGAAAAAGCGTTAGTTTATAATTTTTGTCCCCAATTTTTGTCTTAAGTGAAAAATCACTTAGCGGGATCTTTATTTATTAAATAATGTTCACTAGTGAAAATTTAGCCATTTGCTGCGGGCCACAAAGGGCCATTAGCTGCGTACAGGTGGTCGTAGCTATTGAAGGTGCAGCTAAAAGTTTAGCTGCGGGCTTGTTCGCAGCAAAAAAAATACAATTGCTGCGAGCTTCATATTAGGCCCGCGGCAACAAACACTTTTTGCTGAGGGCCTGAGCTTAAGGCCCGCAGCTGATGGTGTTTTTTTAAAAAAATTTTTTGTTGCTGCGGGCATGAGCTTAAGGCCCGCAGCTAGTACCTTGTTTTAAATATAAAAAAATTCTGCAGTGCCACAGCCTACAACACTGCACATTGCATATACTCCTGCACTCTGGCTGCCCCCCTCACTCTCTCACAGAAGAGAATGCAGGTATAAAATTACCTTTCCACATTCATCACCTAGAAAATATATCCAGTACATTACATGACTTATACCATATTCAAGTCCTAACAACATCAATATAGAACTTCATTGAAAATAATCATTGCATAACAGTAATCCACTAACAATCATACTTAACACCATGTGATTAGGAGTAAATAGAGCTCATAGAAACCTCCTATGCCATTCTTCTTTGAAAGAGAGAGTAGATTGCAGCCGTTTAGGTAGATTCTCCCACAGACACTCCTCCTGAATCGCTTTCAAAATCAATTGTTCCTCATCCGTTGCCGTAGAGCGATGCCTTTCTCGTACAAAATCTACAATACTCCCTGCCAAGAGGTCAAACTCCATAACTTGCATTGATTTACTCTTACATCAAAACAATTTGAACAATGTTTTTAAGAAGATTGCAGGGTGTTTTGAGTGAATGAGTGAGTGATAAATACAATTAAGAATAATCATAAAAATGAGTAGTTCAATTGGGTAGACTATAATTTTGTTGTTGGAGCAGCAACAAAACAAACTAAATTTGTAGAGTTCATGTCATGCCTTTTTTGATTCGCAATCATGAGAAAAGGATGCCAACACATAGTTAATAGATGATCATTATCTAAACTGTAAATGCTGAATTGTGAATGACCCACCCATCTACCCCTTCCAAATATCCATTTATTATAGTTATCGATCCTCAATGAGCTCAGACTTGCACGAAAGGAAAGAGATGCATGCATCGTAGCTCTTTGAGAGCAATATGCTGGCATGTGTGTTTAGCTTAGTAGGGCATTTGAGAATATCCAACCGAAAAGGATGCATAAGAAAAAAAACAATATAGTATACCTGGGGTGTGGATTTCCTTTAACCATCTTTTGCCCATACTTGCGCCACCGGTATCCATTGCTGGACATTGCGACGTCCTCGGCTGCATGCACTACAGTTTCAAGATCCTTGAAAGTTCTGTACACTAATTCGGAGCATGCCTTACGTCTTTCTTTTATCCTGCACATTACATGCAGATTAACCTTGGTTGTTTGCTTTTATAAGACTCTTCAGGAACTTCTAAGGCTGATCGAGATAAACAATACCTTCGTTTTCTTCAATGCGGCAACATTAGAATCTTTCATGGGATCAATCATGGCAAAATCATTGGAACTCTACAATGGTGACATAGTATGTTCTTCTACTACTGGCACTGTTACTAGGTCATTCTCAAGTCTGATCAGGTTAATAGACAAAAACTAAATCAATCAATAAATTAATAAAACTATCAAATGAATATTCATCACACACACACCAAAGCCCCTGTATTCATGTGAAATTTTATACACCAAACCACCTACATGTTATTAGTCTCCAAGAATGCGACGACTACCTAAACTCACTTGCTAAGAAGACGGAAAACCCTTTTAAACAGGAGTTTTCTTTCCGAAGAAGGCAAAACCACAGTGACGTATGTAGAGGGAAATGAGGGGATCCTAGCCAAACTGCTGCCATTTACACAAATTCTACAACTACCATCATATCCGACCAAGAGGTCATGGGAAGAAAAATGAATCCCAAATCTTATGATGGGGGCTTGCGAGGTGGGAGCACTGCCTGCAGATAATCCAATAAAGAAATAAAAGAGAATAGATGGAAAAAAGAACCTAAAACCATTGTAACTTCACCAACGTTAGAACATAAATAGTCTAACTTAAAAGCGTTGTACACATAGATAGCTCTTGCAATTTTTTCCACTAGTGACAGCATGTCAGCATCCATAGAAAACCATTACAAAAAATATGGCTTTTCAATTGGATTTTACACATAGATAGCACTCAAAAGAAAGATTCAACCTCAAATTTAGCACACTTAAACAAAAGATTCAAACTAGTTGACACTTTCAAAATTAGTGGCTGGATTTAGCTAATAACTAATTGGCGGTGGTGAAATGTCAAATATGGTCGCAAACTGTTTAACATTTGAAAATTAATTCGAAAAAACAGATACATAGTCAAGAAGAGTCTCTAATTAAGTGTAGTAATATTAATAATACACAAAAAACAAAAGATAACTTGAATGACAAAGTCAGTGGTAAACTCAGCATTAGAAATATCCATGCTCCAAGTGCAAGCAAAATCCAAATGCAAACAGGAAATCAGACAGTTATCACCAATTCACTTCAACTCTTACAAAATTAAGTCAAGTATACCTTATAAGCTTTCAACGACTGATCTGCGACTTCTTTCTTCTTATCACCGGTCTTAAATTCTGCAATGTAGCGATAGTAATCACCTTTCCTGCAACAAGATTTGATCCATAAATTCAACCAACACATAGCCAAAGCCAAAGCAAACAGTATAACACAATGGCAACAGTTGGGGACTCTTATGGCAGGGAGGGTGACACTTTTACATCGATGAGCCAATCAGTTAATAAAGATACTTGCAAGTTGCAACACAATGGCAATGGGGCATTCCTATCTTCAATACAATGGCAATGCTAACATCACTCAAAAGCAACAAGATAAATTAAACACGTAACAATTAAAACACAAAACTCATCAGTTCTACACTATCTTCAACATACAACCAATAAATTGAAAAGTTGAAATCGACCGCCGCTGAACACCACAGACAGCTTCCAGACCAAAATAATACAAGAAAACCAGACCCTAAAACAAAATCAATATCCCTCCTCCAATAAAAAAAACGATTAGCAAACAAATTATAAATGCGAACAGATCGGAAATCAGTTCAAGACACGAATTGATCGAATTGAAGCGTAGAATTAAGGTTCTTGAAATCGGCAATTATTACCAGTTGGTTTTCGATCCAGCTTAGGGTTTGGATCGACGATTTGAATTCTTAGGGTTTGGTTCGTTGCGCTGCTGATTGCGCTTTATGTTTCCAGCCTCCTACGCTCGTATTCTGGTATTTGCAGAAGGGTAAACCATAGGGAAAAAAAGAAATTGGTTCAACCAAGAGAAAAAGGTTCAACAAACCTGCTTGCCATAAGCTATCTCTAATTGCATCCTATCTCCTCACAAAAATAAGAATTTTAGATTACTAATTTGAATCCCAGATCATACAAAAATACTTAAAACGAGATTTTTAGATTTCTAAATTTGCAATACTTTGGACACACTTGTAATTGAACTCACCTTCATCAGAATCAATTACTTCATCGTTTTCAACATCGTCACCGCTTTTTTCAGCCAAATTGGGGGACCCGCAGTTATCGAGCTGCTTCCTAAATGCGACTACAAGCGAAGGCTGGTATTCTTCTGTCTCCTCCTTGGCAATGTCAACCTCGTGATTTAGGGTTGGAGTTTTTGTTTTCCTCTGAAGCCATAGATATGGCGTCTTCTGCAGTATCATCAGAGACTCTAGAGTGCACTGGCTATTGACTAGCAAAAAATTTTTGAAACCGCAAACCCTGAATCGATGGTAACAAAAGGTGAGGAACAATTTAGGATCTTCAGGGGAGAGAGGGAGCATATTGGTGAGAGAACAAGCGAAGGTGATGAGAGTCAGGAACAATTTAGGATCTTCATTGGTGAGAGGACGAAGGTCTTGAGGGAAGGAAAAATGAAAAATTCCTCCCTTTCGTTGGCAAGAAGACGAAGAAATGAGGGGGAAGGGAAAATGAAAGAGGTTCAGCGCGTCTACTTGTTAGGAGTTTAGTTGCGGTTGTATTCTTTAAGCCCGCATCTATCTTCTTGTTGCTACGGGCTGTCCTCAAGGCCCATAGTGAATGAAAGGTAGCTGCAGGTTGTTTGTTTAGTCCGCCGCTAATAGGGAGCAACAATGTGTTTTTTCTATTAGTGGTTATATTGCCCTAATTTTTGCCACGTAAAACATGCGGGCTATTGTTTTTTTACAAAATGGTCAATCTTTGAAAAGTAAATCTTTCCATCGTTGGAAAGAAATTTTTCTGATTTGATTTGAGCTTGGTATTGATAAATAGGTTTTGATCGATCAATAGCCGCAGTAAACTTGTCGGATAACCATGTCAGGATAGTAACAATAGTGTTGCCATAATGAATGAATATAGGTGGATATTGCTCTGTGAGATCCATAATACTTTGGGTTCTTTCTAATATGCGATAGAACCCGGTTGCCTCTTCGGGGCAGTAGACTGCTTGAAAGATAGCGTAATAAATTAATCTGTCTAAACGGCCTCGTCCTGGGCGCAATCCTGGTATCCGAGCCGGACCCGCTTGCCTCTTAGGGACGGTAGTAGACTGCTTGAAAAATAACAACTTGGTTATGAAAAATACAAATTTTTTTCATCACCTTACACAATATTTGTATACTAGTGCAATGAATAGTACCCATGAATAGTACTATGAACATGTTATATGCCATTTGATGATCATCTTTTGCAAACTAAAAGCTAGTAGTAATTTTCCATAAGCATGCATAAGTTTTGTTTTACTATGATATGAATAGTGTTTGTGAATAGTATTATGATTGTTATTTTAGAAACTTGCATGTACTACTTTATGATTATGTTTAATGTTTAAAGTTATATATAGTTTAGGTTTTGTTATGTTAAGTGGAAATTAAGTTTACTTTTCACGTGCTAATATCTAGTTTTTATCATTAGTGTTATAATACTATATGGCTAAAAGTTACCTAAATCATATAATTTTTAATTTAGTGTGCCTTAATTAATTGAGAGGTAACATTAAGTGTTGGTCAGACGTTGGCCAGCCCTTGTTAAATCTGTTGGTTAGCCGTTAAGAGGATAGGTGGTCCCGGTAATGGTGGTCCCATTGGTCCCATTTAATTGTGTCAACTTAATTACCTTTGAATACTAAATTAATTAATTTTATGACCATGACTACTTTAGCTAGAAAGTTATTTTCGCACGATAATAATAACTCAGATTTAGTATGTAGTAAGGAGACATATTTTCCCCTTAACACTCAAAACTTAACTACTCCTAAAATGAATAAAGATATCATGTACCATCCTTCAGTTAATGTCATTACAAAAAAAAAAAAGATGAAAAATAATCTTTATTTGAACTCATAGATAAAATTGAAGACGTAGATGTTAAAAAGAATATCTTTTAAAACTAAAGGATATTATTTACCAACAGGAAAATCCAGTTAGGTCCGAACCTATAACTTTGTCTAAAATATTTAACCAATACCCTGCTTCTAATATGTTGAAACAAATTACTATTTGTTGTACGGAAGGTTTGGAATTAACCCTAAAAGCACGAGTCTCTATTTTCTCCCCAAGGACATTTTTTCGTAAGGATCGGATATTAATCGGTCTTGGTTTGACATGGTTTACGCAAACCCCTAGAAAACGACGCCTTGCTCCTTGCGTCTCATGGGATCGAATACCCCGACCTCCCAGAGGCTCCCAAAGATTTACAAGCAGAACTAAATAGTGTTAAGTCTCAAATAAAAGAAATTCAAACAAATTATAGAGTTTAAAACAAAAGACCTAGAACTTCAAACTAGAATTGCCATTTTAGAATCCAATAATAACAAAAATAAAGTACAAAAGGAGCGACCTTCTTATTATTATAGTCCTTCTCTACCTTCAATTTAAATTTCTTCACAAGAACCAAATGACGATCAAATTAATGTTATAGATAAAATAAGTTTTCAAAGATGGTATATTCTCATTTCCCTTAAAATTGGAAATGATTTTCACATAAACACCATAGCGCTACTAGATAGTGGTGCTAATCAAAACTGTATCAAAGAAGGACTAATTGCTAGTACCTTTTATGAAAAAACTACAGAAAAATTACATAGTGCTAATGGATCTCCTTTAAAGATAAAATATAAATTATAAAAAGCTTATATTTGTAATAATGGATATTGTTTCAAAAATTCATTTATACTTGTGAAAGACATCAACAATAAAATTATACTTGGCACTCCTTTTATAACTCAAATTTATCCTTTTACTTTTGATCATACTGGTGTTCACACAAATATAATGGGAAAGAAAATATCTTTTCAATTTCTTGCCCCAGGTTTCACAACGATCTAGCCTTACTCCAATCTTCTTCTATATTCCAACAAATCAATTTAATTACAAATAAAAAGTCTCAAATTTCTCTTTTACAACAGGAAATTTAATAGGAAAAATTGCCTAGAATAATGCAACCTTTTGGAGATTTACAAATAATAATGCAACCTAAAGATTATTCTAGAATAATGCAACCTTAATACCCCATTTATTTTAAACAGGACAAATGACTGGTAACCTGAATCATTGGTAATTTTTATTTAAAAATTTAATTTCTAATTAATAAATTAAATATAAAAAAATAAACTAAAATAACCCCCCCCTAAACCCTCCCACCCCAGCCCCTACCCTCCCCCCCAAACCCATGAAATCTGACCACCCAACCCCACCTCTCCCCACCACAACCCCACCTCCCCACACCCACGAAACGCCACCCCAGCCCAACCTCCCCCACCCCAGCCCCAACCACCGGAAGAAATCCCTTCCCCGCTTGCGCTTCCCCTCTCCTCGTGGTTGCGGGCCGAACTCCCTCCCTCTCCTCCTCGGTTGCAGCGGGGTTGGGTGGTTTTCATGGGGGTTCGTCGTTTTTCGAGGTGTTTCTGGGTGGTTTAGGGGGGTCGTCGTTTTCAAGGTGTTTCTGGGTGGTTTAGGGGGGTCGTGGTTGGGTGGTTTCACGGGGGGTTCGTCGTTTTTCGAGGTGTTTCTGGGTGGTTTAGGGGGGTTGTGGTTGGGTGGTTTTCGGGGGTTGATTTCGATCGTGGCTGGGGGTCAGAATTAAGGTGGCGTGGAAGTTGCTGTGGGTGGTTGTACGTGGCAGAGGTTGTGGCAGTGGGCTGGGGCTAGGGTGGGGGGGTGGGGTCGTGATTCTGTTAGGGAGGGGGGTGGGAATTTTTTTTGTTTTTTTGTTTTATTTTTAAATGATTTCAAGCACCTAAATACTTTTATTACATATTATAAAAAAGAGTGGCTTAGTAGTATCATTTTCAAAAATGAAATTATTTCAAACTAGAATAAGATTTTTAGGACATGATATTTACCAAGGTACTATAAAACCTATTAATAGAGCAATATAATTTGATGATAAATTTCCAAACGAAATAAAAGATAAAAATCAACTTCAAAGGTTTCTTGGTTGTCTTAATTATATTACAGACTTTTTTCCCAATTTAAGGCAATATTGTTCGTGTCTCTATAAAAATACAAAAAAATCCTCCTGCATGGTCAGACGAACATACTCAAACTGTTAAGATAGGACTTCCACATCCTGAAGCTTTTATGATAGTTGAAACACATGCTTCTGAAATAGGATATGGGGGAATACTAAAGCAAAAACTTTGTGATAGTAAAAATGAACAAATAGTTAGGATTCATTCAGGCATTTGGCTTGGACCTCAAAAAAATTATTCCACCATTAAGAAATAAATTTTATCTATTGTCCTTTGCATTTCGAAATTTTAGGGTGATTTATACAAGAAAACCTTTTTACTACGTATAGATTGTAAATCTGCAAAAGAATTTTTACAAAAAGATGTTCAAAATATTGTTTCAAAACAAATCTTTGCTAGATGACAACCTATTTTATCCGTTTTTTATTTTCAAATTGAATATATAAAAGGAGAAGCTAATTCTCTTCCAGATTTTCTAACAAGAGAATTCTTAAAAGGGAAAAACAATCTTAATAAAGTTTAATTTTTCAGGAAGCAAAATAAATCAATACAACGACAAAGGCAAAAGTGTTCAAAAGCCAGAGGATTATGTAATGAAAATTCAAAAGCTCTAACCTTCAAAAGATAAGCCATCTACCTCCAATAAATTTTGAGGCATTTCAAGACTTTCCGCCTCTAATCTATTCACAAGCCGTAAAATATCCACCTCAAGCCTCAACTTCAACTTTAAACACTCAAAACCATCAAAATCCAAATACAAATACTCATAATTATATTACCAAAACTAGTAAGGAACATATGTTTCTTACTCACTTCAAAGAAACCCCTCAAATCCCTGAAATTATTAAATTTACCAGTATTCTTTTCCCAACAAATTGTCACTACAAACCAAAAGCCTCATACAAAACCCAAAAGTTCTACGAGTTTATACTCATCGACACCAAATCAGCTGAGATTGAGCATACTGAAAGAGCCTCAATCACAATATATTCAAAGTGCAAAATTAAGAAAATTATCCCTCAATCAGAATGGGTATCAGTTTATGCTCCTAAGGAATTCTCAGTTCCATATCATCCACAAGAGTATAATTATGTTGATTATTAGATGGCATGGTATCGAGCATTTTTTATTTGAGAGTTTAATCACTCATGGTTTATCACTTTTTGTCCTAAATGTACCTCCGATTTCCCTATTTGGTTCTACGAATGGTGGTACTATATTGGGAGTACCCAACAAATTTGGCCAGCAGAAGTCAAAAGATCTTATAACTTCTTCTCCACACATATACATAATGAAAGTCCATATTCCACAGAAATATTATTTCACAAAGAATTTGGTATTCCATGGATAATAAGTTGGGCTTACAATATCGCTCAATGGTCACCAATGTCATTAGTTCGAGAGTTTAAGATCAAATGGTGAGAAAAGTTTTCTATAGAAAAATTATGCTCCCTCAAGGTAGTTCAAAGTCATATGTTTATGAGCACTCAGTTAGTCAAGGCAGTGAAGGATGTTCCAAAACCTCCAACTCCAAGAAAAGACAAAGAAATCAAGAAACCAAAGAAAACTAGATTTCAGAGATTGAGCTTCTCAAACAAGAAATTAAGTTACTCAAAAGAAAGACACAACTTATGATTCAATCGTCAGCTAATTCCTCTGATTCATCAATCAACTTTTTAGAGTTATTATTCAGTTAAAAAGCTACTTCAGACAAGATTAGGGAAGAATCAACTGAACTACTAATTAAACTAATGAAAGCAATATAAAAGTGGGTTTTGAACTATGAATTAAAGGTCTAGGGCATTAGTTCGGTCTAACATGCTTATACCAATCAAAAGGGTCAAACAACTATCATTACCTAGGTTAAGAATCGAGAGATTAGAGAGCACATGTTAAGCTATGGTTAAGTCTTAACGCTCATAATTCAACATATGCCGCATGTTCACTAACTTAATCAGAATTACTGGTGTGTACTAGGCTGTTGCGGATCCTGAAAATTTGTTTAGTGGGGTCAAATTGTAATTATCAAATTTTATCGGGGTCAAATGGTCAGTTTTTCAAGATACTTTTTGAAAATCCAAAATTTTTAAAGGGGAAATTTTCAATTTTACGAACTCAAGTGGGGTCAAGTGACCCCACTCACTTTTAAGTGGATTCGCCAACTGCGCAATAACATCAATCACTCATCGAGAGCAAATCACACCATAATCAATTTAATCAAAACCTTTAAACTAATAGAAATTCAAATATGAACCATGGTATAAACATGGTTTTCCACCCTAAAATCCTAGAAATACGTCTACTTAGACATGATTGAATTAACAATAAAAAATCTAATATAAAAAATCTAAACTTTGCATGATAAACTAATTAAATAATCAAACTAAGCAAATAAGGATTAAATAAAGAAACTAAGAGAGAAGAACAATATCGAATGATGGAATAACTTTAATTGAAAATCCAAGGTTCGATCTCCTCCAAACTAATATTAAGTGTCTACTCTAAGAAAGAAATTAAAACTAAAACTAATGAAAATGGAATAAAAAGTTTCCCTAAAATAATGAGGCCTAAGCTATTTATAAAGCCCCCTCAAAACTAATTAAAAGAAATAAAAATCGAGCAGCAAAAAGATAAAAATTGGAGGTGCTGGCCCGCTGCCCGATCGGGCCATCGTTGCCCGTTACCATCGGGCTGATACCATATGCTCCAGCTTTTACTTTCCTCGTGCAAAGTGGCAGGCTCAGAATTGGGCCAACCCAAGGGCTTCAGACCCCTTCGCCCGATCGGGCCGCGTGCGTCAAAAGCCCAGCACTCCACTTCTTTCCTGGCGAGTGGCGAACACATCAGCAACATTAAGTGTTTATGGGCCTGCCCGACCCCAACGGGCCATCCAGCTCGATCGGGCCCGAGGCTTCTGAGCCCGATCTAATACAATAAGACCGATCGGGCCATCATCTGCCTGACCAAACATGTCTTTCCAGCCTTTCTTAGCTTTTCGCACTCGATCTTCAAGTTTAGAGGTATCGGGACCTTCTAATTCATCCATATTGCTCGTAATAAGTTCTAATTGCCTCGTAACAACTCGTAAATCCGTGGTTCTTTAGATATGGCTCGAAAAAGGGAGAAAACTACCTAAAACCTGCAATACAACACGAAAACAACAAAACCATAACTTATAGAGTAAGTAGCACAAATTAGCTTCAAAGGGCTCCAATTTAGCACGATTTAGCTTGTAAACAAAGGAGAAAAACTCTATAAATAATCATGTTATCAGCTTACATAGAGTTAAAAATGATAATTATGACGAGATTCCATATGAGATAATAGATAACTAGATACCACTTTCATAGGGTTTTGTCGATCATATGCAATAGAAATACATGAAGTCCCTTTAAAACAAGTTTTCTTACTATATATCACATCAGTATAGGTTCAAAGCTTGACAAGTGATGTGCAAGATGACCTGGGACATGCTTACCTTACCCCTTTAACTCCCAGAAAAGTCAATTTCTGATATCAAAACCAAGAAATCGTGGGGTTTAGTACCAGTTTTATATAAACACTCATTAAAATTATAAAAAATATTAGCATTATATATATATATTTTTTGTGAAAGATACATGGAGAGCGTTAGGTAACCCTTCTCTCAAGGATGAAATCTAAACTATCTACAATTATAAGTTTCTGAAGTTCATGCTCCATTTGGACATCGATAAAACAAGTATCTTGGTTGATTTGTTGTCCTAGCTTTGAGATATAATCCGCAACTTGATATGTTTCTCTATAGACATGTTTTATTGTGATTGAAATTGCGCATGATTAGTGTGATGTCTTCGACAAGTGTTTGGATAGTTCATAGAGTTGGTAGATACCATTGACTGAGTTGATGGAGACTAAATTATCGCCTTCTATCAGAAGATCTTGAATCTTTATACTTTTGGCTTGGAGAAGGCCGTTCCATAAAGCTGTTCCTTCTGCTATGAGAGTTATCGTGCGCTCTAGTTTGAAGGCCACAACTTTCAGGATGTTATTGTTAGAGTCGCGGAGCACTATTCGGCCTGCTGAAGAGTTGTTTGTGGAGGAATCACCCGTGTTTAATTTAACGGTGCCTGGAGGGGGTGGTTTCCATTTAACATGCATCAAGTTTTTGTACCTGCAATGGGAAGGAGGAAAGGATGTGTTTTGGTTGTCATGAGCGGAACATAAGTTCCAATCTTTAAGCGCATGGGATGAGCGGAGGCAGACCTTTTGTAAATTGAAATTGTCTTTCTGGAAGACTATTTGGTTCCTTTCTTTCCTAATAATCCAACGAATCTGGAAGATTATGGGGATATTACACTGGTTGGAATGCCTAATCTCACACATGATTTCCTTTATATTCGTTGGTATATTTCGGTTGCTAAAAGATTGTTTAGCGATTTGTGAGTGCTACACATAAACAATGTGCAAGACGAAGTTTAGATTCTAGTATACCTGAGTATCTGTTTTTCTTTCTCACTTCATATGTTGACACTATTCAAAACTAGAGAGAATCTTTTAAATATTCATCTAATTAAATACTTTATTAGTCACCCGGTCTCGTTGTTATTTGCTAAATGTATCATAAATTAACTTCTCAATTGATTTCTATTTTTCTTTATTAGGGATGTTGCATCTGTAATATTCCTACCTTTTTCATCCCATCTATTTGTCATTTACTTAAATTATTCCTATCTATTTCATTCCCTCTTTTCTTTGTCTTTTACCGATAAAGTGATTGTCCTCGTCTCAATTAACTCGATCACACGAGTATCATCCTCCGCCAAATTATCAAATGTTGAACCACAAGAGGAACTAAACTGTAATTCATCCCCATATCTCCCAAATGAAGCAGATAAGTAAAATAGATCAGATAAACTAAGAACCACTCCAAAACTGAAATGATGCACACTTGAAGAAAGAAATTTACCCAAACCAACACTAGAGAAGAGCCAAGCTAAGCTAATAATCTAATTGGACACGAACAATAGAAAGCACTAAAATTACCAAAGTAAAGGCTTTGATTGATATCATTCTACGGCTTCGCCAAAATGTAGCCACCACGACGTCCTCGCCTGAGTTCGAAGTCGACGTGCTACCGAAGAGCAAGGAAAGAAACCGGAACCAAGGACGAGCTGCGTGGGTGCAGGTGAGCGCGAGAAGATGTGGGCTGGTTCGTTTGAGGGAGATAGTGGGGGTTTCCCAGCGGGAGAAGAAAGCTCTGTTTTTGATAATACCAACTATGTTAAGTTTGGATTTTTTAATTTATTATATATTGTTGTAATTTTTTCAAAGTTATGATCTTTAATTATCTTAGTATCCTTTAAAGGACTCTTTAATGGAGTTTTTTTTTAATAAACTTAAAGGGGGTTTTGCAAGGAGTTTTGGAAGGTTTTTGTTAAGTTTTAGAAGCTGCCCATATTTTAGTAAGAGGATTTTGGATTACTTAAGGATTCTGAAATATGTTATTTAATTATTCAAAGAGTTTAATTAAAAAAGGAACGTTAGAAATTGTTAGCTCCGAACAGTGAGATTATTACTTGGAGAGGTACATATACATAGCGCCTTAATATTTATTTGGAGTACAGTTATGTGAGATTGTATCAACTTGGTTGTGTGAACTTAAGTTAGAAATTATGGGAACTCTGATTATGTTTGAAATTTTGAGTTGTTTGTATGAGATCATGTTGATGTCTTTCTTTCGTTAAAGAGTTATTTATTACTGGATATACGGTCACTGGAATTTGGTGTTGGAATCTTGGATCTACAAATCGTTGAAAATTGAAATTTTGATTATTGGGGACCATGAGGTCTTTTCATTGAGTCGAAGGACAATGGCCAAGTAGGATGTATCCCCTAATTCTATTTCATGCCCGAGGGTGAACCTTTAGGGTTACCTAGATCAGGGGTGTGCACACATTAATTTTGGTTACATCTAGCCCCGAGCTAGCTTTAGGATTACATGTATTTCAAGGTGGTGAGATCTGTGTCGGCTAACACAACATATTTGGGCCTTATCGTCACAAATGCTTCATGGGGGTTGTTGTTTGTTTTTTATTGTCATGGTTGTCTGAAATATTTGGTTTTAGGTCAAATTATGATGAGAGGTTTTGATTCGTGATGCATATATTGTTATGTTACTTGTATGTCGAGTATTATGTTATGTACTCGGCGTGGCTGCTATGTCTTCCTTTTCTTTTGTCTTTTATTTTTTATCATTGCTTCTTTCTACGATGAACATGTGATGACGCATATGGAATCGGTCCGTATTGATTAGCAATCAGGACATCATAGACGGGTGTATCTTAGATGATCGTTCGTGAAATCTATCATTCATCGGGAAATTCGAGAAGAGTTTAATGAAACATTCCTGCGATGATCTTATAATATTTTATTTTGCATAATGGTTTTGGATTAGTTTTGAGGTTATGATGCATTCGGTATAGTTTTATTTAGTTTCGAGGTTTGATTTTTTTTTATTTCTTCTGCAGTTGACTAATGAGATTGACTAAGATTATACTTCCCTCCATTTTGCAAAACTCGCAATGTTTCTTGTTTCATACTAACCAATGCAATACTTTGAACCTTAATATCTCTAGTTATAAAAAATTGATATTATGATAGTATGCAGTAAGAGGAATCAAATAAGACCCCACTTGACCATATTTATCTTATACACTTGAGAAAAAATATGTCATAAGATTGGTAGATAATAGTGGTTACTATGCTAATGTTGCAAGTATTGAGAAATGGAAGAAGTATAAGTTTTTCGCTATGTCGAATTTTGTTGACTCCATTTGACAAAGTTGAATTTATATTAAACGGTTTATTGGAATTATGAGGAATTTTAATTTCAACTAAGACCACGATCCTATTCTTTAAAGTTTTGAGTTTCGATAAAGGGATATCCGAAAGTTTCATAAAACACTATTTATTTAGTTAATTATTTATATATTTTGAGTTTGTTGTTGTTCCATTTCCTTTGATAACACTTCATATGCGTCCGCGCAAAAATCTGAGGTGTTAAATTTGGTTACCAGAGCGGTCCAGAGCAGAGCCGATGATTTTGAAACTAAACATTTCACTATTTTAAACCAAGTCTTCAGTGTAGGTAGAATTGGGTTAAGAGCATACTATGTGCGCATATACATTGTTTGAGTTCTCAATGTGAATTATTTGGGACTTTTGTGTTGTACATTATGTTTATTAGGTGGTGTCACAAACGAATGGTCAAAGTTTTATTTTTTGTTTAGAATATGAAGATTTTTATAGTCTTTGAGGAAGAGCCTCACCATAAATGAATGGTGTAAATAGACACGAATATATTGTGGAAGTTCACAATAAAAATTAATAGGAACGATTCTCATGATGGGATAATTTTGAAGTTAGGTTTATAAGACCTATACGTTTATTGGAATGTAATGGAGTAATAATTTTAGTCCAATTTGATGTGGGACTATGTGATTAATTTTTATTAGGTCTGTGAACATATTTCAAGAAAATCCGTGATTTGGTATTATGTTGTATTTTATAACACCTATACATGGTGGAAAATGTAATATTATGGATAAAACTATGGATATTTTGATATTTTGTTTCTTGAATGACTTTTGTATAAGATTGATGGGATTGTGGGTGTAGTTATGTGCAAATAATTAAACTTAATTACACCTAGTAGTGAGGCTAAAATTTTTGCCTCTACTTCTACTACACCTTTTACTTGAAGGGCTACTGAACCTTACTATATATATAGCTCCATGGCCGAACCTGTTTAACTCTACTACGGCTAGGAGACTGGACTTTCAGGCTATAACTTTGGAGGAGGGTTTCATTCCTATTGAGGAGGATCCAAGGGAGGATATGCATGTCGAGGAGTAATAGTTCTATGGGATTCATGAGCACTTGGAGAACCGAAAGATCTAATACTTGAGAATTCATGAGGAGATTGATACCTTTTTCTGCGAGTTAGTACCCTCCAAGACTATTGAGATGGATGAATACTTTGAAGAGTACTTCGAAAGGATCATGAGGAAGAGTTTGAGATACAAGAAATCATTGAGGTTCAACTCATTGTGACTGTGATCGACATACCATCTGATGATGATGTTATGCTAGAGATAAGAGAAGATCCTAACTTTGATTGACAACTCATTGTGACTGGACTAGGGCTACCGTGAGAAGGAAGACTTTGGAGATGCTATTATTGGTTGAGGACATTTCAAGCATAAATGACCAGTATAGAGTAAAAGATAGTAATCTTAGCAATTGTTAGTTATTACTTAGAAGTTTCATACATAGAAAATAGTTCTAAGCACAACAAGTGAGAGAGTAATCATTTTTTCTATTAGTAGTAGGCGCATGCGTAGTGGAGGGAAAGGATTTATTATAATAATAATAATGAACTATTTTCTATTAGTAGTAGGCGCATGCGTAGTGGAGGGAAAGGATTTATTATAATAATAATAATAATAATTATTATTATTATTATTATTATTATTATTTTGGCAAATGCTATGATGTTTTCCAACTTATATTTGTGAATAAATAAATATTTTACTTTATTTGAGTATTAAAGTATGATTGATGGTGAATTTTACTTTATGTACGTATTTTGAACGAGTCGAATAGTGTGAATTTTATAATTTATAGGTAACTAGTTTGTGGCCCCGAGGATGCCTGGGTCCATTTTTGGGTCATGAAAGATTGTACAAAAAAATATCTCTTTACTTTTCACCAATTGTTGATTAATGTAAAACAAATGTTTAATTGCAATTAACAATAAAAGGAATATGACTTTGTGGTGATGTCTATGACATTCCAACAAAGAGGTCGTGTTTTCAAGACATATTCCTTGAGTTTTAGAAATATCTAAAAATGAAATTATCATGTACACTGATGACACATGGCAACCTGAAAACCTAGTTTTTAGGCTCGGGCGATGCTGTGGGTTCTTGTGTACATATAGTGTGGACGTACCTAAGTAAAAAATAGATAAATCATTTTGTTCGTAACATGCATTAAAATGATCTAGTTTAAGTGTCTCTTCTCTTGGGCTAAAATAACTGAACTGAATTGAAATTAACTGAAGGAAGCTGAATTGAATTGAACTCAACTGAACTCAACTAAAAGTAATTATATATAAGAGATTTAAATTAAGAAATTAATAATTAATAAAAATAAATAATAATATCAATGGTATTATATTAATAAAAAGTAATAAATGATAAGGTAATCAATAATTATTAATTTTAACAAAATAATAATTTTCAAAAATATTAACAAAGAAACAATGATAATGAGCAATAATAATAACCGCTTATGAAATTGGTGATGGTAGGTAGCTAATGTTCGATAATATTTCTATTTTTGAGATAAATAGAAAAAATAATAACAAACAAAAATTATAATGATAGTGAGAATATATAATCATGTTATTAATAATAATAAGAAGAAGAAATAATCGAGATAATAATAGTTAGAAATAATAATAATCATAATGATAAACTCCCCTATCCCAAAAAGCTTTGTACACTTGATCGGGCATATAATTTTGGATGATAAGTTGTTGTTTGATTATCTTAAAAAAGGTAGATGTGATAGGAGTTAGCGGGTAATATTTTATTGGATGGTGCTAGAGTAGTGGGTCATGCTTGAAAATTCTAAAGATAAAGTAGTTGTGGGCCATGTCTCAAATTAGAAGTGTATAGAGCTTTCTGGAACAATAAACTGAACAAAGCTAAACCGAACTGATAACTAATAATAACAATGATAACTAATAACTAATGAACTGAACAAAGCTAAACTAAACTGAATTGAACTGAACTGATAACTAATAATAATAATAACAAAGCTAAGCTAAACTAAACTGATAACTAATAATAATAATCCCAATACCTGAATTGGAACGAATTGAATGAAGTTGAATAGAATTTAACTGAGGTAAATAGCTGAACTGAACTGAACTGAACTGAACTGAATTGAATCTAACCTAACTTGTGGGCTAAGAAAGAAAAACTAAGAAAATGAAATAACTCATCTTATTTATATCATACATTTGATTGTAGTAAAATTTTGATTTTCAAGTTAAACCCATACTCATATTTTTAGTGGGTGACTAAATACCACCCTAAATACTTTGGGTAACGCCCTAATACGTATAAACTTAAAAAAAATTATACACTATTTTATCTCCTCTTCCCACCCTTCTCATTCTCTCTCCTCACTGTCCCTCTCCCTCTCACATTCACTCTCACTCTGACCCTCACTAAACACCCGTCGGAGTTGGGTGGTCGACGCCGCTGGAGTTGGTGCGTCGCCGGAGTTGGTGCGTTGCCGGAGCCCCCGCTGGAGTAGGTGGTCGCCAGAGTTGGTGCGTTGCCGGAGCCACCGCCGGTACCTCACCCGCCGGAAGTTGTGGGTCTTCACCGGAAACTAAGATAATTTTTTTTTTGAAAAATATCCGGCCTTGTGTAACACAAGGCTCACCATGAGGCGAACCTTGTGCTACACAAAGGCTCATCATGAGGCGAGCCTTGTGTAGCACAAGGCTCGCCTTATATGTCCATTTTAACATAATTCACTAACTAAAAGATAATTAAATTTTACATTACAAATTATTTATTTTAAATAATTATAAATAAAATTATATACTACATGCATAATTAAATTTTTAAAAAAATCGACAAAAAAAAAATTTGAAAAATGGCCGAGCCTTGTGCAACACAAGGCTGACCACGTGGTGGGCCTTGTGTTGCACAAGGCTAACCATGTGGTGGGCCTTGTGTTGCACAAGGCTAACCATGTGGTGGGCCTTGTGCAACACAAGGCTGACCATATGGTGAGCCTTGTGCAACACAAGGCCCACCACGTGGTCAGCCTTGTGTTGCACAAGGCTCGACCCTTTTTCAAATTTTTTTTTGCTTAGACTAACCTCCATAAGGAGTATCGTCGGAAATAATGGTGCCGAAATTTATGTCGCCGGAGTTGTTGTCGCCGGTGTTGGAAGATGACGCCGACGTTGAACCGGTCGCCGGAAGTCCGGCCGCCGTCGGTGGTGGCGCCACCGCCGGAGGTGACGCCGGAAATGATGGTGAAGGGGTGGTTGTTGTGGGTGTAAAGAATGAGAGTGATGTGGAGTATGTGGAAGAGGATAAAGTAGTTAGTAGTTAAAATGTATTAAATTCATAATTAGTAGTTAAAACGTATAAAATACAGGGCGTTAGTAAGAAAATATAGGGCGGCGTTTAGCACCACCCTATTTTTATTGTGATAAGAAAAGCATTATGAGTGTGGTGAAGTGGTTTAAACTCTTTATTTCACGTGCGGGGGTCATAAGTTTTAAACTCCATATTGACAATATATATTAAAAAGATTCTTTCTTCAATGTCACTTAATCCCCATAATGATGTTTTTATTTGTGATAAAAGAAGCATTAAGAGTGTGGTAGCGCAGTAGTTAAAACTCTTTATTTCATGCCTAGAGGTGATGAGTTTGAAACTCCATATTGACAACATTAATTTTTCCTTGGCATGTAACAACCTACCACTAGGGATGGCAATGGGTAATGAACCCGACCCGGATCCGAGGATCCGTATCCCTTTTGATTGGATCTAGGTACTCAGAATTTGGACCCGTCAAATCCAGGTAGGATTGGGGTCCTACCTTTATAAAACGTATCTGGGCAGGGTCCTAGAGTATTATCCGGACCCGGATTCGTTTACCCGGTTATTTAAAGTTATTCTTAATAAATAAATTTAACCTTATCTCTCGTCAGTTTAGTGTAAAGTTTAAAACGTTTAACCCTAAATCCGTAAGATCCCCTGCCTTGCTCTTCACTCGCCGGTTTCTTACCAATCTTCCTCTTCACTTACTCCACCGGCATCGTTCTTTATCTACCAGCATTGCTCTTTCATCTCCCACTCTTCATTGTCGTAGGTTGTTACTTTATGTTGTAATAATTTGTTGTTTATTTATCTTGAACTTTTAATGTTATGTTTAGATTTGTGTTGTGATAAATTAAACTTAAACGTTTGAACGTCAACGAATGCAGGCTGCAACTCTTACTTACACCTTTTAATATATATATTGATTGTCTTATTTTTTTAAATTATAAAGCGGCACATTTGTAAAAAAGAAATAAACAATAACTTACCCTTTATTAGAGATCACCCAACAAACCAAACAAACTAGAATCAAGCTCCAAATGAACGGAATGCAAAAAAGATCATATGATAATTACAACAGACGCCTAACTATTACAATCTACACCAATGGATTTCATAATAGTTTTTCAAGTAACTATAACTAGTTGTTAACTCTTTTCGAACGCCTAGAAGAGAGTCAAATCCCTAACGAACTTGGCTGAAAACATTAACCTAGTTAGAAGTTTTGGTCAAACTTTTGATCATCTCTATAAGAAGGCGATAACAAAAAACCAAAAAAATATTAAGAAATGTATGCCAAGAACCAACTCAATTACAAGGCTATGTTGATGGTTAAATTGGTCTAGTGGAAAGGAGTGTACCCTCGCAACCTCAAGGTTGGGGGTTCAATCCCCACTAGGGGCACTTTGGGGGTAGGGATTTCCCTAACCATTCCCCCCTACTCTCAAGTGTCTGACTCAATAGGACCCGAGCGGGGTCCGGACCACTTTTTCTTACCAAAAAAAAAAAGTACAAGAATCGTTTTATACTTTATCACATCCCCTCACACAAAAACCCTCTTGGCTTGTAGTGTGAACGTAACATAAGTCTCCTAAATATTTCATTCAAAAAGGAGGGGTGGATGAGATTTGAAACCGTGACCTTATGGTCAACACTATTTCCTGATACCATGTCAAAAAGCAACTCAACCAAAATCCTAAATTGATAGTGAAAGGCACAAAAATAGTTTTATACTCTGTCAAAGTATATCAAGTAGGTCTCATTTCCAGGTACTTCTTGAAAAATCTAGGTCCAATCCAATGGGTAAAAGTTGACGAAGTGTAACTAAACAACCTCATCCCCCCTCCCAACTCTTTCAAAGAGATTCCTAAGAATAGCAAAAGGAATCTACTCCTTTGGGATGAATATGAAGGGTCTTGGTAAGCAAGGACAAATGATGTTTGGCCAAAATCCAGGTAGTTGAAACCTTAAAAGAATTTCAAGAGATTCTATTCCTAGTGTTTAATGACTAAAAAGCTTGCTAGCTAGCTCCCATTTTACTCCAATTTGTCTACAGTGAAATTACCTTTCTTCCCATCTTGCACCTCCATCCATGTTTTAATACAACTTACTGAATACAAGTAAATAAAATATCTATATACAATGTTCCCGAGACCTAGGTTCAACATTTAATTGTTGGGAATCATTTCTTTCAGTTACAAAGATTCTGTAGCAAATCAAATAAAGATAATGTTGACTTTAATTTTGCATATGAAATAAAAAGAAAAGAAGTTGACAAAAGCTTCATTAGGACAACTAACACAATATGATCTCTTTTAGAAGAGTAGAAATGGTAAAAGTATCTTACACTTTATTACGTAGTAACTCATTTTAACTAATCTTTTATTGACTTGATCTTAAGAGAAAAAAACATTAATGCATCAAATGACGAGGAAACTTTATTCCATCTAAACTATCTGATTTAAATCTGAATATGCTCATAATAATATGTTGGTAACTTATATTGATTAATTTTTTATTGACTTGATGTAAGAGAAGAAACATTATTCGATCAAATTAGATACTCCCTCCGTAACGGTTAAACGACAATAATTGGTTTTGCATGCATGTTAAGGAGGAGATTTAAGGATGTAATTGAACAAATTAATTAAAATGGTTCTAACGCAATCAAGAATGAGATTAGAAGTTACTAATCTTGAAAACATTTTGGTTAATTTTATTCATTTACATCCTTAAATCTCTTTCTTAAAATGCGTGCAAAACCAATTGTTGTCATTAAACCGTTACAGAGGGAGTATAACAAATATATAGGCAGTAGAGTTGAATTCAATAATTCAATTACATTCATCAATAATATTTAAAGCGTTCCATTACACATGCTATATATTCACATAAAATAAAACATTATCAAGCTGGATAATTTAGTAATTACTCATACAACAACATTTTCGATATTATCTGCCCAACTTACAATGAAATCATGTCATTCAAGTTTTAAAATTTATCACACTTGCCTTATATATAGTTTAAATTAATCATTATTAATTCATGAATTTGTTTCATTTAACGATTTAAATAATGGTTTTACGGAAGTTAACCTTGAATCTGAAGAAAAACTTAGATAAGCCTCTAAATAATAAAAGCATTAGGACAAACCTATTGGTTTTGATGATTCGAATGTTGCTTGGCCAACAGACCATGCTCGTCCCACGCCTTGCATGGTACATGAGCCCTCACCAGGCCACAACATATCATACGCACTTGATCGCTCGCACACATGCAGCCACTCGCATGCATTGCATAACATCGATGAGTCCTAACCTCAACCGATTGTGCTCGCTTGCACACCCATCAAGTTGCTTGCATGCAGCATTTTGCACGCACACCTTGAAGGCCTAGCATCAGGTTTAAGTGCTGGCATGAAAGCCCCACAATAGATATGCAGGCACAGAGTTAACAAGAAATGTACCAGTAATGACGTCGGGATGAGCGTTAACATAAGAATAAGCCATGTAATAAACATGGTTCTTGGGCGGGGCAGAGGGACCAGAAGGAGCAAAGGAACCACCAGCAGAATCAGCCCTTGGGTGCTTAGCACATTGAAAAGTCTTGTGACCCTCCTCCTTACAGTATTAACATAAATTTTAATAGTGCTACAATTCTTTTCCTTGATGAAACTCCCCTCAGACACTGGGATGAGTCAAAAGCCGGTCTAGCACCAGAACTCTTAAAAGCACCTCAAGTACTAGGCTTAAACCTTGGTTTCTTAGCAGGAGTGGAAACAAAGGAAGTAGCAGGCTTCCTCGTAGCAACTCTTCTTGTTTGATCGAGGTGTGGATACTAAGGGCTATCTCATATGCCTATAAAATGTAGCAGCTCCAAACACAATACATGGGTCCTCACCCTTGGATCCATTTTCTTAATGTACCTTTTCACTCTTCTCTTAGCCTTAATAGTTAAAAGAGTAGTAGACATCTCAGTGAAGCGATCCGTATACTCCTGAATACTCAGATTTCCCTGAGTCCAAGAAAAAATTCCTCATATTTTTGCCAACGGAGCTCATTAGGGTAAAACCTTTCCTTCAACTTAGTGGCGGGACAACCCAAAAGTCAGGTATATTTATACAAGTGGCACGTACAGTACCCTAACAGTTATCATCTTCCTTTTTCAGGTAATAGGAACCGATGGATACCCTTTTAGAAGGAGGACAGTTGGTGGCAGTGAAGAGCTTCTCCATCTCCCTTTACTAACCTTCCGAAATCACAGGGTCAACAGCATCATCGTAAGTATGTAGCCTATGGCGATGAAAGCAGTCAAATACCGACTGACCAGCAAGGGGACTAGGTGCTATGTTTTCCAATGAAATAAAGGCATTCTCAAGAGTTTGGCGGCTGTGACGCGTGACCTCTTTTCGTGAAGTAGTGTGTTGTCTTGGAGGCGTTCTACAAAAGGAAAGTTAAGTTAAATAATAATTCACAAATAAGTAAACACTTAGCACAATATTCATTTAAACAATATAACTCTCACGACGTTTCTCCTACTCAAGTAACTCTCACTAAGTACTTTACTTGAAGCCTAAGACACTTGTAACTCTAATTACAAGGACTACACATTTCCCGTGGAATACGTAGTAACTCAATGATAGTTTTGGGAATGTTTGGCTCTGATACCAAATGTAATAATCTGTCGTTTACTTACTACATTTTACTTAAAATAATTAAATAGAAGAATAAATTAGTTAGAGCGAAAATACCACCGTGACGGAAATGGTACTCTACGAATAATAAAATTATGGTTAATACTAAATAACAAGCTCAATAATTATAAAAAACCTTTTAATATAAAGAGATGATGTTTCATACCCTCAACTCAAACAGTACCCAAATCCTAATATTATCCAAAACATAACCTTTCAAATTTAATCCATAATCCCAAAATAAATAAAGGTAAACTTAAAGAACTAGTACTACTTCTTAAGGCCTAGGAGATCCTAATCTTTATATCGTAATGCTCATCTACAATGACAAGCACTATTTTCTTGCTCTCACGGTCGAATCTCGCATCCCGGTCCAAATAGTAATAACAACAATAATCCTCAATCAGAGGAGAGTAACTAATAACTCTCGCAACCCAATATAGGATTGAAATAGCAGTTTGTTGAACAATTAAAACAAATGGCATAAAAAACAAGGTAAGAAAAAGGGGAAATTTACATGGTAACAATTATCAAGCTCGAAATTAAACAATCCAAACAACAAAACTAATCTCATGATTAAGCCATTAACACCTGTATGGGGTCTGCCCAGCAGACCACCACGTTCCGCCAGAATACATCAGAGCGCCTAGAGCAGAGCAGACCTCACCAGACAGACCTCTCTAGGCCAGAGCTCTAGACAATAAATCAATAGAAGCTTTGTCACTTAGGCCCACTTCTAAAGGAAGCCCACTTACTCTACTAGGTCAGTCATAAGCCAATATCTCATATAAATACTCATGCCCATGCATGAATAAAGTACGTACTATCACAAACACTCACAAAATACTTGCACTGGGTACTCATTTCTCTCAACTAGAGACCTTGTGTTCATCTTCGTCTGACTTAGGCATCGGAGGGGCGTTCCTTGGAAACAACCCCCGAGGTCCACCTTGTTTTGCAGGGAACAACCACCACGAAGGAAGTTTGGAGGCCATGTTTTCCACCAAGTACCCACCACCACACATAGTAGCTGTCATAGACAGAAACAATTTGGCGCTATAAGGAGGGTAAGAGTAGAAAAGTCCAATCTACAACTTCGCAATCGTGGTTCCTTAACCAGCAACATCCGATTCAAATGGTTCTAAAAATGAAAGCTACTCTCCATCGAGAGAAACGACCACCAGGTCAACAAGAAGAGGTAGTACTGCTACCTACACTCGTGAAACAGGGCAACCAAGCAGTTCTTTGGTCATGCCCACCCCTGAAGTGCTCCAAGCAGCCATCACTATGCTGCAATCTGCTCAACAATACATGGAATACATTGGAGGCTGTTATACCATGAAAAATTACGCAGCTACATGTGCAGGTTAAATAATTATTGCAGCTATGATCTTCCAGCTTAGGACCTCCAGCTACGGAAATCCAGCTTAAAACTACCAGCTATGAAGGACCAGCTAGTGCCTCCCAGCTAAGGAACTCAACTATGTTAAAAAGCGTTATGAGTCAACAAAACATCAAAGCCTAAAATCTCGCAGAGAATAAAGTCAAAGATACAGGAGGATAAATACGAATGAAGATTGTGTTCAATTGATATGAACGAAGATTCAAGGACGGTTACAAGCCGTTGCTGAGGCTGGTTTAAACGGACACTTTTCCTTAGTATATATAGCTCAATGATTGTATAGGAGACACAAGCTTTTTACACACTTAGCATTTACATACTGAGACTGAAACATTGTTCTTAAGCTTACGAATTATTTTGATACAAAAGCACTAGGGCTGTAATCAAGATTATAGTGGATTGGTGGACTCAAAGCCACCCGCGGTTTTTCCCTTATTCCACGGGTTTCCGCGTCACCATCCTTGGTGTCTTGATCTTCTTTATGTTCTTGCTTTCTTTGCTCGTCCTAGTTGTGTCCAGCAGCTCCCAGCTACTTAGCTGCATTCTAACTGTAGCTCCTAGCTTAATTTTACCTTAAGCAGAATTTAGCATAAACAAAGGCCAACAACCCCGGAGGAGGAGAAGGGTGAGGACCAATGACGCAGTTCGAAGACACCTACATCTGTCATCTGAAGAGGATGCAGCTATGAGGGAACCCATATGTGGGTATAACAAGAGAGTTCGCACTCCAGTCCCCACGTCAGAATATGGTGTATCCAGCCATTCTGGACTAGGATACATACAGAGGGGTGGCAAGAAGATGAGTGGGACACTAAGATAATGCAAGAGGAAAACCCCAGTTTCTTCAGCAACGCCATACCCACTGAGTATCTGGCAGGTTCCAGTCTGAGGTCTCGCAGCAGAAGAAATCCAGGGGCTGCAGCATAGCAGCGCCCTGGGGTAAGACCCAGACACAACGCAGTGGCTAAAGAAGCCCTGTCAATGCACAGAGGAGGATCCCACATAAGGTGTGTCAGCCAGAGATTAGGGCCGATCCCAGATGAAGGATTTGGCGAAAATGGGACCTCCTCAGACCTCAGAAGAATCATATATAACAGAACCGGGCTAAGGCCCTCTACACCCTCACCAGCAGAGGAGATCAGATCTCCCTCCAAGTCCCCTTTCACACCCGAAATCATTGTAGCCAGGGTGTCAAAGGCGAAGCTCCCGTCAACTCTCAAGTTTGAAGGAGAAGGATACCCCCAGGAACATGTAGCATCTTTCTAAACCCACATGGAGGTGGGGAACTACAACTAAGCTACATGGTCCAGACACTTCCCAACCACTGTGGCTAGGATAGCTCAAACGTGGTTCAAAACCATCCCACAAGGCACCATAGTTAACTTTGATGAACCGAAGAAGAGATTCAAAGAATATTTTGTCAGTGGGAGCAAAGGAGCAAATCTACTCATGAGTTACTATTGCTAAAGCAGAACTCTAACGAGAGCCTACGAGACTTTATTGGGAGATTCAACAAGGAACTGGTATACATCCCAAATCTAGAGAAAAAACTGGCTCTACATGCTCTGAGGAATGCTCTGCCACACACTAGCAAGTTCAGGGATGACCTATAGTGGGTCACCATGAAAGAGCTAAGTGAGGCCTTGGCTTTGGCTGAAAAATACATCGCGGTCGAGGACTTCAACAAAGCCTCAACATCAGGAGCAGCCAAATCTACCAAGCCAGGAGCCAGACAGAATGATCAACCATTCATGGGTTGCAGACTGAATTTCGGAGGTAGCAGACCCTATCAGAGAAGAGGCAGAGAAAAGTAGAAGGAAGCATAAAGAGAAGTGGACCGACTGAGGTCCCAAGAGATATACAACAGATACATCAACCTCAGCCTACCCAAGCCTGAGATATTACTGACTAACAAAGACGACAAGTGGCATAGACCACCCCCTACAACCAAGAGGAGCCTGGGCCCAAACATGGCAGAGTTCTGTGCTTTCCATGAGGCCCCAGGTCACAGCACCGAGAACTGCATCAATCTGAAATATGACCTTATGGGCCTGATCAGAAGAGGATACTTCAGAGAATACCTCGTCTGGAATCAGGGAATCAAGGAGTGAGAGCAGCAAAACGAGCGAAAGAAACCCCAAAACAAATAGGCCGAGATCAAAGAAGGGAAGAAGAAAACAATCTACGTCATATTCGGCAGCTCGAACACAATGGGGGAGAGAGAGCCCATCTTAGACAGCTCACCCACCCCAACCTCTACTCTATTGACCAAGAAGAGCAGATTCCAGACTTGCTAAACATGACGTTCACAGTCGAAGACTGCAAAGGCGTGAGTTTCCCACACTGTGACCTGCTGGTGGTCACTCTAGAGATCTGCAACACAGACGTCCAAAGGATATTCTAGACGGAGGAAGCGCCGTAAACGTTCTATATAAGGAAACCTTTGAAAAGAGGGAACTGGACATGTCACTGCTGAAAAGAGGGGGACCCCAATTATTGGGTTCACCGGTAACTCTATCATCCCAGAGGGGAAAGTACATCTGGCCGTGACCGCAGAAGATCAGAGTGGGGTTACAAGGACAGTGATGCAAGAATTCTTAGTGGTAGAGCTCCCATCACCATACAACGCTCGAATGGGGAGGAAATTTCTAGAAGTAGTAAATTTGGTGAAGTAGGCAGGCTGAGAGGACACCAGAAGGCAGCCAAGTCTTGCAACCTGACCTCTCTGAAAAGAGACAAAAGGCCTCCTCCCCCTGACAAATTTAGGTCCAGGAGGAAGAGAAGAAAAGAAATGAAGGAAGACAAAAAAAGCCCAGACTGAAGAAGCGAAGAAGGAAAAGGCGGGAGAACCCGAGAAGAAGGATAAGATCGAAAAAGATGAAGAGGCCGAGAAGAAATAGGAAACAACAGAAACACCAACTATCGGCGAAGCTGATGCCCGGCCAGAAATCGGTCATGAAAACAGTAAGCCCGAGCCTGGGGAAGAGACCGAAGAGGTTCTTCTAGGACTAGAAGAGGGCAGAGCAGTGAGAATAAGCATGGATCTGGACCGAGAAACCAGAGTGAACTTGATCAGTCTGTTGAAGGAGAATGCAGACGTATTTGCTTTCTCAATAGCTTAAATGCCAGAGGTAGATCCAGCCACCATCAACCACAAGCTGAACACTGCTGCAGGGCACAGACCTGTGAAGCAGAATCGAAGGAACTACTCAGTTGAAAAAAACAAAGCCAGCGAGGAAGAAATACAGAAATTGCTAGAAGTAGGTTTTATTAAACATTGCAAATACCCAGAATGGATGGCTAACACGGTGATGGTGAAAAAGGCAAATGAAAGCTGGCGGATGTGTGTGGACTTCACAGACCTCAACAAGGCCTTTCCTAAAACTGCTATCCATTTCCAAGAATCGATCAGCTGGTAGACTTCATCATTGGTCACGCTATGCTCAACTACAGGGACGCCTGCGGACAAAGAAAAAACGACATTCATCACCCCAATTTTGGTATTATGCTACATCATTATGCCATTTGGGCTGAAAAACGCAGGAGCCACTTATCAGAGGTAGTAGGACCAGGTCTTTATAGAACAGCGGGGAAGGAACCTAGAGTTGTACGTTGACGATGTCATCACCAAGAGCAAAACAAAAGTAGATCACATAGCAGACCTCAAGGAGACCTTCGCCAACCTCCGAAAGCACATCATGAAACTCAACCCAAAGAAATGCGTGTTCGGAGTGCAGTTTTTGAAATTCCTAGGCTACCTGGTCAGCGGGAGAGGGATCGATGCAAATCTCGACAAGGTGCAAGCATCTATGGATATGCCAAAGCCAAAGAGTATCAGAGATATACAAAGGCTGGCAGGCAGAATGACAGCCCTGTCCAAATTCATAGCATAATCGGCCGAGAAAGCCCTCCCATTCTTCAAGATTCTGAGAGGAAACAAGGAGTTCAAATGGGAGGTAGAGCTGAAAGAAGCATTTAAGAGACTGAAATCACATCTGTCTAGTCTGCCAACTCTGGTCAAACCAAAGACAGGTTAGACACTCTATTTATACATCGCGGTCACAACAGCAACTGTGAGTGCAGTTTTGTTGAAAGAAAAGAATAAAAAATAGCAGCCATATACTTCGTGAGCCACACGCTCACTGGCGCAGAGACATGATACCCCCTGATTGAAAGGGCTGCCTACACCGTAGTGCTGGCCACCAGAAAGCTCAGGCCATACTTCGATGCACACCCTGTCATAGTGCTAATGAATATGCCCTTAGAGAAAGCTATGGAGAAAGTCGACAAATCAAGAAGGAGCATGAATTGGGCATTGGAGTTGACGGGCTTTGGAATAAATTTTGCCCCACGCACTGCCATCAAAGCACAGGCTCTGGCAGATTTTTTGCAGAGTGCTTCTACCAAGAAACCACTGCAGAACCCAAAACATGGGAAGTCTTCACAGATGGGTCTGCGACCATTAATGGCTCATGGGCACGGGTAGTCATCAGAACTCCAGAGGGGAAAATCATTAAATACGCCCTGAAGTTCCTATTCTTTGCCACCAACAATGAATCCGAGTACGAAGCCGCCATTGTTGGGTTATAGCTCTGCCAGACCCTAGAAGCCAAACACATTAACTTGAAAATTGACTCTTAATTGGTAACCAACCAAGTCAAGGGGGAGTATCAGGCCAAGGAGCCCACAATGCAGAGCTATCTGGCCCGAATGAGGGCTTTAATTGCCAAATTTGAAAGCTTCAAGATAGAGCAGGTCCCAAGAGCGCAGAACACCCAAGCGGATGCACTATCAAAGCTTGGAAGCAGCAGCCTATAGGTGTTGAACAAGTTCGTTCTGGTGGAGGTCAGACCCACTAGGGCAATCTGTGAAGATTTAGAGCATGTTCTCGGCGTAAGTGACATGCCATAGTGGATTAAGGAAATTATCGAATACAAGTAGAACGGAACACTGCCTAAGAGCAAAATGAAAGCCTCGAAATTGAAGCTGACAACCTGTCGATACTGCCTGATCGGGGAAGAACTATATAGGAAGTCTTTCTCTCTGCCCCTACTCAAATGTGTAGGACAGAGAGATGCAGAATATATATTAAGAGAGATCCACGAGGGACTCTGCAGGAACCACATTGGACCTAGAGCCCTCGCCCATAACATTCTCAGATCAGGATACTATTAGCCTACAATGAAGGCAGATTTAGAGGCTCCGGTGAAAAAGTGTGACAATTGCCAAAGGTTCACCCCAAACATCAAGCTGCTCGCCAACAATCTCCTGCCTATCTACAATCCCATTCCCTTTGTTTAATGGGGGCATGATATCTTGGGACCCTTTACAACGGCACACTATCAGAAGAGGTGGCTCATCGTCGGGGTAGACTACTTCACCAAGTGGATAGAGGCATAATCCCTATCCAGGATCATAGAGGCAACAATCCAGAAGTTCCTCTGGCAGAGCATCCTCACGAGATACGGGATCCCAAAACCTTTTGTGTTTGACCACGGACGGCAGTTTGACAACATTTCGCTTTCAAGATGGCTGGAACAATTTGGGATCAAGTATTAAGTGTCTTCAGCATGCAACCCTCAGTGTAATGGCCAAGCTGAAGCTGCCAACAAGCAGATTTTGATAGGGTAGCAGAAGAAGAATAGAAGAGCAAGTGGCTGGAAGAGCTGCCCAACACTATGTGGTCAATTAGAACCACTGTCAAGGACTCAACTGGGTAGACTCCCTTTCATCTTGTATACAGCTCAGAGGCTGTCATGCCGGTTGAGATTGGGTCTTAGAGTCTGAGGATCAGCCTATTTGAGCAAGACATGAATGATGAAGCTCTTAGACCAACCTGCATCTGCTGGATGAATTGAGAAACAAAACTAGATTTAAAATGGAGGATTACAAGGCCAGGATCAACATATACTACAATCGCAGAGTGAGGGCCAGACCACTAGAGGTAGGGGATCTGGTACTCAGGAATGCAGCAGCTGTACAGAAGGACAAAATAAACAGAAAACTATCTGCTAAATAGGAAGAGCCCTATCAGGTTAGTGAAGAGCTATACCTAGGGACATACAGATTAAACAGGATGGATGGGAGCGAATTCACAAGCAATTGGAATGCCCGAATATTAAAAAAATACTTTGTGTAATCTGATTGTACCAGACAAAATTCATGAATGAAAGACCTCTGAGCCACCCTTTTTGAACTACAAACTTCTCATATTTCATAAAGCCCCCATCCCCCCCTTAAGATTAAACACAACGCCAAAAACAATAAGCCTGTGACAGACTAGGAGGGAATAGAACCCCCAATCTGATAGAGTAGGACGAGGTCTGCGCCAGAACAGAGGCTGAAGAGGCCCGCTTAGCATTGAGGTTACCTAAACCAAAAGGGAACCGACCATAAGATAAAACGCTCCTCAGAGGCTCCAGACCAACAGAGTGAATCGGTTGTCGGCTCGACTTAGCGATGTCATAGAGCTCTATCCCCAAGATCTGTAGGACCATAGGTTCAAAAAGCAGCGGGGATAAGTCACAAACGCCTAAGTTCTATGGGGAAGGCAGAGTTCCAAAAATAACCAAGAGCACCCCGAAAGAAAGGCATTAGCAGAAGGAATAAGGGGGCAAAACCCCTGAAAGCCTCAAAACCTCAAAACCATCGCGACTTACGGTGTCAGATACCTTTGGGTGTCCTGCTTGTCAGCATACTCAGCAGTAGGCGACGCAGAGCAAACAAATAAAGGGCCCCGACTGTCAAAACCTAATATCTCAAAGGCACACGTCGAAAGCAACAGACCATGTACCCCACCTGATCTAGTCTGCCTGATTTTCTAAAAAGAAGAATAGACAGATTGTGAAGGGAAGGCGCACACATGGTGAGAAGCAGAGATTGTGCCCCACGATGAAAAATGTCGAAGCATATATCTCATAAAGCGCTCTGCTAACTAGAGGTAGAATGGGGACGAAGTCAGAATGAAGGCACTTGGCTTTGGACTCTGCTTTATAAAGCCAAAGTGAAAATACTTAGCGAAACAAAGGGTTGAGAAACATACAAATAACGATACGAAAACTTTGAACAAACAAGTTCTAATTAGAACACAAAAACTTGCATTTCTCTAATGATTGAGTTTTACAGAGAAGCCCTGACAAGAAAGCCAGAGCGGAAACTAAAAATCTATTACAATAAAGGCGACTACCTAAACAAAAGAGGGAGCAAATACAAACGAGAAACTATTGTTTGACTATTTAATTACAAATATTACAAGAAGTCAATTAGGGACGTCATTGGAGGGCAAGAACGGCGGACTGCAGTCAGTTTAGCACAGGCTCCCATCTCAACCACCTCAGCAGCTCAGACATGAGTCACAAGAAGACTGAGGCAAAGCGTGAGATAGCCGCCCGAGTTCCGATTGATCAGGAACAGAGCTGCCATCCCCAACAGAGCTCCCGTTAACTTGCTTCTAAGAGCACCCTTCCTCTGCTGGCAGAGAATATAGAAGCTCCAAATCCTTGAGCTCCTGGGTAGCCGGCGAGACCATGTACACACCTCTGTCGTACGCCTCTTCAAAGGCATCCCAATCAAAAGTGGGCTGGAGATGCCAGAGAACTCGGCGGACAGCGTATTTGCAGTCGTCCCAATACTTAACCTTGAAGACCTCCTCCATCCCCGTTGCCCTAGCAGCCTCCTCAGAACGTAGCGGAGCCTCTTTGTCAGTTAAGACCTTGGCAAATTCAGCCCCTAGCTCAGACTCTGGAGCCCGCAGAGCTGCAGTTGCCTGTTCCCGCATCTGGGCAGCCTGGGTCAGCAAATCCTGTTCCGCGTGCTTGGCTTGCTAATTCAACTTAGTTGAGCAACCGTCATGGTCAGTCTGCCAAGTAGAGAACTGAGCCTTAAGCTTCTCCAGCTCCTTCAAAGTAGATTGCAGCTTGGCCTCGGTACAATGACACTTTGTCTCAGTAGTGGAGGCACGACCAGACGCCTCCTTCACCGATGTGGAGAGCTTCAAATGCTCAGCAGCAACCGCCTCTAACTGCTTCAACAACCCTTGTAGATGTTGGTTGCAAGTCCATAGAGCGTCACGTTCAGCAGCCAAAAGATCTCTCTCCTCAGCAGCAGCATCCAGCATGGATTGTTGGAGTAGCTTGTCAGACTTCATGCGAGCATATTTATGCTTTTCTTGCTCCAACTGAGTCGTAAGTTGTTGCAGGGATATCTACATCACACCTTCCCAACCCGAGGGCATGGCAGAACTCCCCTATGATTGCACCGGCCCGCGCAGCCTACACATAGATCAGGTCAGACATGTACTGAAGTTACTAGAAAGAAGACCACTTTGAAGAAAAACTTAGAAGTAGGATACACAAAGATAAAGGCTTGTGAAGGACAAGAAACACACCAGGGGCACGTCATGAACAACGCAATCAGTAGAGAACCGGCTGGCCAGCAACTTTAGCCACTAGCTGGGATCAGGCAGGGACAACGAGAACTATTCCGAACCTTGAATTTCGCGTCGGTCGCCTGTCGGTCCCCCCTGCAGAGAACGTGAACCAAGAGAAAGGTTAGTATTGTTTACAGAAGGGAAAAGGCCAGTACTAAGACCCGGTAACGGGTAGGGTCGAGAAACTGCACCTGTGGTTCTCTGCTCTACCTCGACTTCGTTGACCAAAGCAGGGTCATCAGGCAGATGAGCCTTCTTCTTTGGGCCCCCTCCTTGCAGCTCTGCTCCTCCGTAGACCTCTTCTGGGAATGGTAAGAAGACAGAGGAACAAGTACCGACGTCGAAGCCGGCTCCCGCACCAATTCTGCAGGAACTTTGGACTTGTCTGCAGTCTTAGGGGGAGCCTGGGGAGCCCCAGCAGCCTGAGCCCTCTTGGACTTGCTCGCGCTGGAAGAGGAACCAAAAAACAGAAATGACTCTTAGCAATCACGTTATCAAAAATTGACAAAAGAGGAAGATTGAATAAAGAGAAAAGGAGAAGGCTCACCAAGCGAGCTATCTGCTCAGGACTTAGAGCAATATTTTTCTCCTTGAACCCCCTGGGAGGATGGGCAGACCTCCTGCCAGGAGGTTTAGACCTCCTGCCAGGAGGTTTAGACCTCCGAAGAGAAGGGGAAACCAAAGTCTCCACAGCCGGAGACGAGATGGGAGCCATCTGCATTACCCTCTCATGCTGTAAAGGGTCCAGCACCTCCTCCATCTAAACTAAGGAGGGGACATGTACCTCCTATTCTGCAAGGTTTGATAGACAAAGAAATAAGAAAAAGATCAAGCACATTACAATCAAAACAAGAAAAAAGACATAGGTTGGAGAAAGCGAGGCACACCTGGCACAGCCTGAACATCCTCCATAGGGTGATGGTCCATGGCCTGACCATGAGAAGAGGATATCTGAGTCTCCATAGCCGGAGTCCCCTCAGCTGCATGCAGATCTGAAACTTAACAAATACAACAGGTCAGAACGTCAAAATGATCTAACAAATGTTACCTGTTAAAGAAATATCAACTGTCTACGCAACCACCCTCTCCGGAGTGCATAGAAGAACCTGTTAGATAGGTTGGACAATAAGAGGAGATCCTGACCCCAACAGGTCATCATCAGATCCCTCCTCATCACCAGCACTCTCCCCATCGTCGCCGCTGAGACCCGTAGACGGCCTGCGGCGGTGAGTCTCCTAAGGAACCTCCTTAACCTCATCCTCCTCCTCCTCATCGTCAGAGACATTAATCTCTTTGACTGTCGTTGCTGGTTTAGACCTCCGAAGAGAAGGGGAAACCAAAGTCTCCACAGCCGGAGACGAGATGGGAGCCATCTGCATTACCCTCTCATGCTATAAAGGGTTCAGCACCTCCTCCATCTAAACTGAGGAGGGGACATGTGCCTCCTGTTCTGCAAGGTTTGATAGACAAAGAAATAAGAAAAAAATCAAGCACATTACAATCAAAACAAGACAAAAGACATAGGTTGGAGAAAGCGAGGCACACCTGGCAGAGCCTAAACCTCCTCCATAGGCTGATGGTCCATGGCCTGACCATCAGAAGGGGATAACTGAGTCTTCATAGCCGGAGTCCCCTCAGCTGCATGCAGATCTGAAACTTAACAAATACAACAGGTCAGAACGTCAAAATGATCTAACAAATGTTACCTGTTAAAGAAATGTCAACTGTCTACGCAGCCACCCTCTCCGGAGTTCATGGAAGAACCTGTTAGAGAGGTTGGACAGTAAGAGGAGATCCTGACCCCAACAGGTCATCATCAGATCCCTCCTCATCACCAGCACTCTCCCCATCGTCGCCTCTGGGACCCGTAGACGGCGTGCGGCGGTGAGTCTCCTAAGGAACCTCCTTAGCCTCATCCTCCTCCTCCTCATCGTAAGAGACATTAATCTCTTTGACTGTAGTTGCTGGTTTAGACCTTCGAAGAGAAGGGGAAACCAAAGTCTCCACAGCCGGAGACGAGATGGGAGCCATTAGCATTACCCTTACCCGTTGAGGTTGGGGACATATTCCCTATCCTCATAAAAGAGTTCTGACACATCACAGCGTGATGCGACAACCAATATTTAGGAAGTGTATGCTTCCCATCAGCGGTTCCCTTCTCTGCAGACCGAAAGTAATTATAGGCCACCCGCTCGTCCTAATTCAGGGAGTCAGGGTCCAGCTGCTTGTGGAACAAAGGCTTCACTAGCCGCAGAGGGGCCTTGAACTGGTAAGGATGCCCCGACTGCATCGACACCTATACAAAAAGAAAACTGTCCCTCCAGTCCTTAAAAAACTGGGTGCGGACCACCCACAAAAAATAACCGAAGGTCCTGCCTCTTGAAAAAGAACAGGCAACGAAAGAGCTCCATGGTTTACGGGAAGTCCATGGCTTCGCAGACCCAGATGAACATCAAAACCTTCTTCAAAGACTCGGGATTCACGTGGCAGTGTGCCATCGTGTACTCACAGAGCACCTTCTCCAAAAACCAGTGGAGCGGGAACCTCAGCCCAAACTCCGACTGTTTCATATACACAATAGTGTACCCCTTAGGCACATCTGCCAGGCTCTGAGACACCTTCGGGGTAACCACGTAAGAGAGGCGGAATGGCTTGATCTCTGCGGCAAGTTTTATATAGTAGGCAGTATGGCTCTTGGAAAAAGCTGCAACCGCCTTTTGATTGAGGTAGGGCTTGCCCTTATTCTCATAAAGGGAAGTAAGCCGCATCTCGTCCTGGTTACGCCCACTTGATCACACGTTGAGGAGTCTTGAACATGTGATCCTCTAGGAACCTGTTGGTGTCACGAGGGAGGTCCACCTTCAATTAAGGGGACTGGGTGTCGTTTACATAAGCTTCTCTTGAATCAATCCCAGAAGATGCCCTTAAAGAGGAAGGCATAGCCTTCGCTTTTCCTTTAGAAGGCCCAGCTTTAGAAGTAGACATTCTACAAGACTGAACAGAAGAAGGAAAAATATATTAGACCAAATAATCACACTGAAAACAGTCTGGCACCTCTGACTTGCAGATAGAGCTACCAGACTGGGGGGCAAGGGTATATATGCTACATATGAGAACCAGAGATAGGCAAGAAATAGGATACTTTCTTGCAAATTATACAACAACCACACAACAACAAACCAAGGCAAGCCTCACTAGAGGCAACTCAGCAGGGCGAATAAAGGAGATACTAAGAAAAACAACATGGATGTACAAGACTAGGGCATAACAAACAAATAAAGCCCAAGCTAGATAGCCCGCAACGAAATTAGGGTTGGGACAGTTAAATCAAGCAATCAACTCAGAACCCAGCCGAAAAAGCAATGCAAAACAAAAATGAAGCACACCAACATGCAAAAACGATTATATAAACAGTGGAACAACTTTAACAACAGCAGGAAAAAAAACCCTAATCTCTAGGGCATAGTGAAAGAATCACACACGAAAAATAAAAAGAGAAAATCCATCAACAAAGAAACTACCCTACCAGGCCATCAGGGAAAACAAAAAAAAGATTAAAAATGAGTTCTTACGAGAAAAATACCTGTTCGTAGATGGATATAGTTGAAAGACGAAGAGTCGAAGACTGAGAAACGGGCAGAAAAGTGCATCAACCTCAAAACCAGGACTAAAAACAAGAAAACCTTAGAGAAACTGATGAAAATCGCACGAAAATCACTAGGGCAAAGAGGAATTCACAAGAAAAAGCGAAGAGAATAGGCACCAAGGAATTCGAAGAGAATGAGAATGGAAAAGTTTTGGAAATGGTGAAATCCGCCTATAAATAGGCCAGCTACACCCCATCAACAGTAATTGCTCATCATTAAATTCCTTGGGAACCCCAAAAGACACATTAATTCAAACACAATTAATGACTTTTGCTCAACACACCACCAAAATGAGCGGGAAAAACAAAATCCCTCTGAAGAAGAGGTGGAGAATCAACAGAGGAACAATCCACGTATTTGTGAAGAGCAGAACGTCGGAACAAAACAATCATACCCAACGCCTTTCAATCAACAAGCACTGGGTCTGGGGGGCAAATTGTATGGGGTCTGCCCAGGAGACCACCACGTTTCGCCAGAATATATCAGAGCGCCCACAGCAGAGCAGACCTCTCTAGGCCAGAGCTCTGGACAATAAATAAATAGAGGCCTTGTCACTTAGGCCCACTTCCAACGGAAGCCCACTTACTCTACTAGTTCAGTCATAAGCCCATTCTCATATAAATACTCATGCACATGCATGAGTAAGGTACGTACTATCACAAACACTCACAAAATACTTGCATTGGGTACTCATTTCTCTCAACTAGAGACCGTGTGTTCATCTTCGACTGACTTAGGCATCGGAGGGGCGTTCCTCGAAAACAACCCCCGAGGTCCACCTTGTTTTGCAGGTAACAACCACCACGAAGGAAGTTTAGAGGCCAAGTTTTCCACCAAGTACCCACCAGCACACATTGTAGTTGTCCTAAACAGAAACAACACCAATAAAAATAAAACTTCAATCATCAAAAACTTCAAACACTATTGAGTGAGTTGAAAGCTAGTGAATCCGCAGCTCACTTACTACGGAAATGTCAGAGTTGAATCTATACTACAGCCTATGGGTTATGATGACTATCGTCTGCATCTAAGAATGGCCATATTATCGATGCAAGATAATACTCTGCTCATTATTTCCCGTCCCCTAGAACGACAACATTATCCTAAAATTTTCCAATGCACAATAGCACCCTACTCAATGCCCCCTGACCCCTCAGGGTGCATGTTCAATACCTTCGGAAACAACGAATAGCCTGAAAATGAAACTTTAAAATGATACTTCAAAAAATCTTACTAATATTGTACTTCATCTTTAAATAATGGAAACAAGGTAACATACCTCAAATTAACAGAAATATTTGAGTTTGGGTAATAAGTTAATTACAACAAAGTTATAATCCCATGCGTAAATAATTCTTGGCGAAGTAATGATAAGGGAAGTATTATTCTCCCATGAGCATTACGACGTTAATAACTGAAAAATATATTACATTTCGTCCCCAAACCTCATGTACGTGGCACAACAAAAGCATTTATACAATAAGTTACGAGACTTTATACACCAAAATTTAACTTCAAACATATTTCAACATGCTTAATATTACTACAACAATAAAAAATAAATTCAAGTTATGTAATTAAAACATAATAAAACGGGAACAATGAAACAGAGGGAGGAGAAGACTGGTCGCGACTCGCGAGGCACCTTCTGTTCCCCCATTTTGCGTACCACAAAAACTTCACAAAAACTCCTAAACTCAAGCTCATGCTTTCTTACTTCGATATCCAATCAATATAACTTCTAAATTGCATCTTAAATTATATAAAAAAAATATCATTAAATTCATAACATCTTACATGAATTCATACGAGATAAACCAAATTTCAGGAAAAACAAACCGAAACACAAATTCTTCATGAAATTCACTCCAACATTAAATTCATAGCTCTACTAACAATTCGTAGCATGAAAATAACTTAAAGACAACAAAACATCATAAACTCATATTCATCAACAAAAACTAAATTACCAAAAAAAACCGAAAACATACAAGTCTACGAAATTTAGCGCAAATTTCCATAAGAAACACTTATTCCCATGGTTTTCAAGACTAGTCCTTATAATGATTCTATTAGAAACTACATAGCCATAATTTAAACCAAAATTTGGACATGTTACTAACATTGACATGCTCAAAAATTTGAAATAAACATAATGTAGAAATCCTAACCAGATACTACGATCCTAACATGAGTATGTATTAACGTTCTAAAACAACTCATTTTATCCTAACGTGCTTGAAGAGCCGTTAGTTACCTCGGCCAACTCGTAGAGTGCAAGAATTTGATATAGAATATACTAGGAGTCATGTGGAACCTTGCCTTCTTCTTCACCTTTGGACACGTGAAATGAGAACCCGATATCAAACTTGAAATAGCTTGAAACAAGAGAAACTTTTCTCTCTTTTTATTGTATTAGCACTACTAGAAAAAGGACATTCAAAGACGGAAAAAGTCGTTAAAAGTCCAAATATGGTCGTTAAAACTTTTAACGACAAAAAAAACTTCGTCGTCATTTGGTTGCAATAGATCCCGTAGTTAAAAAGTTTAACGACCATGTTCTTCATTAATGAATAACGACGAGGCAAGTCCCGTCGTTAATTATTAACGACAAGAATGTGACTTGTCATTAATTATTAACAACAAGGCAACGAGGATATAAAGTAGTCGTTAATTATTTACGACGAACTAACATATGGTCGTTTTTATGTATTTTGAAAGATCAAAACAATAATAACGACCATATTATTTCGTCGTTAATTATACTCCAACAGTCACTACTCTTTTAAATTTTCTCAATAACGATGACAAGGTTTTCTCGTTAAACTTCATAATGAGAATTTTATCCCGCTCCTATACATTGACGCTTGCCTATATTGTGATAATAAGGAAATTAATTAATAATTTCATGATTGGAAGATTATATACTTATAAACAAGTCCACCATTATATTATATTGAATAACAAAACCAAAAATATTGAAACTTTATTGATCTCTTAAATAAATGCTGTAAAAATTCATAAACAACTTTCATTTTAGTAAAACAAGTACTTATTTCATGAGTCCTAGCACTTAAAATCTCAAAAATATGTCTAAACAAATGATAAACAAAATATGCATTAAACGGATTACAAACTATCTGGCTCGCTTGCGAATTCCAATATCATATAGTACCTACAATAAAAAAGCAAAAATAACATAAGTTAGAATCTCAATACATATGCATTAGGGAGTCTTAGAAAATTAATCTCTTATAATGCATGCCTCCCTTTCTAAAATTTCGAAAAATTTCGAAACACTTCCCCATTTGTACTACTAAACCAAAAAATTTGCAAGTGGCATTGTTGTAATAAACATGTAATTCAGCTAAAAATTTATCCCAACACAAATATCAACATCTTCCGCATATAATCACGCCATAGCATGTACATATATATCTTCTCTTCCCCCACACTTCAAAGAAAACCGACTTTCGTGCCGAGTTACATCGTCCAACGCTTAGTATTAAATTGAACTCTAAAGAATGAATACATTCTAACTAAAGATACCTGTTTCGTGCAACTCGGAATCAGAAATAATACAAACATTAAGCTGTCTAGCCACTAAATCTTGAAAAGCCTGCATTCGAGATTCCACTGAACCCACCCTACCTACAAGCTGTTTGTTTTCTTTTTGAATTAACTCTATACTATTTAATATAACTTCATTTTTCTTCTAATAACAGTTAGCTCAGCTTGAAGATCCTCTCTGCTAGGTTGAGGGCCTCTAATATCTTTAACTTTCACTTCTCCTCCTAACCCCAAAACTCGGTCTCAAGACTTGGGGTTAAAAACTTGACGTACTACCTACAAATTGAGTTGCTTGTCATGTTCAATGGGTATAATTAGTAGATATAAAAGTTTAACAACAATAAAGAGACATGCTACTAATAATATATAGTATGAAAAAAATGTTTTTAAATATGAGTATTACCTCGACTTTAGAAAGTGATGGATTCTTTTCCTTCGTCTCTCGCATTTCATTCTACATTATGGCAAAAGTTAATCATTTAAAAAAAATCCAAATCTTGTATTTAGAACTTCGCATTCCACCATTTTTTCAAGTGCCCTATTCAAAGAGAAAAATTTATTCCTAAACCTAAACTATAAATAAAGCAAGTTGATAATGCTCAAACAAAAGCATTCGAGAAACAAACATATTTTTGTGTTGTCTCGATATTCGCAAGCTCATTACCTTTTTTGCAACTTTTATGGAACACTTCGGTTGCATCCTATATGATACCTTTATAAGCTCCCTGCCAAAACATGCACAAGTTTCAGGAGTTGCAAAAAAAAGGTCTTAAAAACAAGAATTATTTGAATTAAGATTATCACCATATCCTCCCACATGATTTGCCTAATAGATTTGCCCCCTAAGCGATGCATGAGTTCCTTCTCATAATGGGCTCTATGATCGAAGTTTCTAGCACTAACTTTCTAAAAATTTAAAAGTAGAGTTATAGTTCACATGGTCGTATTGCAAATGAGAGCATAACAACGAATAAAGAAATTTTAACTTAACTCATCCTTGGATATATCTCCTTTATAAGCCACTGCCACTTACTTTTTTCGAGACCAGTTGGGGCTTGTTTTTGAATGCAGCTTGCAAAGTGATGTTCTTTTTCGTCACATTACATGTTAGCAATTCAGACCTCTAGTTGATCCAAATCTCTTTCATGTGATCAAGAATATGGACACGATAAATTTCCATGTTCTCATTAGTAAAGATATCATGTGTTTTCAATCTAAATAATTTAGTATACAAGCATAAAGTTATGCATATTTATTGTAAGTTCCTTATTGTCACTACACTCCACATGTGTTCTAATACTTGATCTCCAATGTCTTTCCATTTACGGACTCTTATCGGGCATATATTAGTATCTCGCACTATGATGTCTAAATGACTTGCAAATACTTTGTGGTACATCCCCACAACTCGATTATTGTAGAAAGTCACTTCTAATTTCTCACCAGACTTAAGCTTTGAAATTTCTTTGCATTTGTTTCTTCCTCTCTTCTTTTCATTTCCAACTTTCTTTTTACTAGAAGCGTCCCCTTTGCAAAACAAATCAAAACAAGGCATTGTGTAATTTATTTTAGTAAATAAGAAAAGATGATGGTTTATAAATAAAACAATTGTCAAACAATAGACCATTACCATTTGCCTCTTGGAGAATTGTATTAGAATTATCAACTTCATTGTCATCAAGATCAACAAGATTTCCCTCATTCACATACTCAGTAGATTCATTAGTATTGTGGTTACCTTCATGCATGCATGACATCAATTATGCGTGAAGATTCTATCTCATCATCTATATCATTTTCTACATGAACTGACTCAGAAGATGATTGCCACTCTTCCATTTTACGGGCTGCTCTTTTCAAAGGAGGACTAAATAATGGATCAAAATAGTCATCATATTCATCATTATTAAAAAAGGGGCTTATTAGCTAGGCGTGTGGAATGGAGAATGAAAAAGTGTTGATTTTTTATTGAAAATGACAACAATTTGAGGGTTTAAATTGTGGCAATAGGATGTGATAATGGTGCATCATATGTAGAATTCATAGCTCATAAAAGAAATCTTGTAAATAGGCATGGAAAGGGGGTCAACTTATGGTTATAAACCCATCACAAAACTGGCCAAATGCTTTTCAAATCCCCCCTTAATCAGAAACTTTTGCACCCTCAAGCTAATAAAGCTCGCGCAAAAAGTCGGTTCGTTAAGAAGTATAACGCTTAATATAAAAGCATACATTACTTTAATTAATTTATAATTTATTTGAAATTAGGTTACATATCTTAAAATGAACACGCACATAACAACTATATACTTTTTGTATTACGAGCACAACAACCTACTACATTATACACTTTCGTGTAATATGTGAATAACAATAGATAGTAACAATAAGAACAAGCAAGAAAGAGCATGCAAGATTTAGATGAAAAATTGATCATTGAATATACAATAGGACTTTACAACATATTGGAATAATATGCATAGGATTTGTCTCCTTAGGTCTTGTACTGCACGCCCCAAATCTTCTCTCCATGCAAAACTTTTCAAGCATTTATGCCTGTCTGGATTAGCCTCTACCCCACACGAGCCAATCAGCTCATTCGGGCCTTCTCTCGACACACCCAGGCTAGTTGGGCAGCTTCTTTGCCTCAATTTTTCTTTACCTATTCCTCCTAGATAGTTAGCTACTGAAGAACAACGAGCTTTTGAATGTTGACTCTTGCTAGTTTAATTTGTTCTCCTTAGTGTACCGAACAAATACGACATTTAAAAGGGATAACATTAGTCAGATACTAATATCATTGTAAATTCCGAGTTTTAGGTCATTAAGAGTAAAAAAGCCTTAATCTTAGGTTAAGGCAAGTTTCACAAAGATTTGATAGAGGACTTTCTAGATGGTTTGTTCATTCAAAGTTTATAGGTTCTAAAATAATATTTGATTAATGATATATTAAAACTATAATACTATTCACTCATTTACAAGAAAATAATGATGTAAATTTTTTGAAATAATCATCTGATTGGATGTATTACATAATTAAAATAGGAGAATCAAATTCCCAAATGAACCCAATCTCAAGGATAAATATGCCAGACCATTAAGAGGGGGGGGTTTGAATTTATTTGGTACTCTATGAGCAAGGAGCATTGTGCTCCGAGATGACATCATCCCCAGTTTCCTAGTCTATCGTCGCTTTACCGTAACTTCAGTGACCCTCAGCTTCCCGCCATCGACCTCTCTCGCTATCTCCTTTTTCTTCCTTCCCAAAACTTCTGGCAATCTTCATCTACACCCAACCGATGAAAAGCTCCTGCGCTCCACCACTCTCTCTCCTCCTTCCCTAAAACTTCAGGCGACCTCCATTGACGTCGGCAACGTCGATGAGCAACTTGGACCAGATGTTCTTCGAATTTGTGAATGATGTTTTGTCAGATTTGGTTTTAATGCTCTTGCAGGTCATTCTTTTTTTTCTCTTAAAATACTTATTATGTTCTTTTGGTTAATCTTCTATGCTCTTTTGGTTATTCTTGTAGGTTCTTTCCAATTGACACCTATTTTTTACTTTTTAATATTCCTTTAAATAATGTTTAACATAAAAAAGTATTTTTGTTCTTTGAATTTTCATATCTTTATGTTTCAAGGAAATGTTCTTTTAAAATTAACAATTTTAAAATTATTTTTGTAAGTATATGTTTTTTGAAATTTTGTATTTTATTCTTCTAAATTTCGTATTTTGTTCTTTTTGTTTGAAATAAATGTTCTTTTAATATTATGTTCTCCCAGTGTTCACTTTATGTTCTTTTTGACGACCTTTTAATGTTATGTTCTCCCAGTACTCATTATATATTTTTATTGACGACTAATGTTAATATCGGGGAGCACCATGCTCCGTGCTCTCGGATACACCTAAAACGGACTGGGGGGCGGGGGGAACCAGTGATAAATTAGGTATATAGTTGTGTTACTCTCATAGCAAACATTACCATATGACTCCCACAAAGGAGGTAAAAAACTCATTTTAGTGTTGGCGTTCTATAACGGGTAAAGGGGGCCAGCGAGGGGTCAAAGTACTATAACTAGTCAAATACTAAGATTGAGATTATTCTCTAAGACGAAATTAACAAAGAAGAGTATATAATGATAGTATTAATTAAAGAGTTATCTTGGCACAACACGTATTAGAGATATCCATGTAATAAGCAATTAGCATCATCTTAGCTTTATTACACTTTTGATATATGGCGTGTAATGAGCATTGTTACTACATAAAGAGACGTCGCCTTTTCTCCTTAGCTAACTTATCACAACTTATCCTCTTAAAAGTTAAAATGCGACTCATGTCAAGTTGCCATCTTTGAGATTATGATGAATGAGTGAGTAATCAAAATTTTTAGTCATTTTCGCGTACACCATGCAAAAATAGGGCATCTCTATCAAATCGCCATATCTTCCAAAAGTAACTAAATTAATCTGCATATTAATTTATAGCTCGAGGTATATAATTATGTGCATTATGTGCCATAATTATAGTACCATTTGTAAACCACTTATTATTATTAATCGATTGTGATGTGTCGTTTCAAATATCTACTTTATAATGGTACCCTATATTGAAAAAAAAAGGGTACTATATTTTAATAAATTATTCTAGGACAGATGATTCGAATTGGGATGCCATAGTAAAAAAAAAACAAGAGATAGAGACAATTGCATTAGATTTGGAGTACTCCAGTGATAAAACGGGAATTACAAACTTTTTTATTATTGACATTTAATTATATGACAGAAATAAATTACAAAGATTAAATTATGTCATGGAAGATTAGAATAAATAAGGAAAAACTAAATAAAGGGGTAACAAAAAGAAAGTTGGGAGTGAGACAGAGAGATGGAATTCAAAGGCTCAAATATATGCATGACAGCTACACTTGATCTTTACATGGACGTACACCCATGCAAAGCTTATTTTAAATGTAGTGCCATCAAAATAATGCATGCTTTAGACAGCGACGGATATTTGTGGAGGAGTATGGTTATTCAGACCACTAATCTTCATAGGCTCAAGAACATCATTGTTGTGCTGAAGGTTATGCATGTTAAGGTTAGGGATTTGAATGGCGAAAACGCCGTCGTTAGTAGCAGTGTTCTTGGGCTGAGGTTTCACTGGTTCTTCCACAAATATTTCATCTGTTGAAGTTTCCTTAGTTTTTCCCACTTCGATGTCTTTCTCAATAGGCTTAGCATTACGATACATCAAATAGAGGATCATTTGTACAATTCCGAAGGTGAAACCGAGAACATTTGGTACCTGTTTTTGGCATTAAAAAAACAATCAAATAAATTTAAGGCTTTTAGACACTTGAATTTGTAAAAGAGGAGTATAATAGTGTGAAAAGATAACGAATTCTTACCGCGACATAGTAGTCATGCTTGAGAAGGCCGTAGAAAAACCATACTACAGCACTTATAGTGAGGAAAAATGATAGGAAGAATGGCATGTACTCGACACTCTTGGTGCGAATGACTCTCCTCTGTAAAAATAAATTCACATAGTTGGGTTAATCAATCTTGTGGTCGATCTAGAAATGAAAATAATAATACTCGTCTTATGTGATAAAAGGGCATGTTTGATTAAATGAAAAGTATTATAAATGGTCACAGAAATTTTATGAAAACTACGAGATATGTTAAATTTTAAGAGGAAGTAATAGTAATATTATTATATGTAATTTGAAAATGTAATACTCTTATATATAATTTTTTGAAAAAAAGTATCTCTAGATGACCTATTGAATTGTATTTATCTACTGTATATTGAAAGGCTTACCATAACACCTAGGGGTGCAACGAAGACACACAATGAGAAAACAAGGCAAACCCATCCAAGGATCAACAAGCGAACACGAGTTGTCTTAGCAATCACAGCCGTGAAGAAGACAATAGCACCAAAGCCGAATACATTGAAGAGCATGAGTTGCTTGATAGCTAAAATCTACACAATTTTAGGTCATAAGTTAGTACACAAAATTTATCAACTAAACACCATTATAATAAATGAATATGCTACAAAATTTATGAGGCACATACTCTTGATTTTTTGTTGGCATAGACGAGGAAGATAACAATATAGATGGTTTCAATGAAGAGACCAAAGGAGTTGATGGTCACAAGAAAGATCACATCTGTCTTGACGTAGGCATACAACAACCACAACATGGCACTGAAGAATGCCACCACATAAGGAATGCTTTGAAATTCTTCTGTTGTTTTCTTCTTGTAAATTCGATAAAATGTTGGGCTGTAAAAATTAATTACAACATAATAAAATGAATATTCTTTGATTAAACATGAAAATAAGCTTAAACTTCATAAGTAAGGGAGACTTACATTGGAGAAAGGAAGACCATGAAGGAAATTGTGTTACCTATAACAAAGGCAAAGGTGCAACAAAGAAATCGATTAGTGATGGAGCATAATCTATGTTGTAATCATGTAAACAGATTGAAAAAGTGCAATTAAATTATGATTAGTGCCTGTACAACTTTTTTCATGCACTACTCATGGATGACCCCATGGTCCCCGTGATAAAAATATTGAATAGTTAGACATGCCATACTATGATTAACAACAACAATTAAAATTACTTGTACTATAGTGAGTGATGAAGAGAAAAAAAAATGCATTTCAATGGATACTATACTACGCAATGGATTCGAATGTGTCCCTTTGCAACAACTTCATAATAAAGAGTATGAAGTTATTAGCAACTCACCCAATTAATCGAATTATTCCCCCCCCCCCCCTATACATCCCATACTAATACTTTTCATAATTTGAAAAGTCATTTTAATGAGACACTTTAATACTAGACGTAGAAACAGTGAAGCAACTATCTTCTAAAAAGAATGTAAGTAATACCTAGGAGACCAAAGATGGTGATCCATGGAAGGTGTTGAAAGAAGTGAGCAAAATCCATCTCTATATATTTTTTTTGGTTTTTGTCTCTCTCTCTCTCTTTGTGAGGGAAGGTTAGGAGATATAAGTCGCTATTAGTATTTCTCTAAATGCAATTGCTTGCTCTTGGACGAATTGCTAAGAGGTGGAAATAACACTATATATATAGTGGAGAAAAAGTGAATATAATAAAAAGAAAACAAATTCTAAAAAACCACCACTTTTGCATGCAATAATTAATATTGAGAGAGGAAGGGAAGTAGCAATGAAACAGTACTACTACATATTATGTTTTGTGGTGAGAGATTATCTTTCTATCTCCTGTCTTCGATCTTTATTTTATTTTTCTCTTTTTTTGTTCTTTTTTAGAAAAAATAAAAGAAATTCCATCAATACTTTCTTTTCTTTTCAAGTTGTTTCTCTCTCATTTAGCCTTTTTACGTAATCCCACTATCTAAACAACTCTTCCTGGCATGCACCCTAACTCCTTCTATCATCTTTTTTTTTTCTAATTATTTTAATAGAATATATTTTTTATTATGGTTATTACTCATAGTAACTATTTTTGGTTATTAAGCCCATGCACCTTCTAATCTTCTTATCCTACTCGTTATTACCTCCTATTACTGGTTAAGGTCATAAGAGTTGATAGTATTAGGGACCCACTTTTTGCATCTTTCTGATGTGGCACCCACCAAGTGGTTTAAGCCTTACAACTCATACATTTCAGTTTTTGAGAGGGTTTTGAATCCCATCCCTCTATCTAACTAACATCTCTTTATTTGGGAAAATACTCATTCTCAATTTCAAGAAGAAAAGCTAATTTTGGTTGTTGCAACTATATATTTTTCTTTTTTGGGTTTCTATAATGTGTTTTAATTGCTTACACAATGAAGCAAGTGCTTGGATTTTGATTTCTTCTAGGCAACACCTTAGTTGTTATGATGGAAAGAATCTAGCTAGGGTCGTATATTATACAAATGTTGGCTGGTATAATAATAACTAGTCATATATGCATGCGCGTGCCTCTTACGAAATATTGATATTAAGGATTTGGGAGAAATTAAATGAAGTGTATACATATTTTTCATGCTTTCAAAAATAATTGTTAAATTTTAGTTTTTTTTTTTTTTTAGAGAGTGTAATTATAATCTCAAAAGAGTTTATATAGTGAATGATTTAAATACATAAAAAAGAGTAATAAATATCAAAGAGTAGATTATTAATAGTGATTTAAAAACAAAAAGTCAAATAAGACAAAAAATCTTACAAAGATGAATGGAAGATGTCATTAGCATCATTACTCATGAATAAAAAAAAAACACATCATCCCTCTCCATCTACCACTTTCTCACTCATCGTATAAATATTTTATCATGTTCCGTGATCAATTTGATCAAATGCACCTTCACAGCCTCACTCATGAGCAATCAATTACTCATGTATTTGAAAATAAAAAAAAATTAAAAGTATAGCAAAGTGAGTGTCTATTTATAGATCTTAAGAAAATATGACCATTGATATTTTTAAAATTTTTTTTTTTACTTTGTAGATTTTTAGTATTGTAGTTTGAATTTTTAAACATTTTTTGCTAAAAACTTGATGGCTAAGTTTGGATTTTTTTTTGGAAGCAGGTAAGTTTTTGAATATAACTTAATTACTTAATAACTTCCTTGATTTATTTTATTCGTTTTTACTTCAATTTAATTTTGGTGTCCACCACCTCTCTTCCATTATAGTATAGAGATTATGGGCTAATTTGTTCGGGGAAGTTTTAAAGGAAACGTCTTTTGAGCAATTTACCAATTATTAAATGATAGTATAATAATTACTGAAGAAATACTAACTAAATCATAACCTAAATGATTGGTGATCCTAAATATTTTGCTAGAAATTACTGTAACCTTGATTTGTAATATAATAAAAGTATTTTTACAATTCTACTGATTCATTATGAGTATTATACTAAATGATAGAGAGGATTTCACTTAATACTTTGGAATGTTTATACAATTTACTCGGCAGTAGGTGAGATAGTCATTCTTCTTAAGGCTTCGATCACTATCAATAGCTTAAGATCATTGTCATGGTTTATGTACGACTATTGAGAATAATTGGCTAATCTGTTTAGGTTGTCTGACACTTTATTTATATAGAGGAATAATATTGTCTCTAAATAATACAGACTAAGTGTCTAATTAATAAATAATTAACTACGCTAAACCCCCCCTCCCCTCAATCTTTACGGGGAGGAATCACGGGTAGATTGGAGCGATGTTTACAAAACATCTCAGAGGAAAGACCCTTAGTAAAAATATCAGCAACCTGTAACTGTGTTGGGACGTACTTGACCTGAAGTCCACCTTTAGCAACCATCTCACGAGATGATAATCAACATCAATGTGCTTACTATGATCATGATGAATAGGATTGGCAGTAAGATACATAGCAGCAACATTGTCACAATAGAGAATGGTAGGTCGTCGATGATAATACCCTAAATCAGCCAAAAATTGACGTATCCAAATTGTTTCGGCAGTAGTGTAGGCAACAACACGATACTCAGCCTCAGTAGAAGAGTTACAAACAGTAGATTGCTTCTTGGAGCGCCAGGAGATCAAATTCTTCCCTAGCAAGACAGCATAGCTAGTAGTAGAACGCCGAGTGTCAGGATATCCGGCCCAATCAGCATCAGAATAGCTAATGGACACAGTAGGGGAGCCAGTACTGTAAAAAAATACCCCATAATCAGAAGTTTACTGCAGATACCTGAAAATTCTTATCACAGCATGAATGTGAGTAGTACGAGGTGCATGCATAAATTGAGAAATCGAATTAATAGCATAGGCAATATCAAGAAGAGTCATAGTCAAATATTGCAATGCACCAACCATAGTACAATAATTTGTGGAATCAGTAAGAAGTTCACCATCTAAGAGAGAGAGAGAGTGACACGAGAGACAACAGGAGTACGTAAGGGTTTGACAATATGAAGATGAAATTTATGAAGAAGATCAACGACATATTTGTTTTGAGACAATATCAAACCCTGAGGAGTACTTAAAACCTGAATGCCTAAAAAATAATGCAAATCACCCAAATCCTTCATAGCAATATGGGCAGAGAGAACGGTGATAAATTTCTGAAGCAAAGAGGAAGTACTACATGTAAGAACAATATCATCAACATAAAGCAAGAGAATGAAAATATTACCACTATGTCTAAACCTGGACATGGAGGTGTCACAACTGCTGCACTTGAAATCAATAGATAGTACGAAATTGCTGAACCTAGAGAACCAAGCACGAGGAGCTTGTTTCAAACCATAAATGAATTTTCGTAACCGACACACATGAGTAGGTTTAAAGGATGTTCAAAACTGGGGGGTTGATGCATGTAGACTTCCTCATTGAGGAAACCATAAAGGAAAGCATTTTTAACATCAAGTTTACGAATAAGCCATTTAAAAGTAGCAGCAATGGTTAGAACTAAGCGAACAATAGTAGGCTTAATAAAAAGGACTAAAGGTTTCGAAGTAGTCAATACTTGCCTGTTGATGATTACCAAAAACAACAAGTCTGGCCTTAAACCGCTCCACAGTACCATCAGAATTATATTTAATCTTATACACCCACTTACAACCAAGAGGGTTTCGATTGTAGTTGCGAGTGACAAGTTCCCATGTATCACTCTTTATTAATGCCGTATACTCATCACGCATGGCTTGTTGCCACCAAGAATATTTGGATGCTTGTTTAAACTTAGATGGTTCAGACACAAAAACATCAGTTTTAAAGTTCATGAGATTTCTAGAGGAAATAATTTGGTCTTTTAAATGTAATCATAGTATGGACATTGGTGGGATCAACATACTTAGACGACTTACGGGGACGTCGAATGGAAGAGACAATGGGGATTAGGAGGACAAAGGGGAGATGTCTAGGACCTTAGACATGGAAACAGGTGTGGGGGAAGGGTTCTGAGACCCCTCGTACGCAGCCATAGACTGCGGATGGGAGATGGGCCAACAATGGGGGGTGCTGCGGGCGCCTCTAATGCCTGCGGGCTGGCAGACGATTACAAGGAGAGGGAGATGCGACCTGCAGGAGCGGGGCTGCTGCCTGCGGGTTTAATGCAGGCCTGCGGGCTGGCAGATTGTATGGGTGGTGACGCAACACTGGCTGCGGGCGCATGGTGATAGGGGATTGGGGAAGACACGTATGGGCTAGCTGACGGACAAGCAACCAATGGTGGTTAAACCCATTAGAACTAGAATCATTGACCATGGGGGCTAAATAATCCACACGAGACACAGTACACATGTTTAACGTCACCGAGGTAGGCGAGCTAAGACTCGGAAGGGACTTTAAGAGTGCACTAGAGGACAAGTCATTGGACGTTCTAGACACGAGAGGACAATAACAAAATTTCCGCTCAAGAAACAAAACATGATGACTCGTGTAAATTTTGCCAGAGAGAGGATCAAGACATCGATGACCCTTATAATTTGACGCATAGCCAATAAAAACACATTGCATCGTCTTGGCTTGTAATTTGTTTATTTTAGGGTCTAAAAACAACGGGAAACAAGCACATCCAAAACATTTCAAAAATCATAGGAAGGGGGACGATGAAAAAGTTTGGCAAACGGGGATGCACCCTGCAATGCCGAACTCGGAAGATGGTTAATCTTATAAACAGCTGTATAACACGGATCAACCAAATACTTAGATGGCAACTCAGATTGAATAAGCATAGTACGAGCCATCTCAATAATGGTTAGATGTTTTCTTTCCGCAACACCATTCTTTGCTTGAGTTCTAGTACAAGATTTTCGAAAATAAATTCCCGAGTCACAAAAGTGTTGCTGTACAGGCGTGTTATCAAACTCACGTCCACCATCACTTTGGAAAAACTTGATTTTGGAATTAAACAGATTTTCAACAAGTTTTTGAAAAGCTATAAAAGTCGCATAAACATCATATTTCAGTTTAAGTGGGTAAAGCCAAAAAAACGCGAATACTCATCAACAAAAACCATATAATACTGAAAATATTAATCCGATTTTACAGGCGACTGCCAAAGGTCACTATGTATCAAATATAAGTGATAGGGGGCACGATGAGTCACAGACTCAAAAGGCAAACGATGTATTTTTCCAACCTTGCAATGAACACAATCGTTATAAAATTTAGAATTACAAGAAATCAAATTGTTTGAGCATAAATTTACGAGAACTCAAGCAGAAGTATGACTAAGATGAGCATGTCAAACATCTCCATACTCCTTAGTTACAACAAGAACAGGACCAGACAACTCTGACCTGACTCGAGAAGACTCTAAAGAAACTTGGGAAGACGACTTTAACTCTAGAATTTGAGTCTGAAGATGATAGGCACCAATCCTACTGATTCCCTGCAATAGAACCGCCCCCGTTGTCTTGTCCTTAACACAAACAGAAGACTCGTCAAAACAAACTATGCAAGAATTATCCTGACATCACTCTTGAACAGACATCAGATTATGTTTTAACTGGGGAACTTGACACATTCGTGAGGCGAAGAGGGCGACTAGGAGATGACAGAGTGAAATTTCCAAGTTTATTAATGGGAAGTTTTGTGCCATCACCAACAACAATAGAACTCGAACCAGTGTAAAAAAGAGCATTAGATAACTTACCATTATGAGAGGTCATGTGGGATGCAGCTCCAAAATCTGGATACCAAACAGAGTCATTCGTTTCATCACCAACATACAGTGCAGCTAGGACACGTGTGACACCAACAAGAGACAAAGACACAAAGCTATGATTGAAACGCTAAGGATAATAGGCTGCTTGGTGACCTGGATACCAGCAAAGACCACAACTATAGGAGGAAGGAGTAGTGGCTAAATTGCCGTTAGAAGGATTACTTCCCGCTGAAGACAAATCAGTAGCAATAGAGTTGGCACAAGAATAATCAACATATGAAATATTATGAAAATTACCCATACCATTATTTCATCCTGCATTTCCACGACCACCCTGTCCTCCATTGTTGCAACCTCTATTGTTGCCATGACCACCTTTGTTACGATTATTCCTATTTTTGTTCTTTCCAACCCCTTGACCTTTAGAGTTCGAACCACTTGAAGTCGATGCTTGGGACCCCGAAGATCCAGAATAAACGGCAACCAAGGCCTGATGAGATGGAGGTGTCTCATCATAAGCACGTATAGATTTAATGCGTTGCTCATGCTGAAGCAGCTTAGGACGAAGATCATCAAACGTCAAAAGACGTTTGAAATTGTAGCAAAGTAGTAACAAGAGCATCATAATCACAATCACGTTCTAATGCAGTCAAGGTGTATTGAACAATGTCATATTGAGACATAGGACACTGAATATCAGCTAAGGAATCAATAATAACCTTTATTTCTCGTAAAAACACTTCCATAGTCTGATGTTCAGTTTACTTCATATGACTCAATCTACCTTTCAATTCCATAGACCTAGACATATTAGGATGCAAAAATCGTGATTGTATCCTATTCCAAATCTCAACAGCAGTATGCAACTCATGAACATCCATCACAACATCACGGGAAATCGTCGCATATAACCAAAATTTAATTTGTTGATCTAATCTCAAATACTCGTAAAATTGTGGATTAGGTAATGACTGTCCAAGATACTGAAGATAAGTAGAAGAAGGAATCATAAATGTACTTTCAACTTTACCAAGTAATTAATGTGTCGAAAGAAAACACGTAACCTGAGTTTTTCACATAATATAATCCTCGAAGGTTGTCAATTTGATTAAGACGAAGCGAGTTATGTCTTGATTTGTGAGTGAAGCCGCGGGCCGAAGCGAAGGAGGAGTATACACCGGAAAAAACATAGAGAGGGTGGCTGCTGCCACCCCTTGAAGTATTGGAGCAAAACCTGGCGGAAAACGAGTAGGAGACCGAATGTGAAGAAGTGACATCAAATAATGGGGAAGAGTCGCCAAGCAAAGGTTGTGGCTGCTGAAACTGCCACAACGATAACTGGGAACTGGTGGCGCCACCCATATAAGCCGCGGGCGTTGTGGCGGCAGAGAACGTTGCGCTGAACAATACGCCGTAATACGCAGCATTGCCAGAACCGTGCGCCAGTTCTGGTTGTCGAGAACCAGCAGCGAGTGGTGCAGCAATTGACGGACGGTCATGAACCGGTGTATGTGAGCTGGCGGTGACAGACTAGCCGGAGGAGACGACGGTGGCGGAAGACATGGTGGTTGCACGCCGGAAAAGGGCAAACGGAATTTTAGGGTTTTCTTGAAAAAGAAACGTGGGGGCTAAGAAAGTGAGCGGAAGAGAGGAGAGTAATTTTTGTTCTTAAACCTAGTCTCGTGATACCATGTACGAGTATTGAGAATAATTGGCTAACTTGTTTATGTTTTCTGGCAATCTATATATATATATAGGAATAAAACCGTCTCTAAATAATAAAGACTAAGAGTCTAATTAATAAGTAATCAACTAACCTAATAGCTTAGACTAGAGAACAATACTTTTCAATTCCGAAAAGTTTGCCTATAATCCTTCAACGATATCGTAAGATTGCTTTTTATATTGATAATGGTCTTCGCTAATGTTATTAGAAAGTCCTTCCCAAAGATCATGTTTTTGCTATCATATGCTTAAAATTGCTAAATTTCAAGGTTCTTTCGAATATTTATTAATCCGAATATTGAATCTTTGATCATATGATTGTCAATTGAACTTGCCTAAATTTTAATATTGGAGATATATGCAAAAGCCTTAATTTGTATATAGCTTAATTTATTAATTATTGTTAAATTTTGATTTTTCAATTTTTTTTCATGAAATCATTCATCGAAAAATCGAATAATTGAAATCACACAAGATCAAGTGCCGAAAATTTATGAACATAGTGCTTAAGACATGTTTAATAAATAAATGAACAAGTTCGAACAAAACTCTAAAGCTCGTTTATCAAATGAGCCAAGCTGGAACACCTAGGTGTTAGACTCGTTACAACTTCTGAACAACACGTTTGTAACTCGTTTTGTACCCGTTTACAATCTCGTTTAGTACTCGAAAAAGCTCGTTTATTTTAGAAGTTACTGCAACACGAATTTAAAATTATGTTTTTGAAAAATTTCAAAACAATGTCCTAACATAACTCATTGTATAGTAGTTATTAATAAATATTTGCAACTTCCTTAATTATATGGGCATGTATGATATAATTTGTATAGCTTTAGCTTGAATATAGCTCGTTCAAGGTCGAGCTCGAGCTCGACATCCAAACGAGCAAGCTCAAGCTGAGCTCGAGCTGGCCTAAAGCTTAACGAGCCAAGCTCAAACATGGAAAACGAAAAGCTCGCTCATCCTCGAACACCTATAATTCTCATGCTCGGCTTGAACAATTAGATACTCGGTCGGCTCGGCTCGTTTGCAGCTGTACTTTGGGACAAATCTAACAATATCATATATGATGATTTTCTTGTGTAATCCATTTTTATAATAAAAGTTGGAAAATTTGTGAGAAACCACTACAAACTTTACACTTTTTTAAAAAAGTCACGATTTACTTTTGTTTGTAATATAACTACTATAACTTGGCAAAATTTTGTGAAGCACAACAATAACTTTGCAAAAAATATTCAAGCACCACCTTTTAACGAAAAAATGTTCATTTTTCCATTTGAAGGGATTCACTGCCACTACGAACTTCACTCTAAACCTTCACAACCACTCACCAACCACCACCTCTACCTTTAAAAATCCTAACCCCGAAAATTCACCACCCATCACCTCTACCTTCAAAACCCTAACCCCTAATTTCATCACCAATACACACCACCACCCATCTTCGCTAATTTACCACCAACCACCATCTACCTTCGAAACTCTAACCTTTTATCTCATCACCAAATAATAACTGCCACCACCATTCAAAGTTTAGCCACCAACCACCACTTCCCTTTGACATTTTTAACTTACCACCATAACCCACCTTCAAAAACTTTCAACTACAACCAAATTCGAAAAACCTAACCCCAAATTAAAAACCAAAATTTGGTACCCTAACCCCAATTTCGTATGGAGGTGGACTTGATTTGGATGTTGAAGGTGGTGGTGAGGAAGAAAGGAGGTATTGTTTGATTGTAGAGAAGAGTAAAAGAGGGAATTTGAGTAAGTAAGCCCAAAAAACGAAAATTTTAACGTTTTCCGTTAGAAGGTGGTGCTTCATAAATTTTTCAAAGTTATAGTTGTTAAATTTAAAAAAAAAAGTAAATAGTGTTGTTTTTTTTAAAAAAAGGTATGTAAAGTTTGTAGTGCTTTTTGACAAATTTTCTGTAAACGTTTACCAAGTATATCCACTTGTATGGTAAATAGGAAGAACGCGAAAAATTGTATGGTGGATTTCAACTTAGGAACTAATATCACAATCAATATAAATATATATATATATATAAATATATATATATATACTAAGGGCCTCTTCCCTCCAACTTCTTTTTCAGTTCAGTTCAGTTCAGTTCAGTGTTGTTCGATTCTTTATTTATCCATTTTGGTTAATATTATTATTATTGTTGGTCTAATCTACTCCCTCCGTTCCCATTTGATCATACAATTTGGAATATCGGGGAAACCAATGTAAATGGAGTTGGATGAGAATTTTTATAATTTTATACTACCTCTGTTTCATAGGTGTTGTAACCTTTTTTTACACTATTCATACACCCCCTTTTGCCCTTCTTTTGTGATTTATACATAAGAATAAATATAGCCATGTGGATCTTGTTAGATTTGTCTCGGTATATGTTGAATTAATATCAACTTTTTCTAATTTTACTTAAATTTTTTATAGAGATATTAGCGTTTAAAGTAGTGCATTGAGAGACATAAAAACTCCTATGTTGTAATACATATAGAACGGAGGGAGTATTGTTTAAAGAGTACTTTGGTACTTTCTGGTTTTTCGAGACGGGTTTTTGGGACTGAAGATGACGTTTTTTACAAAAAAAGACACTGTCGTACGAAAAAACATGCCGAAAAACTTCATAGTGTCCATTTTTCAAAAACAAACTTCGTCTTCAGTCCCAAAAACTCATCTCGAAACACGTACCCGAAAACCTAGCTTGTTGGTACTTGTTCGTAGGAATTCTCGAAATTCGTGTCCATAAAGGGCATAAGACGATGTTTGTTTTTCGAAAAAATTGTCTTCAGTGCGAAAACCCGTCTCGAAACACGTGCTCGAAAACCAGGCTATTTGATACTTTTTTCATAGGGATTCTCGAAATTCTTGTCCCTATAGGACGTAAGACGGTGTCTGTTTTTCGAAAAAACGCTGTCTTCCGTCCGAAAACGCGGTTAAATATATACTTCGAAATACGTGCCCATTACCATATCATATATCAAAAACATATATTCTTATAATATTGAAAATTAAATATTTAAAATATTAAACATGCTTTGACCGGTCAAACTATAGATTAGTAGTATAATTAGCGAAAATGGCTAAAAGTTACTAGGAGATTATTATTTTTAGGCAGTAATTCGCAAGAAAAAAAAGTACACGACTATAAGTAAGAAAAAGTGGGTACCTAAGTAGGTAGTTTTTGGGGAAAAATAGACTAACCTCAAACCTCAAACCTCAAACCGTAGTTTGGGCAAAAGTACAAATCTACCCACATTTTTTAGCCCATAAACCAATTAAATTGCGTCAAAATGGTATATGTTGCAATTTTGTGCGGTCCGAGCCAATTATTATTTTTATTACTATTTATTATTATATTATTAAAAAAATAATATTAATTGACTTCTTAGATATTATTGTTATTATATAGTCATCATCAAGTATTAATATACTAATACAAATAATAGAAATTACTAATTATTAATTTATTATTATTATTATATAATTATTATTACTACTATTATTTATTCAGAAGTATCATTTAAATATATCCAAAATACTAAAAATTATTCATTAATTATAAATTATTAATTAATCCGTCCTACAAAGCTCTCTACACTTTCCTTTTTCATTCGTCCCACAAATCTCTATACACTTCTATTTTAGGACATGGCCCACTGCTACTTTATTCTTTTGACTTTACAGCCATGACCCACTACTATCTCACATCCTAATAAAATAATACCCCACTAACTCTTCTCACATCCACTTTTTCAATAAAATACAGATTGATAACCAAACATTAACGTATCATCTAAAACTACGTGCTCGATCAAATGTATAGAGCTTTCTAGGACAAATGGAGTATTGCTTATCATTATAATCCGTTCTCTTTTGTTCTTCCTAATCTGACTTTTTGTTTTGTCTCCTAGAAAGATTCCAAATAGGAAGAACAAAAGAGAACGGAGGGACCGAAGTATTATTTAATATTCATATTATTATTGTTTGTATATTATTTATATATCTATTACATTCAAATTAATTCAAATCAATTTAATTCAATTTAGTTTAGTTCAGATAGAATCAGTTCAGTTCAGTTCAGTTCAACTAGATTTAGGTGAAATAAAGAGGCCCTAAAAGACAGAATAATTTAGTGAGCATGTGGCACGCCACGTAGGATATAGAAATTTATTAAATATAGATTGAGTAAAAGATAGATTTTAGTTTTAATTAAAGTATTAAAGATAATTAGAATACATAAGAAGATAGTATTTAGTTTTAAATAAATTATTAAAGATCTTCATACATAAATTAATAATAACTTTTGATTCATAATTCAAAATAATATGATGTTTATACCTATGAAACCACTTTTAAAAAAACTTCAAAATAAGATCCATATGTTATTTTATAAAAATGTTATAGGCTCTGACCTTTGGAACTACATAGGGTAGTTCAGGCATACATATAATCTTTAAATAAAAGGTACTTAGAGTCTATGTTTAATCATTACACATAATTATACTTAAGATACAAATAATAATATAATTTATTTTTTAATGTAACTAAGGCATAAATATAAACTATAAGTAAAAAGATACGTGGAGTCGATGTTTGATCAATACATGTAATTAAAATTTTAAGATAAAAACAATGATGAAATTAATTTTTTAATAAAACTAAGAAATAAAATTAATTGTCATACACTAAATATAATTTATGTCGATAACACCGATAATAAGACTCGACAAAAACTAATAATATCAAGTTTTTATATAAAAACGAATGTTGTAAATACATTGATGACACTCATGAATGTTAGGAATATTTTTTTCAAATATATTGATTATAATCATAATTATTTTTTATCGTTAATAATTTTCATTCTTGACCTTTAATCCTATTATAACATCAATAATTCCAAAATTTTTGAGAGCACGATGCAATTGATGCTAAAGCTACTCTGATACAACTTTTTCTTTATGCCAATTGCCAAAGCCCTAAAATGGTGATGAACTATGAAGATTGTTGTATGCATTTTACTCCTAAAAACTGTTTATCTTGATAGAAACGAAAAGTAATTGTCTTTGATGATCACAGTGATTGCCAATACATGTTTTAGATTGCAGATTGCATGAAGAATCAAGTCTTTTAACACTAATTGCATGGAAAGCCATAAAGGGCGAGTAATGTCTGTTTATTAGATGTCACGAATAATAGTGCACAACTTTATGTCAATCAAATAACGTGAACCTTACAAATAATATCTCTTGAAAACCATTGAAGAAAATATTTTGTGAGAGAGCTGAACATGTACATATGTCCTATGCATGTACAAATTGTCCATATACTTATTGATAACAGAAAGATAACTGAATTCAATAAAATCATACTTTAGCACATGGCGTCGAAGTCTTACGAGTTGATCAATTTGTCATTACTAAATTTAACTGATGCAAATAGGATAGAAAAAGCAAAAATCATGTAAAAATCACGCTGGAACATACTATTTGACAACGTATTGAAACTCAATAAAATTGATAGAATATGAAATGTTCTTGTGATCTTTGTATATTTTTTTGCAATCCTTCTATTGAAGGATTTTGTCCTTCGATCAAGTGTAATAATCTAAGTATACTTGGACAAGTTTATAGAGATAATATATTCAATAATATTAGGAGACCGTAACGTTTTGCTAGAAGCTAAATTACGGTTTGTTGGACTATTGAGATTAGGCTAACTACTAATATTGATTGGGTCCTATGAGGTCACACATTGTAACAAAGGTTAGATATTCATCCAAATTCATTTTGGATGGTCATATGGATGGTAGGATAAAAGTTGTAACTCTTGTGATTGAATGACTCATAAAGAGTGGCTTTATGTGCCTAATTAAGCCTCATAATGTATGACATTATGTGGTCAATTAAGCCTCATGAAACCACCAATGTAACCACTCTATATATTGATGTAGAGGTTGCAAAAGAGAGATACAACATCATCATCTTTTGGCCAAACACCATACAAAGTAAAGAGTGAAAAAGTTCTCTCTTTCCGTACTAGCATACGTGGTGATCTAACCGTTGTTCGTGGACCAACACTAGAGGAACGACGCTTGACGTTCTTTCAGGATCTCACTTGGAAGCTAATACTTTTGTGGATTCACGCATCAAAGGTATATATTATTATATATTACTTGATTCATGTTAGTTTATGCAATTTGTTCTTGGGTTAGATGTAAAGAATATGATTCTTGAAATTCCGCTCTAAGCATCTAAATTCCTACAGTGGTATCAGTTAGCCTATTGCATAGATTAATATGATCATTTGTTTGATGTGTTTTATTATTATTTTAATTCGATTAAAGGAGGGATTTATATATGATTTTATTTGCATAATTAATATTATGATATTAATTGATTGGAAACATAAAAATTGGGTTTTTATGTATATATATTATACTCAAAATTCAACCAAGTGACCGGAAAATTCTGATTCCTTTTATATATGATTCGAATTTTGTAGGAAAAATAAGTTTGTTGTTTTTCTTATTTAAATTGAATTATATATATTTGCTTAGTTCTTGAATTTAATTATTTGAGGTGTTTGATGTAAAAAAGATTTTTTGTCAAAACCTAAAATCACAAAATGTCAGATTTTGTGTATTAGATTCAAGAATTCATATTTGTTAAATCAATATGAACCCTATTTTTTTTTTTTCCCCAAATCAATTGTTGTTAATTTCACTCAAATTGTGCATAATTGTTGTGACTAATTGAGTGGGAGGGGAAGAAAATCTGACCGCCGTGGTCAGGCGGAAAGACGCCGGACCGACGACGGCCGAAGGTGGCGGGCTGGCGGCAGGGCTGTCTGGGCGAAGCTGTTGTGCGACAGTTCATGGCAGGCCGGTGTGCTTGGGCTCGCCTGGTTGCGGCTAGCGTGGCCGGCGGCTTGGTTGTGACCAGCGTGGCTGGTGGTCTGTTGCGGCAGCGTGGCTGAGTTCACTGGTGGTCGCGGCCTGCCTGCTGGGTGGCAGTCGTGCGTTGTGCACTGCTGCTTGGCAGGCAGTTACAAATACTTTTTTTTTAAAAAAAAAGTATTTGATTTTATTAAGTTTTTTTTTTTTTTTGAGTATATTCCAATATTGCAAGTAAGGGATTAATGGTGATTAATTGCATATTTAAGTCATAATTGAATTAAAATAATAAGCTTTATATTAATTGGTTAATTATTTGTAGTAATTGACTAGTTAATTTGAGGAGTTACTAAATTGTTAGTAACTATTGTTATTTTTTATTTTTTTTTATGTCAATTAATTAATTTATTGCTCTTTGCTTTTAATATATGTGATTAATTGTCATGAAATATTATATTTAATATGATTAAATTATATGAAGGTTACTAAGAGTGTCTTTTGGTATCATTTCTTTAAATTTAATAGTAGATTAAATTTGTAAGATTAATGATTTATAGTCCTCTAAAGTACTAACCATATGATTTAATATGTGATTAAATCTTGATGGTGATATTATGTTTTAAAGTTGTTATAACATGATATTTTTATTTTTTAATAGTTGATTAAAACGCATGATTATATAATATATATTGATATTATGGATACATGTGGTGACTAGTATGGCCCAAACTTGGATAGAAATTACGATCTGCGTATCGTTAATGTATTTTTGTAATCTAAATACGATCTGCGCATCGTTGGTATTTTTGTAATATTTTAGTTTAAATTCCAAAAAATATTTATTCAAGTACCCATGAAGCACAAGGATGGAGATCCATGGTGATTCAACAATGGAGGCCTTAAAGAGTAGTCTTTAGGATTAGGGGCCATACTAGGATCACATTTTAATTTTGCATTTAAATTTTTTTTCTTTTAAATGCTTTCTAAGTTTATTATGCCTGTGATTTAATTATGTTAAATGTTCACTAGTAATTAAATCAACATGATAATTTACTTAGGTCCCTTAAAATGAAATATTGGGTTTTTGCTACTCCAAAATAAACACCTACTAAAAACTTGATTGTTAGTAATAGGTTCTGCCAAAGCAGAGTGTTACTTCCAATCTTGGGCTAAGTAGAGTGAATTTCCGAAATTTGCATGTTTAGTTGGTTTGGCCCAACAAAATCATCAAAACAGTTTTGGATTTTGAAGCAATAAGTGATGGGTCTTATGTTTTTGGTGATAAGCTTTGTCTAGGATTAGGAAGGCTCTCCCCAACGTTGTGGGTAACTTCCTTACCTGGAAGCTAAAATCACCTTAGCAATCACCTATCAACTAAGAATTACAATTGTTGTAATTAGTAAAAGAGTTTACTTACCTTTTAAACTTGATTTTAAGTTGAGGCCAAAGTCCACTTAGAATTCATGTTTGATAGGATCTTAGAATCACTTGATTAAAAGGGACACTTTGAAATTGATCAAGTGCATGGCTTTTATTTTGAAATGTTTAAAATATGTTAAAGAGCTATTATGATAAACATACTTACTACTTTTGCATCTTCTATGTAGATATCATGTCTGGTAACAACAATAATTCACCGTTTAACTTACGTTCAATCCTTGAGAAGGATAAATTAAACGGGAACAATTTCCTTGATTGGGAAAGGAATCTAAGAATTGTTCTTAGGTCCGAAGGTCGAGAGGATGTTCTTGAAACCCCGATCCCAGTTTTAACCGCCACCTCTACTGAAGCCGAAAAGGAGGCCCATAAGGCCATTGAGGAAAGGTCGGTAATTGTTACTTGCCTTATGCTCGCGGCTATGGAACCAAGCCTTCAAAAGAGGTTTGCTAGCTTGGATGCCTACAGTATTATCTGGCAACTGAAAACTATGTTTCAGCAACAAGCTCGGATTGAGAGGTACGAGACTCACAAGGCTATTCTTGAGTGTGTGTTAGTTGAAGGCAAGTCGGTCGCCACTCATGTCTTCGAAATGATTGGTTATTTCGAGGCAATGGAGAGGTTGGGCTTTCCTTATAGCCAAGAGTTGGCTACTGACATCATACTTCACTCACTCCATGATGGATTCAATCAGTTTAGGTTGAACTTCAATATGAATGGAGTGACGAAGACCCTTGCTGAGTTACATGGGATGCTCATGACTGCCGAGCAAAACATCCCCGCTGCTCCTAAGAAGGAAGTTCTTATGGTTCAGAAGGGAAAGGGTTTTAAGAAGGTTTGGGCTGGCAAGAAAAAGCAAGATAAGGGCAAGCAAGTTGCTACTAAGACGGTTGATAAGCCAAAGGCAAAGGCAAAGCCAAAGGTGGCCGCAAATGCCAAGTGCTTCTATTGTGATCAAATAGGTCATTGGAAGCGTAACTGCCCGAAGTATCTGAAGGATAAGAAGTCTGGGGCTTCTTCTTCAGGTATCTATGTCATTGACATTAATTTAGCAACATCTGCTTCTTGGGTATTTGATACCGGTTGTGTTTCTCACATTGTTTCGAATGTGCAGGGACTAAGAAGGAGTAGAAACTTGGCTAAAGGAGAGGTAGAGCTGCGCGTTGGAAATGGTGCAAGAGTTGCGGCCGTTGCAGTTGGAACTTATAGTCTACCTTTGCCTTCTGGATTAATATTAGAGCTTAATAATTGTTATTATGTTCCTGCTATTACCAAAAACATTATTTCTATTCCTGTTTTGGATAATGAAGGGTTTTCATTTACAATTGAGAAAGGTTGTTTCTCTGTTTATTTGAATTCAATGTTTTATGCCACCGCTAAAAGGTCTAATGGTCTATATTTTCTAGACTTAGACAAAGATGTCCTTAACATAGACAGCAAAAAACATAGATCAAGCGATACTAATCCTACTTACTTATGGCATTGTCGTTTAGGACATATAAACGCGAAACGCATTCAAAAGTTACATAAAGATGGACTTCTCACATCCTTTGATTTTGAGCCATTTGATGTGTGTGAATCGTGTTTGATGGGCAAAATGACAAAGTCACCTTTTACTGGAAAGGGTGAAAGGGCCAGTGATCTATTGGGCCTAATACATACTGATGTGTGTGGACCAATGAGCACCAAAGCTAGGGGAGGGTTTGGGTACTTCATTACTTTTACTGACGATTTAAGTAGATATGGATATGTCTATTTAATGAAGCAAAAGTCGGAATCATTTGAAAAGTTCAAAGAATTTCAAAATGAAGTCCAAAACCAACTTGGCAAGACAATTAAAGCACTACGATCCGATCGTGGTGGTGAATATTTAAGCCAAGAGTTTAGTAATCACTTAAAGAGTTGTGGAATTCTTTCACAACTAACTCCGCCTGGAACACCTCAGTTGAATGGTGTATCTGAAAGGAGGAACCAGACTCTACTTGATATGGTTCGGTCTATGATGAGTTTTGCTGATCTTCCAATATCCTTCTGGGGATATGCTCTCGAAACTGCTGCTTTCACACTTAATAGAACTCCATCAAAGGCAGTATAAAAGACACCATATGAGATATGGAGTGGAAAAATTCCAAGCTTGTCCTTTCTACGTATTTGGGGTTGTGAGGTCTATGTAAAACGATTACTTTCAGACAAACTCGCCCCTAAATCAGATAAGTGTTTCTTTGTGGGTTATCCCAAAGAAACCAAGGGCTATTACTTCTACAATCGAAACGAGGGCAAAGTGTTTGTTGCTCGTCGTGGTGTCTTTTTGGAAAAAGATTTTATTTCCAAAAAGGCAAGTGGGAGTAATGTATTTCTCGAAGAAATTCGAGAAAAGCAACAAATGGACATAGTTCAACCTATGTCAGAGTCAGAAACACAAGTGCCAGCTGTGGAGCTTGAAGTAGTTCCTCCTTTGGAGGAATCTTCTCCCATAACTGACCAAATGTTGGAGGACGTGCATTCCATACACGAACCTTCTACTGTCCCACCCGAATTTAATTCGTGCGAAAATTCTCAAATTGTTGAGAAGAAAATTTCTCCTATTGCAGCCCCTCGTAGGTCTAGTAGACCAAGAATACCAAACAAAAGGTTTGTTGATTTCTTGTTGACCGAAAGTTCTGAGATAATGATTTTAGAATTTGAGGAACCTACTACTTACAAGCAAGCCTTGATGAGTGAAGACTCCGAAAAATGGCTTGAAGCCATGAAATCCGAAATGGCATCCATGTCTGAAAATCAAGTATGGGACTTGATGGATTTGCCCGATGGGGTTAGACCTATTGGTTGCAAATGGGTTTTCAAGGTTGTTGGATCACAAGGAGACACTCAAGAAGGGGGGGTTTGAATTGAGTGTGGTATTTTCTGAATTTTATCGAACTTTCTTTAGAGATCTCAGAGACCTTCTCTGAGCTTTTGAGTTGCGTATATGAATATTGTTAATTAAATAGAAAGGCAGTAATAAAGAGACGAGACAAGCAATTTTACCGTGGTTCAATCTCACCTCTGAGATCTACGTCCACCCTACCTTTTCTTTTATTAATTGAATCACAAAATACCAAACTCTTGATACAACTTGATTCCCTCACTACTAACCCTAGTAGTGCCCCCCAACACTTAACTCTAAGTGTTGCCTAATTAAGTCTAATTCCCTTAGAAACTCAACTTAACACTCTCTATAAAGATGAAATTACAGAAAGATTTGAATCCTCTTTTTGTGTGCTTCTTGGTTAAGCAGTTTAGAGGTATTTATCGAGCTTAAATATGTGTTTTTCTGTCACAGATCTCAGTGCTGATCTCAGAGAGGTTAAAGATATGTTTCCGAAAATAGCTCTCTAAAACAATTACTGGAAACGCGTATCTTTTATATTTTCTGATCTTTTTACTCTTTGTTAAGGCTCACGTTTTTCAAATCAGTTTTTAAACTTTACAAAGATAGAATTGTCCACTTGATAGTTTCCTAAACTTAAGCAAGCAATTATCTTTAAAGAAGATTTTATCTTCTTTAAGATATTTGTTTCCTAATAGTATTAGGACTGATTTTGTAGACAGATTCTTTTCTTAAAATCAGAAAATTTCTAAAACCTTTTTATTCCAAAAAAAAACTTATCTTTTCCAAAAAAAGATATTCCAGATTTTTAAAACAATTTTCAAAAAAACGATTTTCCCCTTTTCTTTTTTTTTTGTTTTCGCAAATCATTTTATTTAGGTGTTATATTATAGATTGCATTTATTTTACTATCTCAAGTAAAATACCTACAATCTCTAATATTACACCTTAGCACTTTGATCCGTTATTTACGAACACACACTTTTACATATTTGGAAATTGGCCTTAGTCTAAAACGTTTGACAATTGATTCTTCGAGACTTCGTTTAGGCATCTGCAACAAAACTTCACCAAACATGTTAGATCAACTAATTGTGTTTGTCATCATCAAAATACACATGGACAATGTGTCCCAACAAATTCCCCCTTTTTGATGATGACAAACACATAATAGTTCCCCCTCAACATAAGCAAATATTACATTGGCAAACATGATACGATTTCATGAGAATGAACATCTAGCATTAACATAGTGCTATATACCAAATCTTCCCCCTTTTGGCATTATCAAAAAGGAGGCATAAAAATCCATAGTATCATAGTTCGAAGTCAATTGTCCATGCAAAATAGTAGCTCAAGCAAAAATCAATCTAGTGATGCTGGTGCTACGTCAAGATTCAATTCACAATCCAAAGTTTTGAAGCAAGAACTAATCCAACTCACAATCCGAAACTATGAAGCAAGAGTTAATCCAATTCACAATTCAAAGTTATGGATCATAAGGTAAAAGTGAAGAATTATGGTAGGATAAAGAAATAAGGTAAGCAAGCTTGAATTATTTGGAATGGGGATATGCTCAACAAGTGCTCAAACCTTATTCACCTTTTTGACATCATCACGCATAGATTTTGAAACTTTCTTCACTTCGGCACTGTATATGTTATTGTGCCACTGGACAATCTCTTTCCTTCAAAGATAGCTTTGCTTCGTATATTCAATAATCCAAAGACATGGTAATCACAACTCTTTTCATCATCTCATAATTAAACTCTAATATGAATTGTCTCATCTCTTTTTTTTTTTTTTCTTTTTTTTGATGTCATGGAAGGATTTATTTTTTTCATTTTTTCCTTCCTATTTTCCATTTTTTTTAAAGGAGATGTAGACTATATAGAAATCATAGAGTCAATTAATGAGAACCAGCAAAGAATATTAACTTGTGAAACGCGATCTTATCTTCTTTCAAAAAATATCCATGGCACTGTGCCTTGTATTGTGCCTTGTACTGTGCCTTGTACTGTGCCCCACTGATTTCTTTCTTTCACTTATAGAATTTCATTGCCGACCTCTTCAAGTTCCCCCTCAACTCATGACATCTTCTTTCACCATTTTTACAGAATGTCTTTGCCCCGAACATAATCATGAATCAAGGTTAAAAGCACTTGTTGTTTGGAGCAATAGGGGATGAAAAACGAGGATGTAATGGGGAAGTAAATGAAGAATAAGTAAAGAAGAAATAATAAGGCCAAATGTCAAACTCAAAATAAGCAAATCAAAATATCGGGCTAAAGATCAAGCTTGCCATAGCAAAGTGAATTAACATTTCATAGCTCAATAGTTCAGCAACTTAGGATCATTTAGCTTAATACTTTGGCAACTTAGAATCAAGACATCAGGACAGCATCATTAGACCTTGCGAGTCCTAAATCACAATTAAAAGACTCTTTCACAAATTTTCACATGGATAAATATTATAGACTCCGATTCAACACATCTATGAGAGAAGATAAGGCATATAACACAAATCAATTGCTAGAAATATATCTCAAAGCCAATAAATTCACCCTTTTTTTTTATTGTTGCCAAATGTAACACACCCTCCATGGTAAGGCTACAAGTGAGAGGAATTGAATTTTCACTAATCATAGGTCTTAAGCAGCTAATGCGGAGGATAATAGGCTGCTTTCTCTCACTTTCACCTGCAAAAAGATCACTTGTTAGTTTTAGGAACCCAAACTTGCTTGGGTCCCTTCTTCTTTCTTTGAGCATCTAAGAGATCCTTTCTAACCCATATTTGATTTACATACTTTGCATTCTTCTCAACATGTTTTTTCTTTGCATTACAGTCATTCATGAGATGTCCATTCTTTCCACAGAAGTAGCAAATCAAATATTCAGGAAGATCAACATATTTTCGCTTTCGAAAGTCTCTTTCACAATTTTTAGCTCTGAGACCTGTACTGAGCTTCTGGTCAGTATATCCTAAACCATGTCTGTTTCGATTCTTTGTTTGAGAGATCATATGGTCTAGGATATTACTACCAGGTGTGACAATTTTTGACTTCTGCAGTTGCACCTTCAAAGACTCAATTGTTGCTTTCAAGTTTTCATTTTTGTCATTTAGGGTGTTTAAGTCATGTTTGGCTTTTTCAAAATCTTCACAAAGTTTTGTACCTTGTCCTTCATTTATAGGGTCGACCCTAGGGTTTTCCTTTTCATTTTTCAGTTCCAGTAGTTCAAGGCTCAAAACGTTTATTTGTTTTTCAAAGTCAAGATTCTTTGCCTCAAGCTCAGTATAGGGCACAGTGCTGTTTACAATTTCTTTAGCAAGAGCTTTTTCATATTTTAGCGCACTTATCTCAACGACTTGGTCATTTATCATTTTGTCCATTTCTTTATTTCTTTTGACCAAGTCCTTGTTATCATCCAGCAATTCTTTATATTCCAATTCCAACCCAATTTTTTGCTTAGTGATGTTTTTCAAATCTTTTTTCATGTTTATAAATTCATCACGCATTTCTTGACAATCGTCAATTACATTACTAAGCAAAGCAATTAGTTTGTTTTTGGATAATAGAGGTATCTTAGATTTCAAAGAAGTGAGATTTACCTCTGCATTGTCCTCCTCATCTTGGGAGGTGGGTGTTTTCGCCATAAGACATAGATGCGAGTCATCTAGGTACTGAGACCTTCTCTGAGATCCTTCAGTTGCATTTAGGCAAAGTTTTGCCTCTTGGCTCAGTGCCTCTGACTGTTCCTCATCAGACTCGGATTCCCCCCATACGGCTGCTACCATGGCCTTATTGAACTCCCTTTTGATTGTTCTCTTTTATCTTTGGGTTTCTCATTTTTCCACAAGGGACATTCCTTGATCCTGTGGCTATATTCTCCACACTTAAAACATCCAGAGTTAGTAGCACTTTTCTTATAGTTAGATGTAGTACTCTTACCTTTGAAATTCGCATTCTTGCTAGGATTACTATTTTTTTTCTTTTAAGAAATTTTTTGAATCTCCTAGTAAGAAAAGTAACATCTTCATCACTATCACTATCATCACTTTCTAATTCAGTTTTTAATGCTAGACCTTTGCTCTTTGGTGTAGGATTTTTAGCATCTAGAACAAGTTCATGAGTCATTAAAGAACCAATTAATTGTTCTAGGGGAAGTTTCGACAAGTCCTTGGCTTCTTGTATAGCAGTTATTTTTGGTAGCCAACGATTTGTCAAACTTCTTAACACTTTCCTAACCAATTCTTCTGACGAATAAATTTTTCCAAGAGAACGCAATTCATTTGTGATGATAGTAAAGCGAGTAAACATTTCATTTAATGATTCATCTTTATCCATGGTAAACAATTCATATTGTTGAACTAACAAATCAATGCGAGATTGTTTTACCTCATTTGTGCCTTCGTGGGCTAACTCGAGAGTATCCCATATTTCCTTTGCCGTTGAGCAAGCAGAGATCCTTGAGTATTCATCAGGTCCAATTCCATATTGGAGAATATTCATAGCTTTAAAGTTCTTCTCGGCCTTTGCATAGTCGGTTGAATCGTAGTCGTCTTCGTCTTTGTCAACCAACTTTCCCTCATTATTTTTGACTTGGATGAGGATGGGTCCTTTTCTTATGATTTTCCAGCATTCATAATCCGACCCTTGGATGTAAATCCTCATCCTAGCCTTCCACCATCCATAATCTTCTCCATTGAAAACCGGGCACTTTGAGTGTCTTCTTTGAGAGTCATCTTGTGAATTCATGCTAGCTATTCTCTAGGGATTAACCTTACAAGAATATTAGGCTCTGATACCAATTGTTGGATCACAAGGAGACACTCAAGAAGGGGGGTTTGAATTGAGTGTGGTATTTTCTGAATTTTATCGAACTTTCTTTAGAGATCTCAGAGACCTTCTCTGAGCTTTTGAGTTGCGTATATGAATATTGTTAATTAAATAGAAAGGCAGTAATAAAGAGACGAGACAAGCAATTTTACCGTGGTTCAATCTCACCTCTGAGATCTACGTCCACCCTACCTTTTCTTTTATTAATTGAATCACAAAATACCAAACTCTTGATACAACTTGATTCCCTCACTACTAACCCTAGTAGTGCCCCCCAACACTTAACTCTAAGTGTTGCCTAATTAAGTCTAATTCCCTTAGAAACTCAACTTAACACTCTCTATAAAGATGAAATTACAGAAAGATTTGAATCCTCTTTTTGTGTGCTTCTTGGTTAAGCAGTTTAGAGGTATTTATCGAGCTTAAATATGTGTTTTTCTGTCACAGATCTCAGTGCTGATCTCAGAGAGGTTAAAGATATGTTTCCGAAAATAGCTCTCTAAAACAATTACTGGAAACGCGTATCTTTTATATTTTCTGATCTTTTTACTCTTTGTTAAGGCTCACGTTTTTCAAATCAGTTTTTAAACTTTACAAAGATAGAATTGTCCACTTGATAGTTTCCTAAACTTAAGCAAGCAATTATCTTTAAAGAAGATTTTATCTTCTTTAAGATATTTGTTTCCTAATAGTATTAGGACTGATTTTGTAGACAGATTCTTTTCTTAAAATCAGAAAATTTCTAAAACCTTTTTATTCCAAAAAAAAACTTATCTTTTCCAAAAAAAGATATTCCAGATTTTTAAAACAATTTTCAAAAAAACGATTTTCCCCTTTTCTTTTTTTTCTGTTTTCGCAAATCATTTTATTTAGGTGTTATATTATAGATTGCATTTATTTTACTATCTCAAGTAAAATACCTACAATCTCTAATATTACACCTTAGCACTTTGATCCGTTATTTACGAACACACACTTTTACATATTTGGAAATTGGCCTTAGTCTAAAACGTTTGACAATTGATTCTTCGAGACTTCGTTTAGGCATCTGCAACAAAACTTCACCAAACATGTTAGATCAACTAATTGTGTTTGTCATCATCAAAATACACATGGACAATGTGTCCCAACAAAGGTGAAAACAGACAAGGATGGTAACATTCAGGTTTACAAAGCAAGGTTGGTTGCAAAAGGGTTCAAGCAAGTTCATGGTATAGACTATGACGAAACCTTTTCACCAGTAGCAATGCTTAAATCCATTCGGATACTCCTAGCGATCGCTGCCTTTTATGATTACGAAATTTGGCAGATGGATGTCAAAACCGCTTTCTTGAATGGGTTCTTGAAAGAGGATGTGTATATGACACAACCGGAAGGTTTTGTAGATCCAGAAAATCCTAGGAGGGTATGTAAGCTTCAAAAATCCATCTATGGATTGAAGCAAGCATCCCGGAGTTGGAATCTCCGATTTGATGAGGCAATCAAAAGGTTTGGTTTTCTCAAAAACGGAGAAGAGTCTTGTGTTTACAAGAAAGAGAGTGGAAGTAACATAGTCTTCTTGGTCTTGTATGTAGATGATATACTTCTCATAGGAAATGACATTCCCATGCTTGAGTCAGTCAAGGAATGGTTGAAAAGTTGTTTCTCTATGAAACACCTTGGAAATGCGGAGTACATTTTGGGAATCAAGATCTACAGGGATAGATCTAAGAGGATGATTGGACTTAGCCAACAGACTTATATAGATAAGATCGTCACTAAGTTCAACATGGAAAACTCTAAAAGAGGTTTTCTTCCCATGCAACATGGTATGTCGCTTAGCAAGACTCAGTGTCCTTCTGGACCTGATGAGATTAAGCGAATGAGTAATGTTCCTTATGCGTCAGCGATAGGGTCCATTATGTATTCCATGATTTGCACTCGTCCAGATGTTTCATATGCCTTGAGCATGTGTAGCAGATTCCAATCAAATCCAGGTGATGCACACTGGAGTGCAGCTAAGAATATCCTAAAGTACTTAAGAAGGACTAAGGATAATTTCTTAGTATATGGAGGTGAAACTAAGTTAATTGTTGAGGGTTACACAGATGCGAGCTTCCAAACTGACAAAGATGATTTCCGATCCCAGTCTGGTTTCATCTTTTGTCTAAATGGAGGGGCAGTGAGCTGGAAAAGTTCAAAGCAAAGCACTGTCGCAGACTCTACAACAGAAGCTGAGTACATTGCTGCGGCAGATGCAGCAAAGGAAGCTGTTTGGATGAAGAAGTTCATTTATGAGCTAGGAGTAGTACCTAGCATTTCAGATGGCATTGTTTTACACTGTGATAATAATGGTGCCATTGCTCAGTCTAAGGAACCAAGGTCACATCAAAGGTGTAAACATGTACTTAGGAAGTTTCATCTCATCCGAGAAATCGTTGAGAGAAAGGATGTAATAGTTAGGAAAGTTCATACGGATCAAAATGTTGCTGATCCGTTGACTAAACCGTTGCCTCAGCCCAAGCATGAGAGTCACACTAGGGCTATAGGGGTTAAGCATATAGGAGAGTGGGTTTGATTGTGCGCTATTTACTTTTAATTAGTTCACAATTATATTTGCTCTTTATAATGATTTCATTATGTTTATCAATAAAGGTTTATGATCTTATTTAATCTTGGTTTAGTATTAAATAAAACGTCCAAGATATTTTATAACATTTGATAGGTTTGTCAAATACGTGATTTGACAAATGAAACCCTATTTGGTGAACAGGAGTTATAATATATCTAAGTCCCTAGTCCGAATCGTTAAATTGGACGTAAATGATTCAGTTTCGAGACTAGATTGTAAGATGATTGATAGCACAGTTTCATTGGCTATGGGGACATGGAGATGTCTAGTCATTTACATAGACATGTATAATGGATACGTGTCGGACAGACCCACAGAGATTTCTCTAAAGTGTTTTGAGAATCTCGTCATTATATTTAGTGGATTCCTTTGACATGAGTATGACACTATTCTCGCTTAAGGATTAGTATATTTATGACACTGCAAAACGCCGTGCCGTAAAAGGAGGTTATAAAGGCAGTGATCGGAATTGCTAGGAATTGAGTGGGAGTTTTGGTTATGCAAGAATGGATAAGTCCTCCTAAACAGTTAGGATTGGTGTCTTGGCCTCTTGAAGAGCGAGAACTGGAAAAATGCATGGCCGTGCTCAAATGAATTAAAGAGTTAATCATTTGTTTCGACAGTTCGAACTCGGATTTCAGGAATCAACTTGAACAATGATACTGTTAACATTGGATGTTAACATATCATCAAGTTGGACATTAAGTGACTTAAGGAGTTTGAAGATTACACACTTGTTCTTAGACAAGTGGGAGATTGAAGGATTTTGTCCTTCGATCAAGTGTAATAATCTAAGTATACTTGGACAAGTTTATAGAGATAATATATTCAATAATATTAGGAGACCGTAACGTTTTGCTAGAAGCTAAATTACGGTTTGTTGGACTATTGAGATTAGGCTAACTACTAATATTGATTGGGTCCTATGAGGTCACACATTGTAACAAAGGTTAGATATTCATCCAAATTCATTTTGGATGGTCATATGGATGGTAGGATAAAAGTTGTAACTCTTGTGATTGAATGACTCATAAAGAGTGGCTTTATGTGCCTAATTAAGCCTCATAATGTATGACATTATGTGGTCAATTAAGCCTCATGAAACCACCAATGTAACCACTCTATATATTGATGTAGAGGTTGCAAAAGAGAGATACAACATCATCATCTTTTGGCCAAACACCATACAAAGTAAAGAGTGAAAAAGTTCTCTCTTTCCGTACTAGCATACGTGGTGATCTAACCGTTGTTCGTGGACCAACACTAGAGGAACGACGCTTGACGTTCTTTCAGGATCTCACTTGGAAGCTAATACTTTTGTGGATTCACGCATCAAAGGTATATATTATTATATATTACTTGATTCATGTTAGTTTATGCAATTTGTTCTTGGGTTAGATGTAAAGAATATGATTCTTGAAATTCCGCTCTAAGCATCTAAATTCCTACATCTATATCTTTAGATAAGTTTGTTACCGTATTTTCAGGGATCACTTAGCCTAGTGTATGTACTCTTTTGTATAATGATTATCATTTAGGAAGATATTAATTCTATTATGGCCAAGAGGTTTTTTCTCCCCTCCCACCTAGCCGTCGCCCCCCTCTTCCTCATACGTGAGCAGCTCGCCGGTTTCAATGTCCGAGCCAAAAATTCCTACCACCCTGTCGTAGGTCTCAACATCAAGCACCACGACCCTCTTATTCTCGACGTAGAAAATGCCCACTATTCCTCATGGGCCGAATTTTTCAAAATTATCGCTCATACCAACCAAGTCCTAGATCACATTATCGCCCCACCAAAAAACCCGAAATCGAGGATAAATAACTTTGGGACCGCCTTGATGCCGTTGTACTTCAATGGATTTGTAGTACTATTACTGAGGATCTCATGCTCACCATTCTTATTATCTAACTAGCTTCTTAAAGGTTAAAAATTTTGGGGAAAAAAGATGTTATCATCCTTCACCAATAATAATTGTTAACATAAATTCTAAATTTAGAGTAGCTTTCAAAATTAATAAAGTTCTACACCCATATGGGATTGATATTGAAAGACATCCCAAATTACCATTTGTGGTGGCCAGTTTTCCTGTTAATTATTTAATATTTGCATTCTTTTAATTCATTAAGGAAATCCCATCATGGTGATCATCGATATCCAAGCTGCCCCACCACAATTCCAGCAGTTATTACTCAGGAGAAAACTTAGTTAATCCAACGGATAGAAAAATCATTACTGATACAGAAGAGAGATAGTAGATTCCAACTCATCCACATATATTAATTTTTTTGTTTATTAGTAGTATGTGCCCAAAGATCAACATATCAATGCCCCTCACAATTTACTTAATTAGGGTATTTCATAAACATTTGCGCTGTCAATATTAGGAAAGCAAAGCTAACCATTTGAAGAATTTAGAGCACCATGAGTTAAATGAGTTTTGACCATAGTCTAGTTACTTTTCTAGTGTGGAGTATACACGAGGGGGATCGATGACGTGTAATCGCAAGTTGAAGCATTGGCTTTAGTATACTATGAATATAAGGCAATCCAAAGGTGAAGAAGCAATAGACTAAGCTTGAGTATGATGCATTACCTTAATAAGAGAAACACATCGTCAAGTTGACCCTTAAGCCGTCAAAATTCTCAAGTTGAATATGTTATTTTTGGCGCGCATTGGATTCCATATGCAACGGCTACCGGTTAGAGATGTAAGTTTTGGAGTTTTACTTATTTGTTATAACTAATTAGTTCTAGGGTATATATAGGGGAGCATGCGAAAATATTTAAAAATTTAATTAATAAAATGATTAATTGTCGAATGAATAAAGTAGGTCTGATATTTTTTCTGGATTCGACAAGTTTTTAGTTCAAAAACAAAGTACTAAGGTGTTTTATCTTATTCGAGAAACACCACACCAAACACAATATTTGAGGTAAAATAATGGTGTTGTAGTAACATATATCCTATATACTTTGCCTACTTCCAATAGTATCTTATAATTCGCGCAGTGACTTTATGTAACACTTTATTGTAATGCTATTCAAGTTACAAACTTTGTGTACATTTAAGTAACACTTTAGATAATCTTGCAACAACACTAACACAATATATAATTATTATTAGTGCTATATATTATGAAGATATATTTGAACGTACTTTCTGGTAGACAAGAAATTAGTCTCGTCCTTTCAAATTACGAGAGCAGTATTAGAAAATAGTATGTGAGCTTCAATCACAGATTAGAGGTATTGCCACCTAAACTTTCCAACATCATTCTCATTTAATGAAGATAAGGGATTTTTATTTAAAATGTTAGTAAGAGAATTATATACAGATATAACTACATTTATGGTTAATTGACCAAATGGTTTGTAGAAAAAAGAACAAAAAACACTTATATCTACAAAGTACGATAAAAGAAAATAAAACCACTACTGCATATATGAGGTATGGTATCTGTACCCATTAGAAATATTCTGATTTCTCTATTATAAGAGTTTACCATAATTTATTGAAGTTTATTAATACTTGAAAAACTACGTGATAAATTGACGAACTTTTTATATTTGAGGCCATAAAAAATAAGATTTTGTATTTTAGAGGTAAGACTATGAATGAATATTTGGGGTAAGAGGGCAAAAACTTATTCTCATTATTTTCTTAGGGCAATAGTTTATCTCTATGTCTCTATAGTAGGGATGGTAATGGGGCTTATCTGGATTGGATCCAGATCAGATTCATATCCGTTCCCAGTGGCAGATCCAAATCCAATCCAAATCCAAATTCATCGGTTCGATAAAATTATGGACCTAAAAGCATATCCGCGGATCCAAAAGGGATTTAGAACGAATCGAGTATTTTATTATTAAAAAAAGTTAATATATTCTTTATAGAATTTTTTTGCACTTTTTACCCGAAAAAAATATACATAATTTTGGCGTGGGTAAAACACAAAATCTCTCATAATTTTAATCTTTTGTGATGTTTGGAAGTAACGACTTTAATATAATTGTTTTTTAGTTATTTTTTAGTAGTTTACTTAATATTTATTCTCAAAGTTATACATTACACAATAAGAATATTACATTATTACCTTATTTACTACTCCCTCCGTCTCAATTTAATGTTCCCATTTTCCTTCTTGGGATGTTTCAAAAAGTTCTTTCCACTTTGACTCTTTTCCATTTTAAGAATATTTATTTCCCCATCTTACCCTTTAACAATCAATTATTTACTACACTTTTTTACTTTTTGTCTTACATATGACCCACTTTAGAATCTTTTATTTCCCAATCACCCACTTTCTTTCTCTCTCTTACTTTTTTAATTGCAAAAAGGTATAAAGTACACTTTATACAATATAAAATAAAATAAAAATTCATCCACCTCAATTTGCAATGGTTTTCCCTCATATTCCAAATGGGAATATCAAATTGAGACGGAGGGAGTATTATTTATCATAAAAATTTTCCAAAAAATTTAAAAAAGGATATGTGGGCCCCATCTGGATCTAAATCCGACGGATTCAAAATATGAAGATCCAGATCTAATTAAACGCATCTGGACCGAATCCAAGATCCACTACCATCCTTACTCTATAGTCACAAGGGTCTTTTTTTTTCTTCTTCTCTAGCTATTCCTCTTATCTCTTTAATTCTTGTGCACAAGTCAATGATACAAGTAATAAAAAACAAAGGAAGTTTATTGATAGAGTATAAAAAGCGTGGGCATGAGTTGCAATCACCCACCTAGCACCATCTTTCAACTGTTAGCAACTTATCTATGTCAATTTCATATATTAAAAAATTTTACTGTTGAAGATTCAAGCTCACAACCTCAAGTTTGAATAAAGAACTCTAACAATTTCTTCAACATACTATTATTGCTTCTTTTATTAAATAATGATAAGATATGAATAGGGAATGAGGCGGCCTGGGTGTGGAGGTACCATCCTCTACACTAATACTTGCCTAAAAATGTCGTCCCTATGCCCGCATTATCACCCATGACAAGGAAATTTTTTCCCCATCCTCACCCCAACGGGAACATAGTAAATATATACTATCCCGCCTCATCAGCCGCATGGGTCTCCGAACCCGTCTCACACCCTCTACACCCATCACAACATCTGTCATACCCTCCCTAACATACATCCCAAGTTTATTAAAGTATGTGCTAATTTTTTATTTGAAAAAATGTTTTAAAAAAATTAGTTTATTTAATAGAGGTTTTATTAAATACTAATTAATAATTACTTAGAAAGTGGGGATGGAGAGGGTATATTCGAAACTCCACAATCGCTTTATCACCAATTGCGAGGATAATTTTCATCCTCATCCCTGTCCCATCACTAGCAAAACATTCCTCGATCCCCGCCTAATTGGGGCAGAGGCGGAGCGATCATAAACTCCGCCAACTGACATCCCTTAATATAAATGAAAATTCAGAGTTAATTATTAAGTTTTTAAATTCCTCATACAAATAACTATTTTAATGATATTATTTTCACACGTGATGGCATTATTATCATTAATTACTCTTCCTAAATTGTAACACCTAAAATCTTGGGGCATAGTTCAGGCCTACAATGTGCTTAAGTACACTTGGTGGCCAAGCAATATGAACGATCGATTTTCTTCCCTAGTTATTGTACGCTCGTTTAGCCTATGTAGATATCACAAAAAAGTTCAAAACTATGAGATGCAATCTTCTATCTTGATGGGCGGAAAATGGCTGATAGAAGATGTGGATACGTCTTCCTGTGGATCTTAATGGGCGGGAAACGCTTTATTCACAAATTTTCCGTAGAACTTTTCATAAAACTGAATAAGATCCACTCATTAAGATACAATATGATGTCATAAAGGGCCAGCCAATTTGCATTAACATGAATTCTACCATATTATTGTCTTAGTACTTAGATATTTGATGAGAAATACTGCAATTGATATGTGCACTATGGTAAGAGTAGGACCCAATCATCAAATCATGCAACGTACATGAAACTTTATTTATTAGATTTATTATGTATTTGTAATATAGGAGGCTATAATATGAAAAAAGAGAAGGGGGGATTGGGAAGGTGGCAGGGTGTTCTTTTTGTAGGGTCCAAATTATGATGAAGCCCTTCAAATGATCGGATGGTTTATGCCTAAAAAGCAATCCCCATTTAAATCTAGATAACGTTTTCAAAAGCAAGTTTTATTGTCTTGGGGCTATTTCTTTATAGTAGTGTTTCAATTTTATGGGAGTCATTTAAGTGCACTAGATTATGTTTAATTCATATTAATCATGTTTAATTAAAGCCAATTTTTAGTGATGAAAGTGATTATTGGCTATTGAAATTAATCATGCGTCCCACCAGTATAGAAGGTTGTCTCCTAATGTAACCTTTTATGCATTATTATCATATATAATCTTGATATACTTAATTCTTTTTAAAATTTGAGAAGAGTTAGGTGGGGGAATGGGAGGATCCATATCCTTATCTATATATCTCTCCTGAGTAATAATGGAAGTGGTGTTTGTAGATTTGGAGGTTGTCCAATCTCACTATATTGAAGAGCGATTGTTTTGTTATAAAGGAGAAGGGGGGCTATGAAGCACCACTATAAAGGTTCCTTTTTAATATAAGAAATGTTGTTAAAAAGAAAAAAAGGACAAAGAGATAAACTCATCTATTAAACGAAAAATAAATTACAAACATTACACATTGTTTTTATAAATTTTACCTTCAAACATAATTTTAAGTACAGCTGTCAGTCTCTGATACGACACAACCGAAATCGACACGACACAGATGTAAATATACTGAGAGAAACCACGAACACGACCCGACACGACACAAAACCAACACGAACACGACCCATTTAGATCAATTTTGTCATATTATTCAAGTATCCTATGTTTTACGTTGTTTTTGATAGATTTATTAACAACATGAATTGAACACCAGACCAAACACGAACACGACACGGCACACGTTTGACATCTCTAGTTTTGAGGGCTTGTTCTTCCCAACTTATTTTGAGTTTAGTTCCGTCCAGTTCAGTTCCGCTCTAATTAGTTCAGTTCAGTTCAGGTTAGCTCCAATTAGTTCAGTTCAGTTTAATTCAGTTCAGCTTCATTCTTTATTTAACCATATTGGTAAATATGGTTATTAATATTTTTTTACTACTAATTAGTCTTATTATTATTATTATTATTATTATTATTATTATTACTATTATTGTTTTTATTATTATTATTATTATTATTATTATTATTATTATAAACAAATATCATACAACCTACAAGAAATTAGTGGGCAACCGAGATACAATCTGGGCACCCACTCCTCTAGCTATAGCAAACCCTATCCTAGTGAAAATATGGGCAGCAGCACGTGCCCCTATATCCTGTGTCTTCGAGAAAGTCTGCATCCGCTTCAGCAACGCAATAGCCACCTTATCCAATTCCCCAAGAGAAGAAAAGGAAAAGGGAAGGAAGCCATACCCAATAGCTCGACAACGAGCTTCATACTTGACCCGCTTCAGATGAGCCGCATCAGCAACAACACGTCCAGGAACAAAGTCAGACAATTATTATTATTATTATTATTGCTCTATATATTTTATTTTGTTTATTAAATCTTTAGTTGTTATTAATACTATTATTAGGGAGCAGCATGGTTTACGTTGGTGTGGTTTACGGTTTAACCATATATTATCTCAATACGAGGTTTCTAATTTGCAATTGTTGTTTTATTTAACCAACTAGATATTTAAGATAATACAAATAAGCTACAAAAATCTAGAATATATTAAAAAATTATAAAGTTGCTAATAATATTATTATTTAACATATAAATCATCATTACGTTGAATATTTAAGATACTTTTGCGGTGTGTGTGGTAGTTAGGTTTATAAATATTATAGAACAACCCAAAATCCCAAACTTTGATTTGGTCAAAATCGCAAAGTAACCACGTTTTTTAGCCAATAAACCAATCAAATCATGTCAAAACAGTTTATTTTGCAATTTTGTCTGGTCCGACCTAACTTTTTTTTATTACTAAATATTATTACAATAGTAATATTAATTTGTTTCTTAGATATTTTTGTTATTATATAATCATCATCAAGTATTAATATATTAATAAGAATAATACAGATTACTTACTATAAATTATTATTATTATCAAATCATTATTATTACTATTGTTGTTATTAATGTATCCTTATTACTATTATTTATTTATTTATAACTATTATCAAAATACTATTATTATTCATTAATTGTTAATTATTAATTATTGTGACTTTATCTTTACAATTATTATTTAATATTCATATTATTATTACTTAAACATTATTTATGTATTTAATACATTTCAATTAATCCAATTCAGTTTAGTTTAGTTCAGTTTATTTCAGCTCCAATTATTTCAGTTTAGTTCAGCTAGATTTATGCGAAGAGAACATGCCCTAAATCCAACAATACTAGCATAATTCCCTTAACACAACCAACTATATATTAAACTTGATCTAAAAACAACCTTTTACATCCAAGTATCGGATCTCACATTAAACTATTTGAAAGCTCTGTTTAGACATGTCAGAAAATTAAACCCCGTTCAGGAATCAGTTTGAAAAAAATGGGTCGTGAACATAAATTTATGACCTAAAATCCATTTTTTTATACAAACCCGAATAACCCAAAAGTATTGCGTCAGTGGGTCTGACCATGGTATTTAAAATCATGATTTAAGTCTCAAAATATTACAATTTTACGATCTTAAATTGTAAAACGATTTATATGGCAACTATAATCTTAATTAGATAAATCTTAATTAGCATCTTAATAAATCATTAGAATCTTAAAATCGTCATTAAAATCTTACGATTTAACTATTTTATATGATTTTATCAAAACTTTGAGATTCCATTAAAATAATGGGTCAAACCTATTCTTATAGTGTTTCTATCTCTCTATATAGATGAGTAACATTCAGATATTCGATAAAAGACTTACTTTTTAAATTTACTCAATTCACTCTCACAATTCACTCAAACTCGTTATTTTCATCAACAATGATACTAGTAGCAGTTCTTTGATAAACGATTGGTGGCCTTGCACTTCTAATCTTAACTGTAATTAATGATTTAGCGTTCAATAAAAGGAGCAAAAAATTAAATAATTTTTTAAAAGTCATTTAATGATGAAAATGGTGAAATAAATCGTACAGTGCATCATAAAACTCTATTTTCACAAAATTTACAGAATCTTACAGTTCTAGATTCGATTCTACAATCCGAATTTAACATTTACGATTTAAGTTAGAATCTCGATGTTAACAACCTTGGGTCTGACCCGACCCAACCAGTTGTATTGAGCGCTTTTTGCTTTTTAAAATTATCTTCATAGGAGGGCGATAAAAACATAGTTTAATTTCACTAAAAGTCTTAAATTTACCCACCAACATCTTTTCATTCTCTCATTATCAATCCTATTCCTTAAATCAAAACCATGCCTCTGTAGACAACCATCATCTGGAGATTATGGGCATCATTTTAGCGACTAACATTAAGGTATCATTAAATAGTTTTTCCATGTGATTTTTTTCGGTCAATGATTAATAAGAACTTATATTCTAGGTTCTTATATATATATATATTCGTTTTATAAAACAAAGTTATGTATATTACAACGATAGGTGAAACTAAAAGGGTGTTGAGTCAACCCAAACCGATTGAAGTGTCCTGAATTCGATGAGTATCGATAGTGACTCGATCCGGTCGAAATAGGTCTAGTCATGACACATGCTTATGTTTAATTTATGATGTTATTTTGATGTGTAAGGGTTGTATATAAGAAAATTTCGCAAGAAAAGGCTTAACTATTACCCATTTATATTACTTTTGTAAGTCTCAACTATTGATTATTCCCTGTAGGACCCAACTTTACTATTTTGTTACTTGTATAGGTCCTTATTATGAATTTTATCAAAATAAAATTCACAAAATAATCAATAATTGGATGACACAAAATAATAAATATCCCTGTAAGGACCTATACAAGTCATAAAATAGTAAAGTTGGGTCCTAGAGGGAATAATCAGTAGTTGAGACTTATAAATGTAAATGGGTAATAGTTGAACCCTTTCTTGTGATATTTTCCTTGTATTTATGGATTAAATAAATTTCTTATAAAGTTTTGAGTTTTGCATTCATTCAAATATTAAATTACAATTTTGAATTCATATTGTACACATAAAAGATTTATATGTGAGGTAGGAATTAACCCGCATTAAAGAAAATAAGAGAGAGGATGATTTATATATAAAAATAGTGGACTATTTTCATTATCCCATTGTTCTTTAGGATGGAAAAACATTGAAGTTATATGTGGTAAAATTCTCATAATCTAATGTGTCTTCTATTATCTCACTTAATATCGGAATAATATATTTCTAGCCAGGTATTGATTGATAAGACTTGAGTTAGTAATGATGTTGTACTTAGTTAAAGTATATCTAGCTAGTATTTATATCCTATCTTTTGCAACAATTTGTATTATCTTTTAGATTATCTTTTACCGATTGTTATCTTTTTGTTTATCGCATACTCTATGTTGTAATACTCCCTCCGTCCCATATTAGATGATACACTTCCTTTATTTGTACGTCCTACATTAGTTTATACACTTCTATAAATGGCATGAGAGTACAATAGAAATATTTTTAATATTATTCGGTCCCCCATATAATTAATTTAATATCCCCACCCACCCCGAACCCCTATGATATGCCCTAACAGCATGTACTTTATGTACTAAAACAAATAACCAATGTCAATAAATTAAGTTAGTCAAATAACACTCATAAAACTTTATGTCAGTCAAACTATATCATTTAATATGGGACAGAGGGGCTAACATTTTTAATCATTCTTCGTCAACATAAATCACAACTTCAACCATCCATATCTCTATATGGTATCAGAGCTATTGGTTCTTATTTTTAACTCCATTCGTACCAACCTTCTCGCCCTCCTTGCGCAAAACCATGACCTCTATATAGGATCCTTGCAAGCCATTCATTCTCAGAAATTTCTCTACCTCCATGAAACTCAATAACCCTCGATAACTATCTTGATTGGAAAATGCAACTCAAAACACTACTCATTGGCCATGGCCTATTACCTTCGTTTACGGCAACCAATCCCCTCCACCATCAATCACCGACGACCTAACCCAACCATACCACGCCTTTCTTGACTTCGGTAAGACAAGCTACTCTTAGGAGCTCGACCTCTTAGGTACTCTCTCCCCATCCTCGTCCCTCTCATCTCTCAAGCCACCACCACCCAAAACCTATGGATTATAATTTCCTGATTGCAGAAGGAAGTCACGATAACAACAAACAACCAAAGGCTTAATTCAAAATCATAACCAAAGGCTCTACGCCGACCATAATACTTCAATTCCGTCAAAGCATGTGCCCACCAATTATCATCTCTAGGAAAATCCATCAACTATGAGGATTTTCTCTAACACACCATTTCTTGCCTTGACACTAACTACTTCGATAAATAATTTCCTTGCTAAAAAGATTTGAATGATTTCCTACAAATTATTTTCACAAAGACTGACATATGTGGTATTCCCTTTAACTCTTTTAATTGTTAGACTTCAATTTTGTCTAGGATTACGAAAAAGTTTAATGAAGGAGAGAATGAGGAAGAATAATGTAGGAAGATATATCTATGAGACAAGCATGCATGAGAAAAAAGAATAAAAGACAGAGAAGAAGAAAAATATGTGATAATTTTAAGGAAGAGAGTGAGGGGATGAAAAAGTAGCTGGATGCGTGGATCTATTGAAATTATTTGTTTGAATAATTTTACACTTGATAATTAACTTAACAATATCCTAAAAAAAGAAAGTATAACAAAGAAAACAGGATGGAGGGAGTAACTGATGACATGTTGTTTCTCTAGAAACACTATAAGAGGGGGTTGAATTGTATGTGTAGCTAACCAAAGTAGGTTTTGCGGAATTGAAATAAGAACAATTTAAACAAGGCAAAGGAACATAGAGTGGCTTTACGAGAAAAACTAGGCTCTAAAGGAATAAATAAACACCTCGACCACAATATAATTACAATTAAACTCGTATTCTCTTTAGAATAGGTCAAACACTAAGTACAACTTATTGTCTCAAGAATTAATCACTTATTAGACACAATCATGAACTTAGTACAATAAAACATGTATCCGTTAATCCTAAATCCCTTACTCCATTGAGTTCCTTCCCCTGATGAAGAAGCGCTACAATTTCCCTGATACACGTTTGTTAAACGCACATTAGTGATATGAAAATTGTTTACTGGGATGAATGTGATTTGCAAAAACGGAGGTAGTATATAAAAATAGGGAACACAAGCTTAGGGATGAGATGTTCAAATATGTCATCGGGTATCATTGAACACTAATCCTCTATTTCACAATAATATTATTTGGAGTTGCATAATAACAAGAAACAGGATAAAGATTGAAGAAGTTGCCCCTCGTGGTAGGAGAATGTAAAACTACAAATGAAGCAAACGTTAATGTTGCTCTAAAACAACTATTTTAATAAAATTATTGAGAAACAAATGGGTTACATGATTTTTGAAATACTAATGAAATAGGTATATACTTCCTCCACTTTGTAATTCATGGAAGGTTTGTACTTCATATGTTAAGGTTTATGAAATTTGACAAACAATTATGATTTTTATACATGAAAACAAGTAGTCATGAGAGTTTTTTTTAGATTCATCTTAATGTTTAATTTTTAATAACAAAAGCATCATAATTATTTCCTTTCCGATAATTGAAGATCTAAATAGCCAAAATAATACATCTGAGACTACAAAAACACAAATGTTGAATTTTTTTTGAGTCAGAAGAAGTTGAAATTTCATTGAAAGAGTTTAATTATCTCCTATTCTTCAAGAAAAATGATAATTATTCTCTCTATTACTCAAAGACCTTTCCTACTTTTTGATTTATGGTGTTCCATAAAATTATTCCATTTTGAGTAAATTTTGTCTCTCTTATGCTATTATGTTCAACTAGATGGGTCAACTTAATGTATTTAATGATATCAAATTTTGCAAAACAACGTATTCTTGTATATCCAAAAGTCAAATATATGACCCAATTTCCTCTAACTCCTCAGATTTCTTATCATGAGAATTAGAATGATACGAAAAAAATTTATAGAACAAAGGAAGCATTAGCATGACCAGTGAAGTTGGAAACTACCATAAAGCCGATGACCTTTAAACCATGTAATTTCTTTTTTCGTTATTACTCACTACAATTGTTATTAGATTGTCTCGATACATACTTGAATTTCTTAATTTTTACTATAAGGTTATATTAATGTAAGAAGAAACTTTGCACATGTGTGGGAGTACCGGAGATCCCACTTTGCAATGAGCGATAATCGATCCGTATCACATGGAGAAGAAGGAGATCTTCAAATCACTAGGCATTATTGTATATACTTAATTATCATCGAGCTTTATATTTTTTTCACCTTAAATACAATAATAAAATATTAATATATAAAGTTGTCAAATTGTTTATGTAATGAGTGAAAAAATAACTGAAGACCTATTACAGGCTGAGTTAGGTTGCAAAGTCAAACTCCATAAATATAGTTATGGATATGCAGCTTGTTCATATAGAGTTCGAGACAAGGAATTGAAGTTCAGTAAAACTCAAACAGAGTTGAGCTAACAGAGATAACCACGGGTTAAGTTAGTGGGAGCAGCAACCTTAAAAGTCTTACAGTTAGTGAATTCTTTCTCACAGTCACAACTCAGAAGTCAGATTTTTTAAGTGTAGAATTAAATGAATCAAAGTAAACAGGTGGCAAGCCAACAACGTTACAAATATTATGAGCAAAGATTTCCAAGTTATATGGAGCATGAAATTTCATGCAATCAGCTAAAGATTTAGCTATGTAGATATTTCCACCTAAGAGCATTTTGATAGTGAAAGAAAACATTTACGTCACTGATAAAATATAATGATTAATCTGCTTTAGAAATGTGGCGGCACCATATGAATGAACAGAAGAAAGCACATATAATTGGAGGTCAGATATGTTGATTACGGAAGCAAAACGCATCGCATCAATGGTGATAACTTTTACTCCCTTTTGATTCGTCGCCGGTTGTGAATTGGTCGTGTAACTTTCATCTCACGTAAATTTGGAAATTATGTGAAAAGTGTTTGTCCCTTAATTTAACGAAAGCAAACCTTTTCAGCACTACTAATAACAACAACATCAAAGTCTTGATCTAAGTTTTAGTTTTAAATGATTTGAAACACAGTTATAGAACATCTTCATCTACTCATGCTGGCATCTTAACATGTGAAACAACAAAAGTATATGAATGATACAAGTAAGCATCTTGTAATTGGCTTTCATGGTTGATATGGCTATAATCATTTCGTTCATTATAGTTATGATTATAAGAAAATGACCCAAAAGATGTTAAATAAATGTCGTCTCATTAAAACATCATTGCTATTGTTTTTTTTTTATTTTTTATATATGAAACGTCCTAATGATGATGAATTAAACGTGGTTTTTTATGACTCTCTGTCCGACTCGGCTACTCTTTTATACTGTTTTATTTCTATATAATTAGAGGTGTCAAGACTAACTCGATCCACGAGTCAATTGGACTCCAAACCAAATCAAAGACTAGTTCGCATTCGACAAGCAAGTTTACCATCAGGCAATAATCAACATCCACTTGGGTCAAGTCGAGACTTTTGTGACCTGATACAATGCGGCCAAACCAAATTTATACCGACCCAAATGGTAATTTAAGATATGTAGTCGGTCCATACCCGCTACAATACTATCCCAAAATCGATTGAACTGGTTTTTACCTTATTTAACTAAACTTACTTTCATCCAACGTCTTCTTGATCCCATCAACTACTACCTGATCAGACGTGTATCCAATTGTTTTTTATTACAATATAGTTATGACTTTCTAAATAGTTATTAATTACAAAATTGAGATTATAATTCCATCAATTACTACTCGATTAGACTTCGAGAAGGCATATGATCGATAGAGTACTAAGAAAAATATTTTGGTTGGTGTCGACAAAGAAACATGTTTCACAAAAATATATAGATATCATAAAAAACATGTATGAGGTGGTCACTACAAGTCTGCAGACTACCGTGGGGAACACAAAAGAGTTCCTTATTACTATAGGAGTGCATCAAAGTTGTGCACTAAGTCCCTTTCTCTCTACTCTACTCATGGACAAAGTAATAAGGTCAATTCAAGATGATATACTATGGTGTATCATGTTTGTTGATGATATTGTGTTGATTGATGAGACAAGAGAAGGTGTTGAAAGTAAGTTGGAATTTTCGAGACATACATGGAAAGCCCTTGGATTTAGATTGATCAGGAGCAAGACGGAGTATTTGGAGTGCAAGTTCGTTTGGGAATGAAGCAGTGCGAGGTAGGGGCGATCACATTGGATATCAAAGTGGTTTAATGATCGGACATCTTCCGTTACCTTGGATCTAGTATTCTCAAGGATGGAGAACTCGATGGAGAACTCGATGGAGATGTGGCTCATAAAATAAACTAACGCGGGTTAGTTAAATGGGAAAAATGTCACCGAGTTCCTTTGTGATGCCCAAATTCCCCATAAATTAAAGGAAAAATTCTAATCAACGCTAATTAGGCCTGTTTCGTTATATGGCACCGAGTGTTGGACCATGAATTGAAGCATTGGCACATTCATAAGATGAATGTCCCAAAGATGCTTACATTACGACGGATGTGTGGCCATAAAAGGAACGACTGATTAAGAAATGAGGTGATTCGGAAAAAGTTAGAGTTCCATCTATGGAAGAAAACATAAGGGAAAATCGCTTAAGATGGTTCGGTCATGTGAAAAGTAGACCAAGTTATGCGTGTGCCTCTTAGAAGCTAATTGAAGAGTGGAGGAGTAATCAAACTGTAAGGGACAGAGGAAGACCTAAGAAGATTTGGATAAAGCGAATTAAAGGTGATATGGATTTACTTATTATCGATGAGAGCATGGCATTGGAGAGAGTGGGTGGGGGACAATATTCATGTGGTGGAATGGGTGTATTTACCTAATTTATCTGTTTATCTTTAATATGTTTTCCTTAGTGTTTAAAACTTTTTTGCCACACTTGTCGTTGTCTTTTCTTTTTTCCATGATTTCAGATGACAATTCATATTACTCACCCCAAATCATTTTGGGAGTAAGGCTTAGTTGTTGTTGTTTTTAATTTGTTGTTGTACTATCCGATCAACCATGTACCCAAATGGTGTGACACCAGTGATTTCGAATTGGAGATTTTTTTAAAAAAAATTCAAAAGATGAGACTTTCGTGCCAAGTTGCAGAACATAAGTTCTTTTAAGAGGGGTATTGATAGACTGTAATCCCCCACACTTTATGAACTTAATAAGTATATTATAAGTATATTCATGAGTATTTCTAGTATTTAAATTATTAAATTTGTAGTGATGACTATTTTAAAATCAAAGATTTATTTTATATTACAAGGGAGTCAATTTATTTAAAATTTTGACTTTTGAAAGTCATCAAATTATTTAAATAAGTTTTAGGTTGATGTTAAAAACGATTTCAAAAAGGGGATTGAGGAGCCTACATGGCAGACCTTCATCACTAAAAAGGCCAAGAAATTAACCTGAAGCCCACAAGCCTTCCTAGTACAAGTGGGACGGGAAACTATAAATTGTTCATTAAACTCAAATTTTGCCATTTATTAAACAAAACCTTAAAATAAAATATCCTTCCTCTTATTTTTCCTTCTTTCTTTTTCTCTTTCTCCTTTTTCCGTCTTTCCTTCCCCCTCACCCTTCGTCGGCTTCTGGTACCAAGCCACATCCCAACACCGAAATCCACCGACTGTAACACCCGAAAAGTTTTAACTAATAATTTAATTAGAAACCGTTGTTTGCATATAAAGATTGTTCGTTCAAACCTTTAGGGTGTTACTGCTGCATAAACATGCAAAGAAAACTATGCAAACTAAATCATCCCATTGCTTAATACTTAAGGTTACCAAAGTTAAACCATAATACTAATACTTCCGAAACTGAAATAAAGAACAAAATTCAAATTAGAACTAATGTTTGTTATTGTTTTAGGAAGGTCAGGCTACATTGACTTCTTAAGTCCCACTTTAATTAATGAATGACTTTAAAGAAATATTGCGAAATACATAACACATAACAACCAGTTGCATATTCGTTCTTAACCTTCATAATAATTAAGAACCTAGCATTACAATCAAAGTCACCAAATACAGAATCATATTCGTTATATATCATCATTTGGAACTCATAGTACCTACCCCATGAATAGTGCAACGACACTTAAGTGAATGTTAGTGCTAGTAACCGGGAAAACAAGATGAACACGACAATGATAACAACGAACAATCGATCCTCTAGGCGTGTTTGGGAACACTTTCCCAAAAGCGATATTCCGACCCTATACGAAGCACGGGTTACACGGAATTCACCTCCGAGATACAGAGAAGAACAGTGAATATCACGCTCGTATGAGATTCACCAAATGAGAACAAATATATTTGTAAGAATTGCTTTGATGATCAATATAAAATAGAGAGAAAACTTGAGTGCTTTTGAGAGAGTGATAATGACATAATGCTTCATTTATCAAAGGCTTGGCCTCTTATAATGCACGCCAAAGCATTGAAAACCAACCACAACCGCTCATTAAGTATGAAACGGTATAATTTAGACGTCCGCAAAACTGCCCAGTGGCGACCATACGAAATCCGGAGCACAAGGGAATCAGGAGCTAGTCGCGAGGTGGGTCGCCCCCCGCGAGCCTGCCTTGCCCATGCACTTTGCTCGCTTCGCTTGCACGTTGCTTGATCACTTCAAAACCATACTCAATGGCTTTACTTTCCAATGCTTATAACATTACAACATGCATATCTAAACATCACTTAAGTAGCGACACCATAACCAAGCATATTAAGTTAATGTTTCATGAATATTATCAACCAAATACTCTAAATATTCAACAATCCTCCCCCATTTAGAGTATTCTAAAAGATACTAAGCACAAAAAACATCATCAAAACAAACAACCTCATGCATCAATGAAAGTGTACTAAGACTTGAACTTCCACCTAGTATAATATACATTCCAAGAATCCGTATCCGAAATGTGTCGCAAGCGATTGAACCAATCTCAATACATAGTGGAAAACTTGAAGATACCATACACACAAGATTAACTATTTGAACTCATTAAACTTGACACTTAAAGCCATGTGTCCGTATCATTCATAAGTGTATCATAGCTATGCCCCTATAGCTACTTGAAGCGGCCAAACTTCACACTTACATAGGTAGAACTCTTAAATAAACATGCCACTATGACAAGGCATAACAAGAGAACTATTAAGTTTTACAACCTCTTATCAACATCAAAGTCAATATAAGAACAATACTTAGAGGATACTTACAAATGTTCTTCAATCATCAAATGAAGGAATTAATCTTATTGAACTTAAGACCCAACGTCTTATTGGGCGTTAAGTTAAGATTCCCTCACTCGTGATTAACTAAGGGCTCCAATCCAAGACCGATTGCCATCCTCTTCACCGTATCTCTAGCCAAGGCCTTAGTAAAACAATCCGCTAGATTATACGTAGTCCGCACATAGTCAACAGTGATAACACTATCCTTGATAAGTCCTTGAATATAGGAATGCCGCACACCAATGTGCCTTGACTTACCATTATAAACTTGACTATAAGCCCTTGCCAAAGCTGCATCGTTATCACAATGTATCGCTATAGGCGATATTGGTTTTGGCAACAAAGGAATCTCAATCATGAGATTCTTTAACCACTCCGCCTCTTTACTAGCCGAGGACAAAGCAATGAACTCCGAAGTCATGGAGGAGTCCGCAATGCAAGTTTACTTCTTAGAAGCCCAAGAGATAGTACCTCCCCCAAGTAGGAAAACGAATCCACTTGTGGAAGAGTGATCCTCTCTATTAGAGATCCAACTTGCATCCGAATAACCTTCTAAAACCGAAGGATATCCACTGTAGGATAAACCATAATCTATGGTTTTCTCCAAATACCTTAAGACACGACGAATAGCATGCCAATGCTTCATACTAGGGTTACTAGTATACCTACTAAGCTTTCCTACCGCAAATGCGATATCCGGCCTTGTACTCGTCATAGCATACATCAAACAACCTATGACCCGTGCATACTCAAGTTGAGATACCGCACTACCATCATTTGGCATTAATTTTTCACTTGGATCCATAGGAGTTGATACAAAAGAGCAATCACTAACATTGAACTTCTTAAGTACTTTTTCAATGTAGTGTGTTTGAGATAAACTCAATTTACCATTACTTCTTTTAATTCTTATGCCTAGAATGACATCCGCTTCTCCTAAATCTTTCATGGAGAACATTGATGATAGGAAAGCTTTTGCCCACTCAACTTGTGACAAATCAGTCCCAAAAATCAACATGTCATCTACATATAGACAAATCATTACACCATGACCTAAGTCATCAAATTTGCTATATACGCACTTGTCCAAATTATTCAACTTAAATCCGTTAGATAACACAACCTCATCAAACTTTTGATGCCATTGCTTGGGTGCTTGTTTTAGCCCATACAAAGATCTAACGAGTTTGCAAACTTTACTTTCTTGACCTTTTACAACAAACCCTTCGGGTTGTTTCATGTAAACCTCCTCATCTAGCTCTCCATTTAAGAACGCTGTCTTAACATCCATTTGATGGATCACAAGGTTGTGTATAGCCGCAAGAGCGATCAACAACCTTATAGTAGAGATTCTAGCAACGGGTGCATATGTATCGAAATAATCGATACCCGGCTTTTGGGAAAAGCCTTGAGCCACTAACCGGGCTTTGAACTTATCAATAGTTCCATCGATTTTCATTTTCTTCTTGAAAATCCATTTACACCCAATAGGTTTACACTTGGGAGGCAAATCCGCCAAAACCCATGTGTTATTCCCCATGATGGAATCCATCTCATCATCAATAGCTTCCTTCCAAAAAGGAGCATCTTGAGATCTCATGGCCTCACCATAAGTCAAAGGATCACCTTCCACATTAAACACATATGGAAATTTAGTCAAAATAGAACTTCTAGATCCTTCAACCAAATATACATGAAAATCCGGGCCAAAGGATTTCTCCTTTCTTGCCCTTTTACTTCTCCAAGGTTGTGATGAAGTTGATGCTACATTCTCTTCTAGAGTTTGTTCATCTACTTCATGATCATTTAAAGACCGATCATTTTCTTGTATTATGGTGCTTGGAGTTACATCCTTTGATCTAGGAATTGATGAATATCGATTTTCATCAAAGATTGCATCTCTTGACTCCACAATAGTGTGAATTGACCAAACGTCATTTTGTTCTATAACATAGAACCTATAGGCCTTGCTATGAATAGCATACCCTATAAAGATGCATTCAACTCCCCTTTCACCTAACTTTTTACGTTTAGGTTCCAGCACTTTTACAATTGCCCTACAACCCTAAACTCTAAGATAACTTAGATTTGGTTTTCTTTTGTACCATAATTCATAGGGTGTAACTTTCTTCTTTTTCATAGGAACGCGGTTTAACAAATAACAAGCCGTTAAAACCGCTTCACCCCAAAATCCATCACTTAAACCCGAATAGGATAACATAGAATTTACCATTTCTTGTAAAGTTCTATTCTTTCTTTCCGCTATACCATTTTGTTGTGGTGTATAACCCGCGGTTCTTTCATGTATGATTCCTAATGATTGGAAATAACTAGGATCATGGTATTCACCACCCCTATCGGTTCTAAGCCGATTTATTTTGTCATTTAGTTGCAATTCAACCTCGTTTTTATAGATCTTAAACTTATCTAGAGCTTCATCTTTAGTGAATAGAAGATAAACATAATAATACCTAGAATGATCATCTATAAATGTTATGATATACTTCTTATTACCTAAAGAAGGAGTGCTATGAAAATCACATAGGTCACTATGCACCAAATCAAGCAAATTAGTATCTCTTTCCACATTATTTGGGAAAGAATTTCTGGTTATCTTTGTAAGCATGCATGTTCTACACTTCTCTATGCTTGGATTAAAACTAGGAATCAAATCATCCTTTGACATAGAATAAAGCTTTCTATAATTAACATGACCAAGCCGGTAATGCCATAGAGAAGAACTATCATTAACAACACAAACATTGTTTAACAAAGTATTTGAAATACTTAATTTGAACATACCATTACATAAATAACCCAATCCAACAAAAGACCCTCCTTTAGATAGAATAAATTTATCCGACTCAAATACCATTTTAAAACCTATTCGATTCAAGATAGCTCCCGAGACTAGATTCTTTCTAAGGGCCGGAGCAAATATAACATCTCTTAAAACAATAGACTTTTCGGAACTAAAAACTAGCTCAACTTGACCTACTCCTAAGACTTTAGCAGTAGAATCATTTCCCATGTACAGAACTTCTCCTTCATCCGCCTCCTTGAAGGTCTTGAAGAGAGATCGTTCCTTGCATACATGTCTTGAAGCTCCCGAATCGATGTACCATGAACAATCATCCTGTACACAAAAGATTTCAGAAATCGTACACACATAATTCAAAATCGAATTAAGTGAAACCTGTGCACAAGTACCTTGCTTGGGTTGGGTATGGCTTGAATCGCCTTTCCCACCACCATGCCCATTCTTGTTCATCTTTTTCTTCCAAATGGTGCAATCCTTCTTGAAGTGACCGGGCTTTCCACATTCCCAACAAGTTCGTTGTTGTCCTCCTCCACCAAACTTTGGTTTCTTACCATAGTTTCCCTTGGTGAAGTTATGTGCCCTCTTTTTAGGATTAGAGTCATAAGACTTTCCATCCTCCACCATGTTAATAGTGGAAGAACTAGGATTTACCTCCTTTTGACCATCTTGAACCCGAATGCCCTCTTCAATCCGAAGATGAGCACCCAATTGTTCAATAGTCATTTCATCTTTCCTATGTTTCAAGCTATTTCTAACATCTTTCCAAGAGGAGGGTAATTTGTCGATTATTGAAGAAACGGAAAATGTTTCATCCATACTAATATCATGTTGTTTAAAGCTTCCTAAAATTCTTTGGATTTCATGGAATTGCTCCATAATTGACCTAGACTCAACCATTTTAAAGTTGTTGAAATTGCTAACTAGAAATTTCTTACTAGAAGCATCTTCGGCCATGTATTTAGACTCTAAATCTTCCCAAAGAACTTTAGCGGATTCATAGTATTGATAAATATCAAAGAGATCATCGGACATACCATTAAGAATGTGACCACGGCATATGTAGTCATCGTTCTCCCACTTCTTCCTCTTCCTCGTAGCCTCAATCGTCTCATCATCCACTTCAATAGGCTTCGGGGATGTGAGAACGTACACCACCGCCAAAGAGGTGAGAAGGAAGTGCATCTTCTTTTGCCATCTACGGAAACCCATGCCTTCAAACTTATCAAGTTTGTGGAAATTCGCTGTCATCTCACGAAGTGTAGCCATCTTAAAGTAAATATTGCTTTTGGATTGTTAGTGCTAGTAACCGGGAAACAAGATGAACACGACAATGATAACAACGAACAATCAATCCTCTAGGCGTGTTTGGGAACACTTTCCCAAAAGCGATATTCCGACCCTATACGAAGCACGGGTTACACGAAATTCACCTCCGAGATACAAAGAAGAACAGTGAATATCACGCTCGTATGAGATTCACCAAATGAGAACAAATATATTTGTAAGAATTGCTTTGATGATCAATATAAAATAGAGAGAAAACTTGAGTGCTTTTGAGAGAGTGATAATGACATAATGCTTCATTCATCAGAGGCTTGGCCTCTTATAATGCACGTCAAAGCATTGAAAAACCGACCATAATCGCTCATTAAGTATGAAACGGTCTAATTTAGACGTCCGCAAAACTGCCCAGTCGTGACCATACGAAATCCGGAGCACAAGGGAATCAGGAGCTCCTCGCGACAGGCCGCAGGTGGGGTCACCCCCCGCGAGCCTGCCTTGCCCCTGCACTTTGCTCGCTTTGCTTGCACGTTGCTTGATCACTTCAAAACCATACTCAATGGCTTTACTTCCCAATGCTTATAACATTACAACATGCATATCTAAACATCACTTAAGTAGCGACACCATAACCAAGCATCTTAAGTTAATGTTTCATGAATATTATCAACGATATACTCTAAATATTCAACAGTGAATAGTGGGAAAATGCTTGTGAACTTGTGCCAAACTGTTGACTCCGTATTTCACATGTTTTAGGCACTTTTTGATGGAAATTGCAGTATTATCTGTATAAGTTTTGATAGATTTGTGTATACTTTGTATGAAATGAGTACATATGCAGATTTGTTGAGATTTGATACTTTTGGGATATTTTTAATGCTCTTTAAGTTGCTTTCGGATCCTCTGAGTCTCATATGATAGCCCCAGACGCTTATTGCTTGCCTTCTTCAGAGTTTTCAGTTGAGAAGAACAACTCAGACACACCACTGCTCGCGGCATATGCATCACTATTCGCGGATTTTTTGCTGAGAGCTAACAACTGATCTCGGTGAAGGCCGCGACTCGCGGAAAACGGCCACCATTCGTCGCGGTTAGCGCGTTGTCCTGCGGTGTATTCAGGCGTTATTTCTATCGGTTTTGGTTTAGTTTCTTTTAGTGACTAGTTTATATACTTAGACATTTTATTTGATAATTATTCACTCTTTTAATTTTTAGAACTCTTAGTTTAGGTCTAAATACATTAGTTTTGCTTAGTTATGAAGATCGAAGACATCGGATTCGTCAGTTTAATTCAAGTACTCATTAATCCAAGTTTGAAAATTGTATTCCCTTTTGCTATTTCTCAATTATATATATCTTCAATTATGTTTATAGCTTCTATCACTATGATTAGTGAGTAGTCTCATTTCTAAGATTGAGTTGAGCCCTAGCATAGATTGATTGTTTTATTCCGTTAATTCTACGTTATTGCATCATATGATTAGGGTTTAGCAAGTTTATTTTCATCATCAAATGGCATCATTATTAGCCCTAGTTTTGTTATCAATGAGAGTTGGAATTGAAATTAAGATTTCTATATAGCATTATTGTTATCTCATCAACTGAATTCGCCAACGAGAGTTGGGTTTCAATCTAGATTGCCTTATCATTGATCGAGATTCTAACATGAAAATAGTGAGAATTGAGATTGAGAATTTCATTTGCATTGATTATTAATGCTTCTAATTTTGTGAAAATGTAGGAAATATGCATATTAGTTAGGCCTTATGTAGTCAAGAAAGTGGTAAGGTAGTTCATTTCCAAAAGATGTCATCTCTCGTAAGATTCGATACATTAACTAGAATGTAAGTTGTGTCTGATCACTTCATGTTAGTGATGATGTTCAGTCTTAGTGCTTTAATATTATCGTTATTATTATCCTGCTTATTAGTTTAGAAATTTGTTTAACAGATCGTACCATCGATATAAAATTAGGTAGCTACTTCATAGTCTAGAGTCATCTAGTGTTTAATCTTGCACCTCCGTGTGTTCGACCCGTTAGTGCAAGTTTGAGGGAAATCTCAATGAATAAGAAGTTGAGCGTGAAGGAAAAGGTGGACGAGAAAGGATTTAGGTGAACAAAAAAACAATTGCGTTGATTCTTTGTGGTTGGTAATACCATCCAAACACTGGATACAAGTGAGGATGCTGAGACACAATACTATAAACTGCATGATATGAAAAGCACTGGCAAATTGTTTACTTGGAATAAACCAGCACGGGGCAAATGGAGGTTATTCAAAAGTTGACAAAGTGTTGCCCAATCCTGAATAAATGAGTATATGAAAGGCAAGAGGCAAATGGAGGTTATTCTATACAGTGTTTAAAGAGGCTGCAATTTTCCATCAAAGAGTGAGCCATCAATGGAATGCATACTAAAATGTTCCAGTCGACTCAAAAAAATTAAAAAGGTTTAAAATGGTCTTTATAGTTAATATTATGAAATAAGAGGGATTCTCTAGGATATAGGTTGCACATATGAAGGCATCTGCATGCAAAGATGACTGAGCCTTAAAAGCGTATGCATCTGATTCTTGGAGATGTTATACCTATCTATGTAACATCGCATCCATAAATAGACTAGAGATGTGTCAGCAGAAATAATAACATCTAGACGGATATGTCCCTAAAAGTATAGAATTTAAACAAGGATATTAAAGATCCTATGGAATCAATATTATTAAAATAAAAGAGTTTAATCGAGTTCCAAACAAAATTAAACTTATCCAAAATCCATAGTCAACCTATAGGCAAAACAAACTCTATCAAAAGCAACTAAAAGTATATCAAGCTGCTCAAAGGAAGGCTATAGTCTTTCTAACATTGTTCTTAGGAAAAATTGTCAAGAACCACCTAATAAAGACACTTTTTTTGAGAAAACCACCTAATAAACATTTTATTATAAAAAACCACCTAATAAAACACTTTTTCTTTCAAAACACCACCATTTGAGACCAAATAAGTAACTCATTTAACCTTGTAATCACTTCCCTCCATTTGCATTCAACCCCAAGTGACTCTTTTGGAGTTACTAATCTGTCGATAAGTGGTTACGGGGCTAACAAAGTTATTAATTTGGTCACAAGTGGTGGTGTTTTGAAAGAAAAAGTGTTTTATTAGGTGGTTTTTTATAATAAAACGTTTATTAGGTAGTTTTCTCAAAAAAAGTGTCTATATTAGGTGGTTTCCGACAATTTTTCCTTGTTCTTATAATTATCTACAATGGTCAAGATAACGGGGCGAATCACAAGAACAATCCTAGCAACCCCCACCCATATGGCCAATTGGCCATGATACCACATGCATTCAAAATTTGAAAGATTATAACTATAAATCAACAGTTAGTGCGAAGCAACTAGAGGTTCTCACGAAAATAGATAAGCACAAGCATAAGAGCGAGATGCACAACCAGAACATATGATTCAAAATCAAGATAAGGAAAAAGACAAGAAAGAATACAATATCATGCTCATGTAAATTGCAAACAAAAGCATTAAAATCAAGAAAAATTGCGAGTAGGTAGTTAAGGAATTAAAAATGCAAATTTATAATGAAATAAATTTCATAATCAACTTCATACAAATAATGATAACGTAAAATAATATTTTTTTGCCAAAAATTGTCATGTGAAATCCCTTTTTTTTAATTCGCAAATTATAAGGTGCACCTGAGCTGTGTACTCTCGGTGGTATTTTTGCAATTTTGTTTAAGTTGTGGGGGGTAATAATGGCATTTCGCCATCTGAGAGAGTTAATAGGGCATTTAAGAGAGCTTCTTCATTTGGCGGCTGTGTGTTCTCGGATCTGGCGCCATGGAGCTCATGATTTATCCCAAACCAGGTAATTAATGCATCTTTGTTTGTGTTTAATTCATTGTTTTCCGTTTTTTTCTTGAATTTTGTTGAATGTTCTTTAAGTTTTAACGTAATTTCATCTTTGTTCTCTCGTAATTTTGTACTCATTTAACCTAATTAATGCTCTTGTTAACCTGATTTTTTTTATTATTATTATTAGTACATTTATTTTCGTTTTTGATTTTGAAGTAAGTTTCTCAATTGAATGATTCATTATCATTTGTGAGTTTCCTACAAAGATACAGTCATATGAGCATGTATCATATATGTACTCATTTTGTACAGTGAAATGAGTATGTATATCTTGATGGATTTGGATTTGCATTTGCAGTATTTTTGTACTCATTTAGTACAGTAAAATGAGTATGCATTTTTTGATGGATTTTACAATTGCATTTATGCGTACTCATTTTGTACATTGAAATGAGTACTTATTTGATGTATTTTTCAATTGCATATGTCTATACTCATTTAGTATAGTAAAATGAGTATGTATTTTTTGATGGATTTATAATTGCATTTTCTGTGTACTCATTTTGTACAGTGAAATGAGTATGCATTTTGTGTATTCATATTTGCAGTGTGGTATCTCATTTTGTACAGTCAAATGAGTATGCATTTTGTGTATTCATATTTGCAGTGTGGTATACTCATTTTGTATAGTCAAATGAGTATGCATTTTGTGTATTCATATATGCAGTGTGGTATACTCATTTTGTATAGTCAAATGAGTATGCATTACTTTCATACTCATTTTATTTTATTTCTTATTTTTTCAGTTGTTGCTTCTGGTGTGTACTTGGTCAATGAATCTGAATCTTCAGAATTGGAAAAGAAAGAGTTTGATTCAGAAAAAGAAGCATATAATGCTTACAATGATTATGCTTATAGGATAGGATTTGGTGTTAGGATGTCTAAACTCAGATATTCTGCTAATCAAGAACTTCTAGGGAGAGAATTTTGTTGTAGTAAACAAGGGAAGAAGATACAACATGGAAAACAAGGTAGGAAGTTTGTGAAACTTAATCGTAGGACTGGTTGTCAAGCTATGATTTATTTTCGAAAGAATGATCAGGATAAGTGGGTTTGTGTGCGGCATCTTATGATTCACAACCACTCTTTTTGTCCTCATGCTGAAGTTCATCATATAAGGTCACATAGGAAAGTGAGCACTGGCCAATTGAAGTATCTTACACACAAGAAAAAAAAAGTGGCATCGGTGCAGCTGATGCTTTTCATTGTTTACGTCGAGAAGTTGGTTCTTCTCCGGCAGTTGGTTTTGAGAAAAGGGATGCATATAATGCGGTTGCTGTAGAGTTAAAAAAAATTGGGATGGAAATGATACAAGGACTTTGGTTAAGACTTTTAAGAGAAGAAGAGAATTTGAGGATGATTTTTTTTTATGATTTTGATATTGATCCTTTTCATTCATCATTTATTGGTTTCTTCTTTAAAGATAAGAAGATGAAGGCTAACTATTTAGCATTTGGTGACTTAATTGTCTTTGATACAACCTACACTACTAATAAATATTTTATGATTTGTGCTCCTTTTGTTGGTATTAATCAACATATACGTACTTGTATGTTTGGATGTGGATTTCTTCTTAATGAGCGTATAAATTCTTTTGTGTGGCTTTTTGAAACATTCTTGAAGTCAATGGAAGGGTTCATCCTAAAACCATTATTACTGATCAAGCATTCTCTATGGCAGCCGCAATTGTGAGAGTTTTTCCATTAGTGAAGCATAAACTTTGTATATGACACATCATTAAGAATTCCCTAAATCATATTCGGTCCTTGCGTGATGAGCCGAACTTCAATAAGTTGTTCAGTAGAATTATAAAGAAATGTCACAGTGAAGCAGAATTGAAGTTTGTTTGGCAAAGGTAATGTTGTTTCTCTTGTTACATAACTCTGATATCATACCAATATTCATACTCATTTGATTGTTTCATACTAATTTTGTCTTTTTCTTATATGACATAGTCAAATGAGTATGGATAAGATGGATACTCATTTTCTATATGCAAATGAGTATGTCTTAAATGAGACTTGCAGTAATGTGTACTCATTTAGTACAGTAAAATGAGTACGCATTTGACATACTCATTTTTTGCAGGAAAATGAGTATGTCTTAAATGAGGCTTGCAGTAATGTGTATTCATTTAGTACAGTAAAATTAGTATATATTTGATGTACTCATTTTTTACAGGCAAATGAGCATGTGTTACATGAGACAGTAATGTGTACTCATTTTGTACAGTAAGATGAGTATGTGTTTTATAATTGCATTGATGTGTACTCATTTTGCTTATCATGGTAAATGAGTATGCATTGTTATTTATACTTATTTCAAGGTCTTGTTATTTTTTCTTGTAGAATGTTGACAACATACAATTGTGCATCTAATGGTTGGTTGGATAGATTGTGGGGATTGAGAGAGTTGTGGTGTCTTGCTTATAGCAAGGATTACTTTTATGGTGGTATTTTGTCATCACAAAGGAGTGAGTCTACCAATCATGCGTTGTCAAGAAAAGTTTCTAAAACAACTAGTTTATGTGAGTTTTATGATAATTATTGCGAGGTGGCTAGTGAATGGAAAAGTATCGAAAGAAAGGATAATGAGCTTTGTTGGGAAGGGTTACCAGAACTAGCCATCCCATATGTGAAGATACTTGAGCAAGCCTCAGAAGTTTATACAATTGAGGCTTACAAACGTTTTGAGTTAGAGTTTTTGAAGGGAATGTCATATAATTTCAAATGTGTATCAAATGGTTTTGAGGTTGAAGAGACTCTTGTTTTCTTTGTAGAAAGACCCCAAAGTGAAGAGTTTGGTCACTGTGACATTTTACACATTGTCGCATTATTCTTCTTGTAGTTGCAAACGTTTTACTGAAACTGGATTTTTTTGCCGGCACATTCTTAGGATTTACCATGCCAATTGTATTGCTAAAGTTCCTGATATATATATTTTAAAGCGTTGGACAAGACGAGCTAGAGATAAAGATGATGATGAAACTTTAGTTGCTTGTGAGCCAACGGATGAAGTTGTTACTAGTTCTACTACATGGAGACTTCAACTTCAAAGAAAGATTACCAAGTTTTTATGTGCTAGTGACTCAAATGACTTAGCAAGAAAGGCTGTTAAAAATATGTTTGAGGTGGCGAGACACGAAGTTGAAACAGTTGTTGGTAGTATATACTTCTCTGATGGTGAAGAAGACTTTGATGATGGTGTTCAAAATCCAAGAGGAAAGACAACGAAGGGTGAAAGATTTAAAAGGAAAAAGGTCATACAAGAGGTGAAGAGAAATGTGGCTAGAGGAAGACAAAGAGCTACCGAGACTCGAGCAAATAAAACTCAAAGAGAAGAGATAGTACAAGTTCCTACGTTACTAGATTGTTCTCCGAGTTGCTTTCCAATAGATTATTAGTGTCAAATGTACTTTTAATTCTCATTAGTTCTTATGTTTTCTTAGGATTGTTATTGGATTTTTTTTTTGATTTATCAAGGTTTTGATATTTATGAAATGACTATTAAATTGCAGTAAGATGATGATGCATTAGTTGTGTACTCATTATGAACAGTAAATGAGTATGCATTATGTACAGTTTATCATACTCATTTTGATACAGTCAAATGAGTATGTATCAAAGAGCATACTCATTTTCATACATACATACTCATTTTCATACATACATACTCATTTTCATAGATGCAAATGAGTATGTATTTAAATCATACTCATTTTGACACAGTGAAATGAGTATCTATCAAAGAGCATACTCATTGAGTATCAAATTATTCATACTCATTTGACTGTATTAAATAAGTATGAATTAGAGGCATACTCAACAGTAGAGGTGGCCATTGGTCAGGCTGGCCATGACCCAACCCTGAACCGGCCCGGTGAAAAACCAGTCCAACCTTATACCAGAAAAAATCAACCTTGAACCGTCCTGGTTGATCAAGGAACTAGTTCGCTTCAGTTTCATGTTTTCAAATTTTAGAACCAGTCCTAAACTGGTTCTGACCCTGAACCGACCCTGACCCTGACCCGGCGTGTAAACCAACCTGTTCTTGAACCAGTCCTTGAATCGGCCCATTCTTGAATTAGTGCTTGAATCGCCTCTAAACCGTCATTAAAACCTGTTTGGGCCCCTTCCAGTCATGGCCCACCTAACCGGTGAAATGACTAAAATACCCTAGGGGGCAAAATTACCATTTTACCCCTAAGGATCCTTTAGGCCAGAAAGTACAGGCCTTCGGACAGGCCCATTGACAAACAGGCTTTCATGACGTCACCATCTTCACCAGTTGACGTCACTCCAGTACTACCTATAAATAGTACTCTCATCTGATCATTCAGGTACGTTTTTCCATATATTGCAGAGCATTTGCTTGTACTATTTTCTCTGACTTCTGAGATCTGATCTGACTTAACCATCGGAGAACCGATCCCGGGAACATCCCCGAGGTAGTTCACGGTGCTCGGTTTTGCAGGTGCCCGGAATTCGAAGACCTTGGACTTATTTGGTTACTACCCTAGCTGGAATTGGACTTCCTCGAATTACAAATTTACTGTGTTTCTTGTACCCGAAACAGCTGGCGCCGTTTGTGGGGAACTTACGTAACAACTACATTTTCGAACACCATGACACGAGAACCCAACCAACAACAATCGACCTCAGCCGGTCGAAGAAGATGAAGAAATACAACTCGGACCTGATCCTAACCGGACAGTTCGAATTGGAAAGGACCTTAACCAGGTCTTTCGAAAAGAAATAGTGGACCTCCTCCAAGAGTATCAAGAGGTGTTCGTATTTTCAGCTGATGAGATGCCAGGAATAGACCCCTTGGTCACTAAACATCAGTTGAACATCAAGTCGGAATTCAGGCCCATCAAACAGAAGTTAAGGCACCAGGGCGCTGAAAGGAACAAAGCAGCAGCTGAAGAAGTGAAAAAGCTGCTAAGTGCTGGAATGATAAGGGAATGCGAATACACGGAATGGCTGTCGAATGTAGTACTAGTTCGAAAGCCTAATGGATCATGGCGCATGTGCGTCGACTTCACTGATCTCAATAAGGCATGCCCCAAAGATGACTTCCCCCTCCCCAAAATCGATAAGCTGGTCGATTCCACAGCAGGACATGCGCTTTTCAGCTTCATGGATGCAAATGCTGGTTACCATCAAATTCCCCTTGTCGAGGAAGATCAGGTGCATACCGCATTTATTACAAGTTCTGGGATTTATTGTTTCGTGGTCATGCCGTTCGGACTTAAGAATGCAGGACCTACATATCAAAGGTTGGTCAATAAAATGTTCGAAAAGCAGTTGGGGCGCAACGTTGAAGTCTACGTTGATGATATGATAGTTAAGAGCAAACTGATCAAAGATCATGCCCAAGATCTGCGAGAATCCTTGTCCACCCTTCGCTCTTATAACATGAAATTGAATCCTAAGAAGTGTGTCTTCGGCGTTCAAGGAGGAAAATGCTTAGGATTCTTGGTGGACGAGAGGTGCATTGAAGCTAACCCAGACAAAATACAAGTCATCATCAACATGAAGTCTCCTCGAACTGTGAAAGAGGTTCAAAGACTCACGGGGTGTATGGCCGCCTTAGGAAGATTTCTATCAAGATCAGCTGACAAGAGCTTACACTTCTTCAATACTTTGAAGAAACCATGCTTCGAATAGGACTGTGAAGCAGAAAATGCCTTCCAACAATTAAAAAATCACTTAGCTTCATTGCCGAAGCTTGTTTCACCCTTGCCGGGAGAAACATTGTTCGTTTATCTCGCGGTATCTAAAACCGCTCTAACTGATGTTCTCGTTGCTGAAAGAGACAAACAACAACACCCAGTGTATTTTGTTAGCCATGCTTTCCGAGGTGCTGAAAGCAGATACCCCCCATCGGAGATATGCCCTGATAATGGCCAGTCGAAAATTGAAGCCTTATTTTCAAGCTCATCCAATCAAGATACTCACTAGTCAACCACTCAGAAATCTCATTGAAAATAGAAATGGCTCTAGTCGAGTCAACGAATGGGCTAATCAATTGTCAGACTTCGGTCTAGTGTTCGAACCTAGAAGAGCAATAAAAGCACAGGCCTTAGCCGATTTCATTGTTGAATGCCCGACAGAGGTTGAGACTGCCACCCTAACCGGGACATGGCAACTTTATGTAGATGTCTCTTCATCGAAGGCAGGATGCGGAGCAGGCCTACTGATAATAGACCCTCTCGAGAATAAAATGGAATATGCAATAAAGTTTGACTTTGCTGCGTCAAACAACGAAGCCGAGTATGAAGCCCTTCTACTAGGATTAAAGCTATGCCTCTCGGATGGGGCTAATGAAATCACTGTCAAGACAGATTCACAACTGGTCGTGGGTCATGTCAAAGGGGAATTCGAAGCAAAGGAAGATAGTATGAGAATGTACCTCGGCAAGGTAAAGGAGCAGCAACAAAAGTTCACCAAGTTCTCAATACAACACATCCCACGGTCCGAAAACCAGCAGGCAGATGCTTTATCTCGAATGGCAAGCTCAGCGTCTGGACTGGAACCTCGAACCATTTCTTGGGAGGTGTTGTATAAACCAAGTATCAACAGCCAACTCCTCATTTGCAGTATAGACCGTTCGAACAATTGGATGCAAAGCATCCGTCTATACTTCGAAGAAGAAAAATTACCAGAAGACGAAAAAGAAGCAGAAAGAGTGCGACGCCGTACAAGTTGGTTCCTATTGCATGACCACCTGCTATACAAGAAGTCCTTCACGCATCCCCTTCTAAGATGTGTGACACTCGAAGAAGGCCAGCAAATACTTCGAGAAATACACGAGGGCACCTGTGGTAGTCATCAAGGAGCTCGAACCATAGCTGGAAAAGCCCTTCGAGCAGGGTATTATTGGCCAACAGTGATGAAGGATGCCAAAGACATGGTCAAAAAATGCCACAACTGTCAAGTGTATGCCCATGTACATCGACAATCAGCCACTCCTCTCACTACAATGCAAGCTGTACTATCATTCGACCAGTGGGAGATGGACATCCTCGGGCCCTTCCCAGTAGCATCTGGTGGAAGAAAATTCTTATTGGTAGCTGTCGACTACTTCACCAAATGGATCGAGGCTGAACCCTTAGCCACCATCACAGATAACAAATTGCAAGACTTCATCTGGAAAAACATACATCATCACTCGTTTTGGCATACCTCGAGCACTCATACCAGACAACGGTCGACAATTTAACAGTGGACCTACCAAAGCCTACTGCGCTCGATTTGACATACAAACAAGATTTTCTGCTGCCAGTCGACCGCAGACCAAGTGGCAGGCTGAGGCAGCCAACAAGTTATCCTCAAAGGGCTGAAGAAAATGTTAGATGGAGCAAAAGGGTCATGGGTCGAAGACCTACCAGGCATATTATGGTCAGCTCAAACTACGGTAAAAGAAGCAACTGGTCACACGCCTTTTAACTTGGTCTACGGAAGTGAAGCTGTGCTGCCAGTTGAAGTGGATATCCCCTCACCGAGGATAACCTTCTATGATTACGGGCAAAACGAAGAAGAGAAAAGCGTCAACCTCGACCTCTTGCCAGAGACCAGAAAGAATGCACTGCTCAAATCAATTGCTCAGAAGGCCAGAATGACCAGACTATACAATCGAGGAGTCAAATAAAGAAAGTTCGAAGTAGGGTACCTAGTCCTTCGAAAAATCGAGGCGACAGGAAAAAAGATGGACCTTGGCAAGCTAAGTCCAAATGTGGAAGGACCATATCGAGTGACCGAGGTTATTCACCCCGGAACATACAGACTCGAGAGCATGGATGGTGATCCTTTGTTTGGCCCATGGAATATCGACAACTTGAGGAAGTTCTATGTTTAAAGCTAACCACAACAACTTAAGGGGCTAATATAAGAGCAAGTTAGGTGACTCTTTGTACTACTTCGACCTAGCCGGTCTAGATGAAGAATAAGTTGCTGTGATATGCAAAGTATTTGTAATATTCTTAAACTTGTAGACCTTGCCGGTCCAAACAAACTTGTTGAGAATTATGAATAAAATACGACCTCACCGGTCTTTCGAATTGGTCATGCATTTTATTTATGTATCGTATTCAAATTTTCTTTAATACCTAACAGGTTCAAACAAATTTATGACCTCACCGGTCTCTCGAACTTATTATCATCACCTCATGAATCCATGTTAAGAATAATGCAACTCCTTCAAGGAGGGCCTTCGCATTCTAAATGGACCCTTCTTTGAGGGTGCTCGAATTTGGTCATCTCATACAAAAGAAACAAGAGACTTGGCAGGTCGAAAATAAATGCAAAAAAATGAAACAAGATGAGCAAAAGGTTCTCTTCATTCCATTCAAAGTAAAGATTACAAGCTTTGAAAAACAGAACAGAAAGAACCTGGTTACAAAAAGCTAAAGTACTAGATGCTAAATTACAAAGTCCAGGGGCCTCTATGTCAATATCCTCCTCCTCACACGAGCACTCGGATGAAGAGCTTGCATCATCAGCTTCACCCACCTCAGGCTCACCTTCAGCAGCTTCAGCAACAACCTCAGCGGCCTCAACTTCGCCTTCCTTAACAAGTGAAGTGTCGGCAGGGGCTTGATCCTCTTTAGCCTCTTCGAGCTCCTCAAGAACAGAGGTCGAAGCATCACCAGCCCCTGCTTACCCTTCTCCTTCTCCATGTATTCATCGAGGGCCTTCTGCTCGTACTCATCGTACTTGGCCAAGACTTATTGAAACTCCAAGTCAGGAGCCAAGTCCTTCAAAGTCTTCTCCAAGAAGCTCTGGACTTCGCCTCGAGCAGATTGGAAACCCTCGACCATCTTTTGGTCAGCGAAGTTCTTGCCCTCCTGTGATCGCTTCCAGCGACGGATGTACTTGCTCCTCTTCTGTCTTAAGTCCTTGACAGACTTGTCATATTTTTGTTGCAAGTCATCCCGCTGAGCCTGGGTATGTTCAAGCAGCTCTTTTTGGCCCCTCAGCTGGCCCTCGAGATTAGCAACCTCTTTGCGCGAGGCCTCGAGCTTCTTTTCCGTTGCCTTGAACTGGTTGGATAGCTCATCTTTGTTGGTTATTAGGCTCGTCCTCTCGCTGTTAAAAGCCTCGAGGTTGTCAGCATTCAACCTCTTGGCCGTCTCGAGCTCAGCCTCAAGAGAACGGACCTTTCGACAAGCCTCCAGCAGCTCCTGTTTACACTTGTCGAGCTCCTCAGCTAGCTTACCCGAGTCACGACCTTTCTTTTCAGTAAGGCAGGCCATTCGGATAGACATCTGCGACAACAAGCAATGAGATAAAATGTTAAGTTAAAGAAGTCGGATATGGACAAAAAGAAGTAAAACGGAGACTCACTTGTAACCAGCACTCGTTGATTGCCTCAATCTCCTTCACCGCACTGAGCTTAGAGATGTTTTCTTTATCCCCATGCACCAACAATGCCTCTCGAACCCGTTGGTAACGAGCTCGAAGAGCCTTTCGGCTGGCATTCTCGATGCTCACGACGCTGGACTGACCGTCGACGTCGTCGAGCCAAGACGACTTCGTCTTCTTGACCAGGGGCTCCTCGACATCATCCTCGCCTAGAGGACTGGAACCCGCACCTAGATGGAAACTAAGATCCGGTATTAACGGATTGATTGAAGGGGAGGTGCGGGCCTTCCTTTTAGATCCCGCACTCTCAGGAGCCTCGACCGCTGATAGAGGGGGGTCGGGCAGAGTAGCATGAGGGGCAGGAAAAGGCTTCGGCTTAGCCGCTTTTGCCTTTGGTTTATGTTTTTGATTCTGCACGAACAAGAAAAGACTAAGTTAAAAGGAAACAAAGAACTAAAACCAAGTAAGAGGGTGTTCGAACTTACAGCAGGAGGTTTGGGAACTTTAAGTTCCCCCGTTTGTATCGACAGCCTGGCCATGGCAGCCATACCGCTCTTCGCAGTATTTTTCTTCATCCCCTAGTCGAGATTGTTGTAAGCAAGTACTGCAAGAACAGAAATGAGTTAGAAACAAGATTATATTACAAACAAAAGAAACAGACAAGTGATAGACCCCTACATTGGTCATAAGCCGGGGACACGCCGGAAGCGGACAGGAAGTGCTCGTTGGCCAGGTCCTTGTCATTGGGCAGCCAATGATCAGTTTTGTATTTCGGCTTCCCGTCAATATGGAACGACGTGGCCTGGCAATGAATGGCCACTATAGCCTCCTCAGCGTCCATTTCAGGCACATTAAGATTCATGCCGAAGTTAGGAGGGCTATCAGACAAAGTAACAGGTACAACCCACGGCTGATCCCCTCGGAAAATGAAGGGGAACTCCCCTCGAAAAAGAGCATGGTTGGTTGGCATCTCTGTTGTGACCTTATATGATTTCTCGTCTCTTCGGCCATCCTTGATCATAATAAGGTGTCTGGCTTGAAAAGAGTACCAACCAGGCCCATGGCGAAGCTCAGACACTTCGTTTATTCTGAACATGTTGTGTCAAAGGCGCAAGGACGGTCGCACTCCAAGCATGCGACAAATACATAAAAAGGCAACAATTGTCCCAACAGAGTTGGACATAAATTGACATAAGGCAATGTTATATGCCTCTAAAATTTCCTTAAAAAGCAGGTGCAAGGGAAAACGCAAACCCAGCTCAAAATATGACTTATATACACCAATGTATCCAGGGGGTGGTGACACCACCAAGTCTGTCACTTGGGGAGGATACATGACATAGGGCAATTTTATGTGATACAAGGTTGCCAGAAACGATAGCCCGCCTTGAAGATCCTTTCGCCACTTCCCCATTGACCAGTGGCCACTTATTCCCAATCTCATGTTGGGGGAAGGGCAGGGCTCGATATAGTCGGATGTCGAGGTCCCTTCATCCGTCGCCTCCATTATTTGCACTACACCAAGGGAAAGGAAAGAATCTAAGTAACTCCACTTAGAAGGAGGGAAGGCTATCGTTACTTTATTGGGGTGATTTAAAAACTCCTCGGGTCCCTCGAAATTCTCCTCACACTCCTCTTCCACAATAGGAATGGCGTCAAGCAAAAAATCAGAGTTCGGGGCCCAATAAGCTATTGATACAACAGGAGCCCCATCTACCCATGTTTCTACCCAGGGCATATAAGGAAGGGGCAAGGCATATGAGGCGCTCAGTTCGAAAACAGGGTTCATTATTTATAATACAGTGACCCCTATCGAATTTATTAAAAGAAAAGAAAAGAGGAATGAGAAATCATACCTTGGTTGAATTACACGAAGGAGATTCCTCGCACTCTTGACGCACTCTGAGCAACACACAAAGGAAGCAAAGGGCTTCTTTAAAAGAGAGAAAACTAGAGAGAAAGTAGAGAGAGAAATTGCAAAGTGAGTATATGAGGAAAGAAGTGAAATATTTATATCTCACCTACCCTAAACAGTAACCTCTCTATTATGAACAGTCACTCAACATGGGAGTTCGTGCTAAGGAGTAGAAGGAGGTTTGTTTCGATATGGTATTTACACGGTTAAAACGTATAAAAACCAGTCAAATACGGTTGACCATCCCAAAAAAGTTTGACTTTAAAAAGTTGACTTTAAAAGCATTGACTTTAAAAGCGTTGACCCTCATCGGGCCTACCTCGAAGAAATTCAGCTGTACAGATCTTCCCTCACCGGGGCTTCCTCGAACTCTTCCAAAGGAACAACCCTTTGACTGAGCTACCCCGAGAAAATTCAAGGATGTTCTTTGAATCCATACTTAGAAAATTTTTCAAGTATGCAAATCCCTTCATAAGGCACCCCCTTTCGAGCAAACGAGTGTTGAACTCAATTAGCCCTTACCAGGCCACCTCGAATTTTCAAACTAGTGCCTTTACCAGGCCACGTCGAAATTTCAAATTGAGTATTGGACTCAATTAGCCCTTACCAGGCACCTCGAAGAAAATTAACCACTCAATAGTTGGTGTTTACAATTTTATATCGAACACCCAATAAAGGGCGTTCGAGTTTTGTATTGAACCACTCTATTGAGGGCGCTCGAATTTTGTCTTTCATAGGACCCCTCCAAGGAGGGCGTTCGAGTTTTGTTATAAACCACCCTATGATAAGTGTTTTTTATTTTATATCGAACACCCTGAAGAGGGCGCTCGAGTTCTGTATCGAACCTCTCTATTTGAGGGCGTTCGAATTTTATGAACCTCTCCGTAGGAGGGCGTTCGAATTTTAAGAAACACTGAATTTTAAGAAACTCTCATAGGAGTGTGCTCGAATTCTATGAGCTATTCTCCTAGGAGGGCGTTCGAATTCTCATTGAACCCCTGTGTTGAGGGTATTCGAATTCTAGAACTATTCTCCTAGGAGGGTGCGCGAATTCTATGAGCTATTCTCCTAGGAGGGCGTTCGAATTCTCATTTAACCCCTGTGTTGAGGGTATTCGAATTCTAGAACTATTCTCCTAGGAGGGTGCTCGAATTCTATGAGCTATTCTCCTAGGAGGGCGTTCGAATTCTCATTTGAACCCCTGTATGGAGGGTGTTCGAATTCTATGAGCTATTCTCCAAGGAGGGTGCTCGAATTCTATGAGCTATTCTCCTAGGAGTGCGTTCGAATTCTCATTTGAACCCCTGTATTGAGGGCGTTCGAATTCATAAAGAACACCTCCAATGGAGGGCCTTCGAATTCACACTTGAACCCCTCCACAAGAGGGCGTTCGAATTCGCATTGAGCCTCTCCAATAGAGGGCGTTCGAATTCGTGCCCAACCCATCTGGTTGAGGGCGTTCGAATTTTTACTCACCCTCTCGGGATGAGGGCGTTCGAATTCTACTAGGTCAATCCCACTTTGGGATACGTCGAACTTTTCAACAAATCAAGGCAGACTATTCCGCTCCACATCACAATCTCATCATGGTCTAACACTACGAAATAGAGCGTGGGGCTAATGTTTGGACCCCTTCCAGTCATGGCCCACCTAACCGGTGAAATGACTAAAATACCCTTGGGGGGCAAAATTACCATTTTACCCCTAAGGATCCTTTAGGCCAGAAAGTACAGGCCTTCAGACAGGCCCACTGACAAAAAGGCTTTCATGACGTCACCATCCTCACCAGTTGACGTCACTCCAGTACTACCTATAAGTAGTACTCTCATCTGATCATTCAGGTACATTTTTCCATATATTGCAGAGCATTTGCCTGTACTATTTTCTCTGACTTCTGAGATCAGATCTGACTTAAGCATCGGAGTACCGATCCCGGGAACATCCGGGGTAGTTCACGGTGCTCGGTTTTGCAGGTGCCCGGAAATCGAAGACCTTGGACTTATTTGGTTACTACCCTAGCTGGAATTGGACTTCCCCGAATTACAAATTTACTTTGTTTCTTGTACCCGAAACAGTATACCATAAATTCAAATCTTAAATCATAACCTTTGTGATTATGAGCTTTTGTTATTGATGGTTGCGATTGGTGAAATAACCTTGAACCGACACTAAACCAACTTCAAATTGACACTAAATCTATCCTTGACCCAACCCTGAACCTGGCACTGAATTGACCTTAAATTGACATTAAATTGTTCTCGAACTGTGCTCGTATCGGTTCAGGTTTAGAAAAACGTAATCCTAAGCCTTGAACCGACTTGGATGGTTTCAGGGTTGGGTCAGGGCCAAATTTTTGTATTCAATAGTTTACCATACATATTTTTTTTATTATAGTTATGTACATACTCATTTTTTACAGTCAAATGAGTATGTATCAAAGAGCATACTCATTTGCATATATACATAAATGAGTATGTATCAAAATGCATACTCATTTTCATATATAAATAAATGAGTTTAAATACTTATATAAGTAGATCATTTTTATATCACATGCATACCATATATTAATGTTTCATACTAATTTTTGAGAATGATTAATGAGTGTAACTAATTTGTATACACCAAAATGTCAGCATATTATATTATATACTTTTCATCAAGTAAAGTTTGCAAATATAATCCTTAAAACACTACTGAAGTATTTCATCCTACTAAAACATCCCCAAAACACTACATGATCCTTACTTAAGTTTGCATGAATTAAAGTCAAACTGAATATTCTTTTGCTGCTTCAATGTTCTTCTTCCTGTGTAGATTTTCTTCAAATGTCAAGATGTCATAGCAGTACTTGATCCTTAGATTTGCTAATGGTGTGAACTGCAAAGTAATGAAGTGAAAAGTTAAAAAAAATATAAAGAAAAGGCATACTCATTTCAGTAATACATACTCATTTTTCTTTTGATACACTGAAATGAGTATACATACTCATTTTGATACATTCATACTCATTTTACACCCAGTGAAATGAGTATGTGTCACAAGCATACTTATTTTCATATATTCATACTCATTTTACACAGTGAAATGAGTATGTGTCACAAGTATACTCATTCCATATAAAATATGTTTAAAGTACATTTATATGAGGAAAATTATTGTTTACTTACATCATCCTTAACCAGTCCTGTTCTCCAACCTTTTGCCCCTTCTCCTTTTTACGTTTTCATGTGCCGCATTACATAGATTCCGCAATCAACAGTATTCTCAGTATTTCTCCAGCTCATTTGTAAACGCACTGGTTTTAAAATGCTAACTGTGATTGTCTTTGGATGATCTCTGAGAAGTAACCAATATGCTACTGCAGCTTTCTATGACATAGAAATTGTGTGAAAAAGAAGAAGATAAAGTTAGGCTATTTTGTATAATGAAAATTTGAGATGTAAAAGTTTGGTATGCATACTAGATTATAGGGTAGTTTCCCATATTTATGAAGTGATTTTCCAAGGGTATCTCTGTTGTTGATTATATCAAATCTTTTATGCTTGAGGTTGAAAGTCATCACATAGAAATGATCATGAGCATGCACTGGAAGAACCAACATGTCCACTTTCTTCATTTGGAATGAACATCACTTGTCAAATTCAATGTTTGCTTCAGCTGCAAATATATCATTCCTTTGCTTTGCTGTTTTGTTCTTGAACCAAGTCACTTTGTTCTGCATTTGAAGAGTTAAAAAAAATTACAGTATTTTGCAAATGAATAGCAAATTATTCATACTCATTTGACTGTATCAAATGAGTATGAATTAGAGGCATACTCAACAATTTATCGTACTTATATATTTTTATTATAGTTATCTACATACTCATTTGATAAAGTCAAATGAGTATGTATCAAAGAGCATACTCATTGATTATCAAATTATTCATACTCATTTGACTGTATCAAATGAGTATGAATTAGATGTATACTCAACAGTTTATCATACTTATATTTTTTTATTATAGTTATCTACATACTCATTTGATACAGTCAAATGAGTATGCATCAAATAGCATACTCATTTCCATACATACATAAATGAGTATGTATCAAAGAGCATACTCATTTCCATATATGCAAATGAGTATGTATTTAAGTCATACTCATTTTGATACTGTCAAATGAGTATGCATCAAATAGTATACTCATTTCCATACATACATAAATGAGTATGTATTTAAGTCATACTCATTTTGATACTGTCAAATGAGTATGCATCAAATAGCATACTCATTTCCATACATACATAAATGAGTATGTATCAAGGGCATATACATTTCCATATATTCAAATGAGTATGTATTTAAGTCATACTCATTTTGATACAGTCAAATAAGTATGCATCAAATTGCATACTCATTTCCATACATACATACTCACTTCAACAAATGCATAATTATGAACAAAATATTTTATGAAAAATTAATACTTACAGCAGGTTCAGTTGTAAAGAAGAATCTGACTGGTGAATCATCACTCTTAGTTACTTCCCTATGGTTCAATATCAATGAATAGATATCTATCATGTTTGATGATATCCATGATTTTTCTTGAAGAGTTAGGAAAAAATCCCTAATTCCTTTAAATCCCTTATAATAAAATAAGGTTGCCCTGCAAAGAACATTTAAAAATCCATGATTTAAACATATCATGTTAGTGAATATTATTTGTAAAATTAATTAAGCAGTTATGGTATAAGTTAAGGAATTTACCATATTTTTCTCTATTCATCAAATGCAAATTTTGCCATGCATAATTCTTTCTCATTTGGTGGCGTATTTGCATCTTGTACTCGCTCTATAAATGGTGATCGAAGATAAGCTGAAGGTTGTAAAGGCCGTTGTCCTTCCCTCTTGTCAACATTGTATGCTTCCTGCTCAATGTTAACATTATCTTCTGAAGCTATCTTTTTACCCCTATCTTCCTCATTTTTTACATCCTCAACATTTTGATCTTGATTTTTGTCAACTTTCTTCCCTTTGTCATTACTGTCTTCATCTTCATTTCCTGCATCCGTCTCTTTGTTATTACAGTCCTCATTTTCGTTTCTTCTATCCTTAACTTTTTGTTCTTCTTATTGATTGACTTCTTTCTGTTTCTCATTACTGTTATCTTTCTCTTCTTGTCCTTCCATACCTTTTTTATCATCAATGTTGGCCTCTTCCTCAGTGTTAGTTTTAAATCCCTCATCCTGAAATTGGTATATTTCTAGTTAGCATACTCATTTATAAACTGTCATACTCATTTTGAATACTTATTTATGAACTGTCATACTCATTTATAAAGTTTCATACTCATTTCATGACCATCAATTTTTCATTTTCTTAATGTTGAAATTTATATACTAAGATATATACTTATTTAAATAATTCATACTCATTTTACTATATGTTTAGGGTTAAGCATAGAGTTAAATGAGTATGAATCAGATTTCATACTCATTTGGTTGTATGCTTAGTATACAGTCAAATGAGTACTCATTTTAGCATTCAGCCAAATGAGTATGCATCAGATTCATACTCATTTTGTCTGTATGCTTAGGATACAGTCAAATGAGTATGAATCAGATTCATACTCATTTGTACATATTCATCCATAATAAGCAATGTGTGAATAATAAAATCAAGACTAAACCATATAAGCAGTTTGAATTATGAAATCTTACCATTACCTGAATTTGTTCATCAACATTTGATTTTGATGCTTCCTCCTCCTGATCTTTATGCTCACTATCCTGAAGTTCATGGTCCTCACTGTGTTGAACTTCGTGTTGCTCACTATCAATGTTCTGTTTTTCGTTACCTTCCATCTCTGCCGCCTCTGCCAAAATCGGTTGGTATTCTGACATTTTTTGCATTTTCTCTTCTTCATCAGGTTGTTTCTCATTGTCTTCAATTGATGCCTTTTCTAAATTTTCAGAATTTTGTTCTTTTTCTCCTTCATGAGGTTGTTCTCCTTCATCAGGTTGTTCACCTTCATCAGGTTGTGGTCCTTCATCATGTTGTTTCTCGTTGTCTTCAACAGATGGCTCTTCTAAAATTTCAGAATTGTGTTCTTTTTCTCCTTGCTCTTCAATGTTTTTCTCTTCTTTATCATTCTCACTTTTGTTTTCATCTTTATCATTCTCCTCATGATTTGATTCACTGCTATCATTCTCCTCATTATTATCACTGTCAATTGTGATTTCTTTTCCCTTGTCGACAGTTTCTTCTTCTTCAGCATTTTTGTTTGGCATTTGTTCTGATGTTTCTCCCAAAACCATTTCTGTGGCTTCCTCAAACTGCTCTTCTGTTGTTTTATCAACATCAAGATCCACATAGCTTTTGGCTATATCCACGACAAGGCTACATGTAGCATTCAGCTCATCCGACTTTTGTGACAATCCTAAGTCAAAGGTGGGAATATCTTGATCAACCTTATCCTTCCTATTTTTAGAATATTTTTTCTTTGCTTCTTGAGCTCGTTCAAGATCCACATAGCTTTTGGCTATATCCACGATAGCAGGATCATTAAAGAAAGCGTCTTGGCTTGAAGGTGTACTTGTGTTCTTAGTTTCTTCTACTTCTTGGTTCAAACACATACCAATCACTGATAATGCTAAGTCTTTCAATTTCTCGACAGTTTCATTCTTGGGTTTCTTTGACATTACTTGACATTTGTCTAAGAAATTACTTATAGCATCCCCCAATTTTGATGTTACCAAAGCAAACTCTCTGATTTCATCCTATTTCAATGTAGATATATATTTCTAGTTAGCATACTCATTTATAAACTTTCATACTCATTTTGAATACTTATTTATGAACTTTCATAGTCATTTATAAAGTTTTATACTCATTTCATGACCATCAATTTTTCATTTTCTTAATGTTGAAATTTATATACTAATATATATAGTTATTTAAATTATTCATACTCATTTGACTATATGTTTTAGGGTTAAAGTCAAATGAGTATAGATTAGATTCACACTCATTTAGCTCTATGCTTAAGATACAGTCAAATGAGTATGAATCAGATTCATACTCATTTTAGCATAGAGCTAAATGAGTATGAATCAGATTCATACTCATTTTAGCATACAACCAAATGAGTATGAATCAGATTCATACTCATTTTAGCATACAGCAAAATGAGTATGAATCAAATTCATACTCATTTTAGCATACAGTCAAATGAGTATGAATCAGATTCATACTCATTTTAGCATACAGTCAAATGAGTATGAATCAAATTCATACTCATTTGTACAGATTTATCCATACTCATTTTACACAGTCTAATGAGTATGGAATACATGCATAACCAATTGTACATAAGATTCATTACAAATGTGTGAATGATAAAATCAAGACCATATCTAAACCATATAAGCAATTCGAATTATGAAATCTTACCATTTCAGTTTTGTTGTCATTTTTTTCAACATCAATCTCAGCTTCTTTGTTGAAATCTTTAGTTTCTTCATGAACATCTTTGTTTTGTTCATTTTCTTCATTTTCTTCACTTGCAACAGTGTTATTCACTTCAGCTTCATGTGGCAGTGCATTCTCCTTTTGTAGTACTTTAAATGATGGTTTTATGATGTTTCCTGAACTGAATCTTCCAGTTGAGAGCTCATTAGTCACTCTAATCACAAGCATGTTTGTTGTCCATCCAGCCAATGTTGGGAACTGTCTACTAGGCTTTTCCGAGTTCTTGTGAACAACACGGTCAATGTAGAAAATCTGTAATACGAAATGAAATTATTTTGGTTATTATGTAAGTAATTTGACAATGTATAAACAAAGCTAGGTAAAAATAAGGATTACTTACAACTAAGAAAAGCAGAGGACCGTTGTAAGACTTTGATGGATCTTTCTTCCAAATTCTGACAGATTCAATTAATGAATCATAGAGAAACTTGCTCCAATTCAGGTTCCTTATTTGGTCAACATGTGTCAGAAATCTTACAATTCTTTGATTAGCAAACACATGTTTGTTCCCTTTTATAAGCTTAGAGACAATGAGGACAATTAGGTTTCGCTTGAAAGAAGCGTCACCAACCTTAGATTCTGTTAGTTTCTTCACCAATATACTCTCAGGTACATTTGTTCCCCTATCAAGATGACCTTTAAGCTGCTTGAGCCACTGTGTTAAGGTCAACATTTCACTCACATTGTCAGCTTTTGTGAAGTCCATTGTCTGATCTCCTATAGGGAACCCCAATGTGTAGTGGACATCAATCTCACTAATTTCAATTGATCCTTTTTCTGTCTTGAGGATAGAGGTTTCAGGATCAAAGCTATCTAACAACCAATAAGTAATGGTTGATGGAATCCTAGTTATGTTAAGCTGTAACAGATGCTCAAATCCTATATCTGTTATTGCTTTCCTATGTGTCTTCCCTTTTAATTTCAAGATTTTACACAGGCTTTGAGGAGACATCCTACTATGTACAGTCGGGAAATCTAATGATGGTTTTTCATCTATCATTTCTTCATCCTCTACTATCTCCTTTTCTTTCTTAGCATCCCTTTTTTGCTTTTTGGTTGGTATCTCATCTTCTGGAATGGAGACTTCTTTACCTTTTCTCTTTGGAGTCGTCTTTACAAATTCATTTTTGATAACCATTGTTGATGCAGTTGATGGTTATTTTGGATGCTTTATTATTATCTTTTTCCTACAATATACATAAAAGCATAAGAAATGTGAATAAGATCCCTAACATAATTAGAAAGTTATACTCATTTAGGTTTATCATACACATTTCAATCATTTTCCAACAGATTATCAAATGAGTGTGTATGTAATTCATACTCATTTTACAGTATCAAATGAGTATATCTCATATGCATACTCATTTGACATACTCATTTGACTATATCAAATGAGTATGATTATGAGGAATACTCAAATAGATTTATTAATATACTCATTTCACTAGATGTCTACATACTCATTTTCATAAATTGGAACAGATCTAACTGATTCATACTCATTTTACAGTATCAAATGAGCATGAATAGATTATTATACTCATTTTTGCATTATTATATTCATTTCACGAAGTTTAGCTAACAAAAACATGAGAAACTACATACTCATTTTACTGTATTATACTCATTTGATAATCAGATTAACTATTTTCATATTATTCATATGTACTCATTTGACTGTATCAAATGAGTATGTGTAAAACACATTTACATTGATGTTTATGATACTCAATTGACCAGTTTTCATACTCATTTCAATTTATGATGCATACTCATTTTCATAAATTGGAACAGATCTAACTGATTCATACTCTTTCTACAGTATTAAATGAGTATGAGTAGATTATTATACTCATTTTTGCATTATTATACTCATTTCACGAAGTTTAGCTAACAAAAATTTGAGAAACTACATAATCATTTTCACTGTATTATACTCATTTGATAATCAGATTAACTATTTTCATATTGTTCATATGTACTCATTTGACTGTATAAAATGAGTATGTGTAAAACGCATTTACATTGATGTTTATGATACTCAATTGACCAGTTTTCATCAGATTATTTACTTATTATTCAGTTTACCTGCTCAATTAGGTATATACATTGATGTTTAGCATACTCAATCAACTATTAGGTAGAAATTGAGAAAAATGATTGCATTCTGAACTGATTTCATAACTTTAATTCGAGAATAAACGTATGCAATTGAATTTCGTGATATCAGTTGGTAAATCATACACCTTGGTGTACATAGAACTAGGTACACCAAGCCCAATAAGACAGCCCAATCATTAAAAATGAAAACCGGCCACTAATAACCCAAAAGAAAACGCCCCAAAAATCAAAAAAGAAAAAAAAAAGAAAAACAAAACTGATTCACTCTCGCGCTTTTCTCGAGATTCATTCTCTCTCTCTCTCTCCAGAAACTACCTTCCTCCCAAAATCTCTCACCATTGTCACTCCGATTCTCTCTCATTCTTCTAAATTTCTGCAAAAATCAAACAAAGTTGCTACGAATTCGAAACAGAAAGAAGCAAATCAAACTTCGAAGAAAACAAAATCATGCAAACTCGACAGAAAGATCGTCAAGATGATCAAACAACTGAAAATCCAAAACGTAAGTAAGTAAAAAAGCTTTAATTAGACTGTTAGCGCAAATTATAAGGTGCACCTTGGAGTACACAGCTCTGTGTACTCCCGGTGGTATTTTTGCAATTTTGTTTAAGTTTTGGGGGTAATAATGACATTTCGCCAACTGAGAGAGTTAATAGGGAATTTAAGAGAGCTTCTTCATTTGGCGGCTGTGTGTTCTCGGATCTGGTGCCATGGAGCTCGTGATTTCTCCCAAACAAGGTAATTAATGCATCTTTGTTTGTGTTTAATTCATTGTTTTCCGTTTTTTCTTGAATTTTGTTGAATGTTCTTTAAGTTTTAACTTAATTTCATCTTTGCTCTCTCGTAATTTTGTACTAATTTAACCTAATTAATGCTCTTTTGAGCCTGATTTTTTTTTATTAGTACATTTATTTTCGTTTTTGATTTTGAAGTAAGTTTCTCAATTGAATGATTCATTATCATTTGTGAGTTTCCTACAAAGATACAGTCAAATGAGCATGTATCATATATGTACTCATTTTGTACAATGAAATGAGTATGTAGATCTTGATGGATTTGGATTTGCATTTGCAGTATTTTTGTACTCATTTAGTACAGTAAAATGAGTATGCATTTTTTGATGGATTTTACAATTGCATTTATGCGTACTCATTTTGTACATTAAAATGAGTACTTATTTGATGTATTTTTCAATTGCATATGTCTATACTCATTTAGTACAGTAAAATGAGTATGTACTTTTTGATGGATTTTATAATTGCATTTTCTGCGTACTCATTTTGTACAGTGAAATGAGTATGCATTTTGTGTATTCATATTTGCAGTGTGGTATACTTATTTTGTACAGTCAAATGAGTATGCATTATATGACATTCCCTTCAAAAACTCCAACTCAAAACGTTTGTAAGCCTCAATTGTATAAACTTCTGAGGCTTGCTCAAGTATCTTCACATACGGGACGGCTAGTTCTGGTAACCCTTCCCAACAAAGCTCATTGCCCTTTCGTTCAACACTTTTCCATTCACTAGCCACCTTGCAATAATTATCATAAAACTCACATAAACTAGTTGTTTTAGAAACTTTTCTTGACAACGCATGATTGGTAGACTCACTCCTTTGTGATGACAAAATACCACCAGAAAAGTAATCCTTGCTATAAGCAGGACACCACAACTCTCTCAATCCCCACAATCTATCCGACCAACCATTAGATGCACAATTGTATGTTGTCAACATTCTACAAGAAAAAAAAAACAAGACATTGAAATAAGTATAAATAACAATGCATACTCATTTACCATGATAAGCAAAATGAGTACACGTCTATGCAATTATAAAACACATACTCATTTTACTGTACAAAATGAATACACATTACTATCTCATTTAACATATGCTCATTTGCCTGTTAAAAATGAGTACATCAAATATATACTCATTTTACTGTACTAAATGTATACACATTACTGCAAGCCTCATTTAAGACATACTCATTTTCCTGCAAAAAATGAGTATGTCAAATGCGTATTCATTTTACTGTACTAAATGAGTACACATTACTGCAAGTCTCATTTAAGATATACTCATTTGCATATAGAAAATGAGTATCCATCTTATGCATACTCATTTGACTGTGTCATATAAGAGAAAGACAAAATGAGTATGAAACAATCAAATGATTATGAATATTGGTATGATATCAGAGTTAGGTAACAAGAGCAACAAAATACCTTTGCCAAAAAAACTTCAATTCTGCTTCACGGTGACATTTCTTCATAATTCTACTGAACAACTTATTGAAGTTCGGCTCATCACGCAAGGACCGGATATGATTTAGGGAATTCTTAATGATGTACCATATACAAAGTTTATGCTTCACTAATGAAAAACTCTCACAATTGCGGCTGCCATAGAAAATGCTTGATCAGTCATAATGGTTTTAGGATGAACCCCTTCCATTGACTTCAAGAATGTTTCAAAAAGCCACACAAAAAAATCTATATGCTCATTAAGAAGAAATCCACAACCAAACATACAAGTACGTGTAGGTTGATTAATACCAACAAAAGGAGCACAAATCATAGAATATTTATTAGTAGTGTAGGTTGTATCAAAGACAATTAAGTCCCCAAATGCTAAATAGTCAGCCTTCATCTACTTATCTCTAAAGAAGAAACCAATCAATGATGAATCAAAAGGATCAATCTCAAAATCATAAAAAAAATCATCCTCAGATTCTCTTCTTCTCTTAAAAATCTTAACCAAAGTCCTTGTATCATTTCCATCCCGATTTTTTTTAACTCTACAGCAACCGCATTATATGCATCCCTTTTCTCAAATCCAACTGTCGGAGAAGAACCAACTTCTCGACGTAAACAACGAAAAGCATCAGCTACACCGATGCCACTTTTTTTCATGCGTGTAAGATACTTCAATTGGCCACTGCTCACTTTCCTATGTGACCTTATATGATGAACTTCAGCATGAGGACAAAAAGAGTGGTTGTGAACCATAAGATGTCGCACACAAACCCACTTATCCTGATCATTCTTTCGAAAATAAATCATAGCTTGACAACCAGTCCTACGATTAAGTTTCACAAACTTCCTACCTTGTTTTCCATGTTCTAGCTATTAGGGTAATTTGGTAATTAGACTCTTAGTTCTGTAAAGATAGGTTTTTATACCTCTATATATATAATAGTGAACCTAAATAGGTTAGCCAATCATTCCAATACTCGTTCATGGTATCACGAGCCTAGGTTAAAGAAAATTTTTTTCCGCAATTTTCCTTAACCCACACGGTTTCTTTGAAACCCTACTTTGTTCCAAACACCGTCGCTGCTCCTATGAACGCCACGACTGCCACCACCGCTGGTGTCACCGGCGTCGCCACCCCTACCACACTGGTCCATCAGCCGGCGTCTTCCACCGCAGCAGCCCACTCACTGTATAGCCGCGGTCAACATCTCTTTGCCGTAGACCAGGGTGCGTTTGATGCCTCAACGACCACCACTGGTTTTTCGTTGGGCGGAGGTTTGGCTTGCCCTGGCGTCTCTGACCCTTGGTGGCAGCCGCAATAACATTCGTTGGGGGCTTCAACCTCGGTAGTGTTCGGCAGTCTATCCTTGGCGCGAACACCTTCAAGGTTTTCGCCAGGGTTTGGACCAATTTCGAGTGGAATTAATCCACACTCGGCACCTTTCGTGCCTCCGTTCTCTAGTGCACCACTTCCGGCTGCATCCTCTCTTGCCCTACATGACATTACGCGTGTTGTCACCATCAAATTGACAACTCCCGAGGACTATCTCATGTGGAAGACGCAAGTCACGTGTTTTCTTTCCACGCATCAGTTACTTGGCATTCTTGAAGGTACTCTAACTATTCCACAACCTTCCTTTCTTGACAATCATGGTAATTCTTTGCCTAATCCTAAGTTTTACGAGTATTTGCAATTGGATCAACAAATAAAGTTGTGGCTTTATGCAACGATTTCCCATGATGGTATGCTTGATGTTCATGAATTAAGGACTACTGTTGAAATATGGAATAGGTTAAAGTCTAGATTTTTGCATGCTAGTATGGCTCGTTCTATGGAATTGAAAGGTCGTTTGAGTCATATGAAGAAATCTTACCAGCAATCCATGGAAGCCTTTTTGCGTGACATTAAAGTTATTGTGGACTCTTTAGCTGCTATTCAGTGCCCTATTTCTCAATATGATCCTGTTCAGTATACCTTGACTGCTTTAGATCGTGATCGTGATTATGACTCCCTAGTTACGGCTTTGTTACAATTTCAAACCTCTTTGACATTTGATGATCTTCGCCCTAAGCTTCTTCAACATGAGCAACGCCTTAAGGCTATTCGTGCTTATGATGAGACACCTACTGCACATTAGGCCTTAGTTGCCGTTCAGTCTGGATCATCTGGTTCTCAATCCTCTGCTTCGGGTAGTTCGAACTCTAAAGGTCAAGGGGGTGGAAAGAATAAGAACAAGAACAATCGTAACAAAGGTGGTCGAGGAAACAATGGAGGTCGCGGCAATGGAGGGCAGGGTGGTCGTGGCAATGCAGGCCGAACTAATGGTACGGGTAATTTATCTAACGTTTCATATGTTGATTATTCTTGTGCCAATTATATTGCTAATGATCTGTCTTCAGCAGGAAGTAATCCTTCTAACGGCAATTTAGCCACCACCCCTTCCTCCGAAACTTGTGGTCTTTGTTGGTATCCAGGTCACCAAGCAGCCTATTGCCCTCAACGCTTCAATCATAGCTTTGTGCCTTCTTCTCCTGATAGTGTCACATGTGCCCTTGCTGCACTGTCTGTTGGTGGTGAAACAAATGACTCCATTTGGTATCCAGATTCTGGAGCCGCCTCTCACATGACATCACAGGATGGTAAGCTATCTAACGCTCTTCCTTACACTGGTTTGAGTTCTGTTGTTGTTGGTGATGGCACACGACTTCCCATAAATAAACTTGGTAATTTGATTCTGTCTTCCCCTGGTCGCCCTCTTCGCCTCACGAAGGTGTGTCATGTTCCCCAGTTAAAACATAATCTGATGTCTGTTCAAAAGTTATGTCAGGATAATTCTTGCATAGTCTATTTTGACGACTCTTTTGTTTGTGTTTAGGACAAGACCACCGGGGCAAATCTATTGCGGGAAATCAGTAGGAATGGTGTCTACCCTATTCAGCCTCATAACCTAGAGTCAGAGTCGTCTTCTCGAGTTTGTTCAGAGTCTTCTCGTGTCTGCCCAGAGTCATCTGTCCCTGCTCTCATAGCCACTAAGGAGTCTGGAGATGTTTGGCATGCTCGCCTTGGTCATACTTCTGCTAGAATTTTAGGAAGTTTACGTTCACAAAACTTGATTTCTTGTAATTCTAAATTTCATGACGATTGTGTTCACTGCAAAGTAGGAAAGATACATCGTTTGCCTTTTGAGTCTGTGACTCATCGGGCCCTCTATCCCTTATATTTGATACATAATGATCTTTGGCAATCTCCAGTAAATCGAATCAGTTTTTTCAGTATTATGTGGTATTTGTTGATGATTATTCACGTTTTTCTTGGCTATATCCACTTAAACTGAAATCTGATGTCTATTCGACCTTCTTAGCTTTTCAGAAACTTGTTGAGAGTTTGTTTAATTCCAAAATTAAATTTTTCCAAAGTGATGGTGGACGTGAATTTGATAACACTCCTTTACTACAACATTTCTGTGATTCGGGAATTTATTTTCGAAAGTCTTGTGCTCGAACTCAAGCGCAGAATGGTGTTGCAGAAAGGAAACATTGAACCATTATCGAGATGGCACATACTATACTTATTCAATCTGAGTTGCCAACTCGATATTGGGTTGATGCGTGTTATACTGCGGTTTATACGATAAATCGTCTTCCCAGTTCGGCATTACAGGGTTCATCCAAGTTTGCTAAGCTATTTCATCGTCCCCCTTCTTATGAGTTTTTGAAATGTTTTGGTTGTGCTTGTTTTCCGTTGTTTTTAGATCCTAAAATCAATAAATTACAAGCCAAGTCGATTCAATGTATTTTCATTGGCTATGCGTCAAATTATAAGGGTTATAGGTGTCTTGATCCTCTTTCTGGCAAGATTTACACAAGTCGTCATGTTTTGTTTAGTGAACGGAAATTTCCATATCGTTCCCTCGTGTCTAGCACACCCATTGGTCCGTCTTTGGACGAGTCTCCTGACCCCTTGGTTTGGTTTCCAAGCCTTCCTTTGTCTAGTGACCCAAGGCATGTGTCCTCGAGTCTCCCCTCCCCCGAGCCCGCATCATTACGGGAGCACATGCAGCAACCCGCTGCCTGCTCACAGAATGCATGCGAGCCCGAGTCTCCCCTACCCGCGCCCGCAGGTTCCCGCGAGCAAACGCAGCCACACGCTGCCTGCCCGCAGGCTACTCGCCCAGCAGCAGCGAGCAGCTGCCGCGTCCGTCCGCCCCCATGGTCTCTTGTGCCTCTCTCCCCCCACTGCTGCTTGTCCGCAGCAGCCCCCTGCGCCCGCGGGAGGCCTGCTGCCCCCTTCCTCCACACACATCCTCTCTCCTAATGGGTGTGACGTTTCCTCCCCGTCCCCGTCTAGTCTTGAGTCGTCCCCGTCTCCTATCGTCCCTCCCCCTAGGCGTCCTAGGATGTCGTCTAAGTGTGTCGATCCTACTAATGTTCATACCATGACCACGCGTCTAAAAGACGGAATCATTTCAACTAGGAATTTATTGGATTTAAAAACCGATGTTGTTGAGTCTGAACCGTATAATTTTAAGCAAGCGTCTAAAGATTCACGTGGGCAACAAGCCATGCGTGATGAGTATGAAGCATTAATTAAGAATGATACATGGGAACTTGTGCCTCGCAACAACAATAGAAACGCTCTTGGTTGTAAGTGGGTGTATAAGATTAAATATAATTCTGACGGTTCTGTGGAGCGGTTTAAGGCCAGACTTGTTGTTTTTGGTAATCATCAGCAGGAAGGTATTGACTACTTTGAAACCTTTAGTCCTTTAATGAAGCCTACTACTGTTCGCTTAGTTCTTACTCTTGCTGCTACTTTTAAATGGCCTATTCGTCAACTCGATGTAAAAAATGCTTTCCTTCATGGTTTCCTCAATGAGGAAGTTTATATGCGTCAGCCTCCTGGTTTTGAACATCCTTCTCAACCTCATCATGTCTGTCGGTTACGAAAATCCATTTATGGTTTGAAGTAAGATCCTCGAGCTTGGTTCTCCCGTTTCAGCAACTTTCCTCTCTCTATTGGTTTCAAGTGCAGCAGTTGTGACACCTCAATGTTCACTCTCAAACAGAGTATTCATATTATCATTCTCTTGCTATATGTTGATGATATTGTGCTTACAGGTAGTAGTTCCTCTTTGCTTCAGAAATTTATCAGTGTTGTCTCTGCCCAGTTTGCTATCCAAGATTTGGGTGATTTGCATTATTTCTTAGGCATTCAGGTTTTACGTACTCCTCAGGGTTTGCTTTTGTCTCAAAACAAATATGTAGTTGATCTTCTTCAGAAATTTCATCTTCATACTTTCAAACCCGTACGTACTCCTGTTGTCTCTCGTGTCACTCTTTCTCTCTTAGATGGTGAACTTCTTGCTGATCCCACAGATTATCGTAGTATGGTTGGTGCATTACAATATTTGACTATGACTCTTCCTGATATTGCCTATGCTGTTAATTCGGTTTCTCAATTTATGAATGCGCCATGTACTACTCACCTTCATGCTGTGAAAAGAATTTTCAGGTATCTGCAGGGAACTTCTGATTATGGGCTGTTTCTTCATAGTACTGGCTCTCCTACTGTGACTGTTGCCTATTCTGATGCTGATTGGGACTTGGCGTTCTACTACTGGTTATGCTGTCTTCCTAGGGAAGAATTTGATCTCCTGGCGCACTAAGAAGCAACCTACTGTTTCGAAGTCTTCTACTGAAGCTGAGTATTGTGCTGTTGCCTACACTGCAGCTGAAAAAATTTGGATACGTCAATTGTTGGCTGATTTAGGGTATTTTCATCGACGGCCTACCATTCTCTATTGTGACAATGTTTCTGCTATGTATCTTACTGCCAATCCTGTTCATCATGATCGTAGTAAGCACATTGATGTGGATCATCATTTTGTTCGTGAGATGGTTGCTAAAGTTGGACTTCAGGTCAAGCATGTTCCGACACAGTTACATGTTGCTGATATTTTTACTAAGGGTCTTTCTTCTGAGTTGTTTTGTAAACATCGTTCCAATCTATCCGTGATTCCTCCCCGTAAAGATTGAGGGGGTGTATTAGGGTAATTTGGTAATTAGACTCTTAGTTCTGTAAAGATAGGTTTTCATACCTCTATATATATATATAATAGTGCCAGGCAACCTAAATAGGTTAGCCAATTATTCCAATACTCGTTCAGTAGCTTCTTCCCTTGTTTATTACAACAAAATTCTCTCCCTAGAAGCTCTTGATTAGCAGAATATCTGAGTTTAGACATCCTAACACCAAATCCTATCCTATAAGCATAATCATTGTAAGCATTATATGCTTCTTTTTCTAAATCAAACTATTTCATTTCCAATTCTGAAGATTCAGATTCATTGCCCAAGTACACACCAGAAGCAACAACTGAAAAAATAAGAAATAAAATAAAATGAGTATGAAAGTAATGCATACTCATTTGACTGTACAAAATGAGTATACCACACTGCAAATATGAATACATAAAATGCATACTCATTTGACTGTACAAAATGAGTATACCACACTGCAAATATGAATACACAAAATGCATACTCATTTGACTGTACAAAATGAGTATACCACACTGCAAATATAAATACACAGAATGCATACTCATTTCACTGTACAAAATGAGTACGCAGAAAATGCAATTATAAAATCCATCAAAAAATGCATACTCATTTTACTGTACTAAATGAGTATAGACATATGCAATTGAAAAATACATCAAATAAGTACTCATTTCAATTTACAAAATGAGTACGCATAAATGCAATTGTAAGATCCATCAAAAAATGCATACTCATTTTACTGTACTAAATGAGTACAAAAATACTTCGAATGCAAACCCAAATCCATCAAGATATACATACTCATTTCACTGTACAAAATGAGTACATATATGATACATGCTCATTTGACTGTATCTTTGTAGGAAACTCACAAATGATAATGAATCATTTAATTGAGAAACTTACTTCAAAATCAAAAACGAAAATAAATGTACTAATAAATAAAAAATTAGGTTAAAAGAGCATTAATTAGGTTAAATGAGTACAAATTTACGAGAGAATAAAGATGAAATTAGGTTAAAACTTAAAGAACATTCAACAAAATTCAAGAAAAAAACTGAAAACAATGAATTAAACACAAATAAAGATGCATTAATTACCTGGTTTGGGAGAAATCACGAGCTCCATGGCGCCAGATCCGAGAACATACAACCGCCAAATGAAGAAACTCTCTTAAATGCCCTATTAACTCTCTCAGATGGCGAAATACCATTATTACCCCCATAACTTAAACAAAATTGCAAAAATACCACCGGGCTGTGTACTCCAAGGTGCACCTTATAATTTGCGATTAATTAAGTTAAAGAAAAGAGCGGTACAATATTGGAGGACTAGGGTAATAATTGGATTTATTACAGGATTAATTAAAGTTGGCTTTATTTTAAAATGGTCAAACATTGGAATTATTCTTGTTCAATTTTCCTAGTTATAAAGAGTACCACTGTTTGCTGATAAGAAGAAAATGGATTGGGCAATACGAATTCGTTAATCAGGCTAAACGTCAAATTTTAGGTGGGGTAGTACGATTCTCTACCAAAATCTCGGCCACGTCGTGGTGGTCAAACTATTGGTGACTATGTTCAACCAGTACCCGCTTGGGAGAGAGAAAAACTACAATTTTTATTATACATTTAATGCTATTTTTTGCTAAAATTATCTCGAGAGTACCATACACTTGGTATATCCGGGTGTATAATGCATAATCTCGAGAAAAACCTTTTGTCTAATTTTGTTTGACTATCATATTTTCCTTCTGCGTCTTCAATTATTCATTGGTATACTAACGCATATAAATTGTAAAAAATGTTCGATAAATAGTTAAAATAAGAAACATACGGTATAGCATATGAAACTTGATCTTCTCGGAATCAAGTCTCAAATACCTGATCTTCAATGTTAGATATTGGTCTTTTTGTCTTCGAATTTTGACTTTTCGTATTTCCAAATGCTTGCGTTCGATAGTATATAGATTTTTATATAAAGTTCAAGGTATTCAAATTTACACCAATTATTAAAAGAGACAACTAAATTTTAAAATAAAATTATACCAACGTAAGCCCATATATTACTAACAAGCCTATTTCATTTAGCTCGAACACAACACTATTCATCATTTTGCACCGACCTACTCGTCCATTCTCTTTTCATTTCTCTATTTCACTTTTACGCTCAAACTATAATTTTTTAAAATTTTATCAGATTTACCTAATGAATTATTCACTAAATGAATGAAACATTTTGATTATTGTATGACGTAAAAAGGTCACGATATGGATTAAACAGGTCACAAAATAGATTGATACAATCGCTATTTTTAGAAATGCGGTTTGATCTTTGTTTTTCTTTAATATTGAGCTTGGGTCGTTTCCTAAATTTAATTTGAAGTTAGTTAGTCTATTACAAGAAAGCTTTAAAATTTAACACCTTATGCTTTTAAAAAATAACGTACATGGTAAGATTTTAAGTTAAAACTTTATTAATCTACATTTAAACCTTTTGGTTCTACCACGGTAATCAATAAGTATAAGCATACGGATAGTTATACTTTAAGACTTACTTTTTTAATTTTCAATATTGGACGTGTAATGTCATAAATTAAGCATTGAGCGTAGTTTTTTTAACCCGAAGTTTGTATTATGAGCTGCAAAGCTCAAATCTGAGATTCACTATGCAAAATCTAATACTAACGAACCTATTCGCGTTCAAAAGTTGAATTATAAATTGGGTTTTTTTTGTCAGTAACTACCTTTTATATATCTGTTATATGCAATATCACAAACGTTCACTACCAATCTGGTTTTTTGGCCAAATGTTTTTTGTTTTGTTTCAAATTACACAATTTAACCTCCAAATAGCATATTTCCCAACAACATAAAACTTTGGTTTTTGGTTGCAACTAGTAATTGGAGAATAATATCTCAACTCAACCTATTTCCTATGTGACTATAAAGAAAAAATAAAACCCCACTCTTTTTTGTCGGAAAATCAATTTTACTAGTAAAAATATCGGTATTGCATATAAAATGTCGTAAGGTGAAATAAAGATTACACAAGTTAGTTAAACTATAATAGGCATCGTAAAAAATTGTTATTTTCAAAAGATCCTACAAAGTTCATGAAGAAAATATGAAACTCACCGTGTTATGTACTTATGTGAGACTCGCGACCCAATTCGCTAGTGTTCGCCTCACCCAATATTTTTACGAAAAAAGATACTTTACATCGTTTTCTCTAATGTTTTTTTCTGTAGTAAGCTCCAAGTCTAATGTACAAAACAAAACAGTCTATTACATTCATGTGCCTATCAAACCTTCAATTAGGCTCTTGATTGCTACTAGCACTCAGAATTGGCATAAAATTAAAGAAGCACAACAATCTTTGGAAGAGTAGCTCGAACGACCAACTTTTGCTTTGTGGTCTGATTTTTATTAGACAGATGCTTTTGTTTTATACCACATGAACAGGAGTTTTCGGATATGAATCTCCCCAAGTCCACGCATTCAAGTAACCCTTCCCGCACCACAAATAAGAAATTACTACTTTTTCTAGTCGCAGCCTGAAGGGATGACACTTTTGCTTTGGCTAACTTATCCTATAATAAACCAATTCATAACATTATAATTTTCTCGTACAAGCACTGTCCATCTGTTTTCCTATACATTTTAATTATACAAAGCAAGATCAGATGATAAAATTATCTTCCACTGGAAAATATTTCTATTTGGAACCATAATTGCTTTGCTGTTAGTAAGCTTTTGTGCACCATCTAACATCATTGGCATGTCTATATGATCGACTGGTTGATGGGCATAGTGTTAAAGGGAAATAGGTATTATATAGGAGCAAAACTAGTAAGGTGGTGCCGTGGTGGAGGGATGGAAATGTGTGAGCAAATTAAAAGCACTCATACCTTTTCTTGATTCAGTATTTCATTATAAGCATAAGATATTAAAACCTTCGTTAGCATTCACTTGCAAAAATATGATGGAAGTGTGGATAATTGATGTTCCCAAGTCATTGTTTGGGTTATCCGCCCCGCAGGGAAAAGCCGCCGTCCGATCGGACCTGCGGATGCAAGAGTGACATTTAAGAGACAAAGTCTCATCCGTCCAATTATCCGAGTAGGCGTAGACGCCCATAGCAGGCCTCACCTCTAGGGTTCTTCCCCTCGATTTGGATGGGACTAGGCTGCTATTTCTTTTCAACTTTTTAAACACTCTAGTGCTTATTTAAGAAATGATCAGATCAGAAAAAATCAGATCAGATCCTAAAAGTTCAGATCCGATCAGAATATAATAAGAATAAAAAACAACTATACTAAATTCAAATCTGATCATATCAGAAAAATTTAGATCATATCAGATAAGAAAAGTTTAGACCATATTAGAAAGTTCTGTTCTGATCAGATCAGATCAGATCAGATCAGACAGAAAATTTCAGAACTTAAAAATTTAGATCTGATCTGATGAAAAGAACAGACCCTAGCTACGTGTTGGAGAATTTAGACTAAGGTGTGTAAAACTACTTAGGGGGCGTTTGGTTAGAGGGTTTCAGGAAAGGGAAACAAAATCTTTATTACCCTTACTGGATGTTTGGTTGATGATTTTTTTTATTCCCTTTACCCAATAATCAGTTTTAGTTATCCTTAGATGATTCCTCCCCCTACCCCAAGGGTTTGGATTCCCCAATATCCCTCTACACTTCAACAACCCATTGACCAACCTTGACCATCAAAACCACCATGTCCTCCACCAGATCCACTCCCACCCTTCTCACCGCTGCAACCAACCAGCATCTAACTCCCTCCTAACACCTTTAACCACCGTCCCCACAACCACCTGATTCCACCAAATACGCTACATCCACCAAAAACCACCGCCACTTCACCACAGACAGCAACTATTCCACCACGGAACCAAAGAAGCTCGTAAGCCCCACCACCACCACCACCACCACCCACAAAGCAGCCACAACGATTCCCTACCCACACGAAAACAACGTCCTCTCACCTGAAACCACCCCTACGCCCCTGAAACCACCCCTCCCTCCACAACAACCCTAAACCATCTACAAACCAGCCACAACGATTCTTGACCCGCCGAAATCAAACCCTACCTGCCGAAACCCCTCCAGGTCGCTAGTGAATGAGACACAAATAGATCGAGGTCGCCGGCGAGAGTAGACACGTGCAGTGAGAGAAATAAAGAGCGCCGGTGAGAGAGCATGAGTGAGCGTGTGAGAGAGTGTGAGTAAGCGCCACTGAGAGAGCGTGAGTGAGCGAGTCTCAGGCCACCAAGGGAGGAAGAAGGCTGTGCATGTTTGACCCTTTCCCTTAGTTAAAAGGTAAAACCAAACATATCTTTTAAATTGAGGGTTTTGGTTTCTTTTCCCCTCTTAACCCTTTCTTGATTCCATTCCCTTTCCTCTCTTTTATCCAAACGCCCCCTTAGTTTCTTAATAGAGACAAAAAAGATGTTGTTAATGAATTTTTAGAAGGGAAGATTCATAAATCATATAGAAAAAATTGACTAGAATAATTCAAACTATTGCCGTTCCACCAAGAATAATTCCAATTATAAGTTATTCCTATATAATCCCAACTAATGGGGAGGTCCACCATAATTAAACCGTGACCTGAAGCCAACCTGTTTACAAGGTTAAAAAGCCACGTGTCATGCTTTTATTCGTTGTTTATAATTATTTGCATTTTGTTTTTTTTTTAATCTCACCCATCCCCAACCTGTGACCCTTAACCACCCTCTCCCCATTCTCTCACCTCACCTCCACCTCAACGATCAACACCACCACACCTCCACACACACTACATAATCACCACTTCCACCTGCACCACCACAACACCACCATCTCCATATGCATCACTACAACACCGCCGAAACACCACCAATGTCAACCACCCTCTCCTTGCGCAAATTCTTTCTCCTCCATCCTCTCTTCTCAGGCGAGTAATCTCTTCCATTTGGACCAAATGGACGACCCATTACCAGACTAGATTCAACCAAGCAATCTATTCTCTTATTCATCCATGCCAAACTCACCATCAACCCCGATCATCGTTTCGCTTTTGCTTCTCTCTCAAAAACGGTTTCTTGGGTACTTTTCCATCTTTTTTTTGTTCAAATGCTGTTTAAAATATATGGGAATTTGTTCAATTTTGTTGGGTCATTGTTTAACATAGATGGGTAATTTCTTATTGCTATTCATGTAACGAATTCAGGGTTACGTTTGAATTGATTGAGAATTTTGTAAGATTTTGTTTTTTTGTGTAGTGAAAAACTGAGAATACAACTAGTTTATGTTGCTAGATGGGAGATATTTAGTTCATTATATTTCGTCTGATGATCGGCGACGTTCATAATTTGAGGAGTTCTATGTTTGGGGATGATGGGTTCTTGAATTCATTTGGATATACTAATCAAGTTGGATGGATTGGTTAAGAGTTATCATGTTGGGGATGTTGATGTTATTCCTTTTTTATGATGGTGGTTAGCTGGGTGTAAGATGATTGTGGTGGTGGTCCATGATGGGTGGTGATTTCTAAAGTGGTGGTGTTTGGAAATGGTGGTGATGGTGTGTGGTAGTGTGTGGGAGTGGAGGTTGCGGCATTGGTGGTGAGGGTAGAAATTTATCGGAGGAATCAGTCACTTGGGTGTGTTTGTGGCGGACTTGCTCAATAGTTGAGATTATACAGGAATAATCCATAGTTGAGATTATTTTTGGCGGAACGGCAATGGTTTGGTTATTGTAGTCAATTTTTCCAATCGTATTTTGTAGAACAAAACAAGAAATAGGGACAATGATAGGGATGGATAGAAAAATTAGCATCATTCCTCCGACAAATCTCAAATAGAATGAATCCAAATATTTTCCAAGTGATCTCTAGAGTTGCGATATTGAAAGTGAACTCTAAATTGTAGAGTTTACTCAAAATAGTGGAAAATATTAATAACTAATTACTTTGTGTATTTTTAATTACTATATAAGGTAAATTCTACCAACTCTACCAAATAAAAACTCTAGAGGATCTCAACATGTAAGCGAAATAATAGCCTGGTAGATTAGATGGACCTCTAGGAGAACGGGAGTGGATTGTAGTAGAAACTAGTTACTATTTATTTGCTAAATCTAAAGCAATATGGGTCACAAACAATGCATCAGTGTTATGGGAGTAAACTTCTTGTTCCAATAAGAAGTTAAACCTCGAAAGTGAAATGTTCAAATAATTATAAACGAGGAGTCATCATAACACGCCAAGATGATTCATTTTTTTTTTTTTTTGCTAAGTAAGTAATTTTATTGCATGCTCAAATCAAATTACACCAATCTAATCTTGATATAGAATCAACTAGGTTGGACTCATAACTAGAGATGGCAATTGGTAATGGACCTGACCCGGACCCGAGGATCCGTATCTGTTTTGAGCGGATGTGGGTCCTCAAAATTAGGACCCGTCAAATCTGGTTAGGATCCGGGTCCTAACTTCAAAAAACGGATCTGGACATGGTCCTAAAGTATTACCCGAATCCGGATCCGTTTACCCGTTTTTTTAAAGTTATTATTCAATACAAAAACAATTAACTTTATGTTGTAATATTTTGTTATGTTGTTAAATTTTGTTGTTTATTTAACTTTAACTTTTAATGTTATTATTGGATTTTTGTTGTATTAAACTTGAAATATTGAATGTCAACAATTGGAGATGCAAAATGACTTTGTTTTCATTATTGAAATATGTAATTATTATGAAAATTAGACTTATTTGAAGCAAATAGGTAAAGATCCATTTTGCATGTACCTGTAGGACCCGTATGGATCTGGATGAGGATCCTCAATTTTTTTACCCTGTGGATCCGGGTAGGGTCCCGGTCCTTGTTTGAAAAACGGATCTGGATTCGGGTCTTGCAGGACCCTACCCGGATCCGACCCATTTCCATCCCTACCGATAACCAAGGAAAGATCACCAAATTACATCACTCAAACCACCACAACTTACAAATTACAAAACCAAACAAAATCCTTCCTACTCACTCTCTTAGGCATAACTAGCTTGACTCTATTTCTCACAATACATTTTTGTTGAGCAATACTACTAGTAATACTAGGAATAACATGCTGCCAATAACTCAGATTCTTGGCATGCCAAATACCATACACTACTGCTGCTAAACCAGCTGCAAAAACATGCTTTCTAAACTTGGACAACACCACTGTTCCAACTTAATATAAGCTCCAATTCAATCAAGATCCTTTTGGAACTTGAGTCCTGCTTGTAATCCCGGCCATCAAATTGCTTTCTTCTTTCTCACAAACACAAGTTGCTATAAGAATTGGTTTGTAATTACCAGGTGATGTACTGAAGCAGTGTTTTGAGGTATTTCGATATTCTCTTTTTTATATATTGCGAATGTAATGGTAATAGTACAAATCTTATCTTGATGACGCTTCCCTCCTAATTAAACTATGTTGATTGGGATTAGAAGGGTCGGGGTTTGGGTTGTTACACTTAGTGACAACTTAAGATAATAAGAGATAATAGAGTAATAATAGAGATTAAAATATCCTACATTCGTCTTCAGGGATTTGATTCTCATTGTGCTTGAGGATCTCCTTCATAAAATCCAACACAAAATAACCAAAATCAATATTTTTTTGATGACGAGGGAACAACATAACAGTCCATTGAATTAATTAATTTACACTTCTCAAAAAATATTACTCAGTTAGGAATAAGATCCTGTTGCACGACAAGGCTTTGTAACGTTAGATATCCATTCATAAGGCTCTACCTCATACGAAGTCCCCTACTCCACAGGGTGCTAAAACCTGACATAAAACCTAATCAGGAAACTCGAAGAAAGACTGGAAGCATACGATATGAATCAAAATCATGCACTACAAATCTGTCGTATGTAAAGTGTGATAAACAAACTACATGCTTAACAATGTTATAATTGCACAAGAAAAAGAGTCAACATGACTAAGAGGAATATGCGGTGAACCAGAGCCAGCCTCCCTTCTCCTTCTCACTTATAATGGCAGGGGTATGAAAAGAAATGCATAAAAGGAAGTAACGAGAGCTTGAACTTTCTACCATAATTAGTTATTTAGAGAGAAAATCCTGATTAGTAGTATATATAAGAAGATTTCACTAATGAGATTGAGGTCGTGTGCTGTAATTATGACCTTATTACCTATTTGTTATCTGTCTATCTCATTTAACTAGAAGTAACAACCTTTTTTCACGCTTAAAAATTTTTGTACACCGATTTAGTTTGGCAACAAAACCTGTTATTTCTAAACATAATGAGACAAACATGTAAGGCTTTTTTAGTTGTAGTATAATCTTTCTTAGGGTATGCTAACTAACTTTTGTGTACTAAAAGAACAGTTATACTTGTAAGGTATTCTTTGGTTCTTCAAATCTTTGTGAACCTTATGTTTAGTCAGTGAAAGATTATCAACTCATAGGTTTATGTGACATTGCAAATATGCGCAAAGAATTGCGAGTCAAGACGGTAGAGAGAAGTCAAATGTGACATTGCATCACCAAAATTCTCAAAAATTACTTTATGCAATTAAAACATGTTTACTTGTGTCATTCAGGCTCCATGCAGGGCAAATTGATCTATAACATACCTTTAAGGTTGAAAGTATTAAACACATATAAGGTTGAAAATATCAGCAGACCCCACACTTTTATTAAGGTTGAAAATATTTGAAGTCGCCAAACATTGGTTACATTTTTGCTAAATAAGCATTAAGAAGACCAAAATTCTTCTCTCTGGGAAATTAACTAATTCAACACATATCTTTATTCTATAAGTGAAGAGGTGGGGGACACCAAAAATCCGTATTAATCTTTTTTTAATTTCTATTTTAGTGGAATAAGGGTCTGTTTAGATTTACCTAAAACAGCTGAACTGAACTAAACTGAACTGAACTGAATTGAACTAAACTGAAATGATTGGCGTTGAACTGAACTGAACTGAACTGAACTGAATTGAATTGAATTGAATTGAATTGAATTTAATAAATACATAAATAATATTTAAACAATAATAATATGAATATTAAATAATAATTATAATGATAAGTAATAATAATGAATAATTATTAATGTATAATAATAATTTTATTTTGGATATTTTTAAATGATAATTATAAATAAATAATATTAATAATCATAAATTAATAATAATAATGATTAATAATAATAATGATAATTAATAACAATTATTTTATAGTCTTTGTATTAATATATTAATACCTGATGATGATTATATAATAACAATAATGTCTAAGAATTAAATTCATATTACTATTTTAATAATTAGCTTTAATTATATATTAATATTTAGTAATAAATTATTGGGTCGGACAGTGCAAAATTACATCATAAACTGTTTTAACGTGATTTGATTAGATTATAGGCTGAAAACGCGGGTTTATTTGTGCTTTTAACCTAAACTATGTTCCTCCCTAATGATAATAGTAATAATAATGAATAAATCTATAATAAACAAAATGATATACAGATAATAACAATAATACTTAATAATAATGATATAAAAATAAATAATAATAAAAATAATAATAATATAACAATAATAATAATAAGAGCAATTAGTAAATAAATTAGACCAGCATAATAATATTTAACAAAATAGTTATAGAAGAATAGAGCTGAACTGAACTGAACTGAATTGAACTGAACTAAACTAAACTGAACTGAACTGATTGGAGCTGAACTGAACTGAACCGAACTGAACTGAAATTAAGCTGAAATGAACAAGCCCTTCTCTCCTCATAACTAACTGTTCAAATTTGTTATTTTGAAAAAAAATGCAAAACACACTAAACAAACAAAATTTATATTTTTTATACAGAATTTTACATGACTCCGCACGCATCGCGTGCATATGGGGGTAGTATGACATAGGGAAAGAAATATACAAAAAGAACTATGACATACCTTGAGGTGAATCATCTGTTGATTAACATTAAGGATGTCAACATCAAATAGTGAAGGCAACTAAATAACCCAAATTATATCTCCAAGATTCTTAGAATAATTAGAGCATAGAGTACGGTCTTTACAGATATTTGGGAACACTTTTAATCATTTTTTGTGGATTTGTTTGGATGAAAAGTTAACCACATCAATCTTGGAGGCTAGAAGTTTTGTAGAATTTATATTATTTATTGAAGCATTTTGAATTTTGCTGATAAAAAATATATAGGAAATTTCCAGTGAAAGTTTCAAGATATGGAAAATTCCCTCGGAAATTTATTGAAGAACATCTAACATGAAATTGTCATAGTAATCATGTTTGAGGGTGTAAGTTGAAAGTGAAAATGATGAAGCACCATGACATAGTTAGACAAAGGTGTCAAATGCCAGGGGTGACGCTTACATTTGATACACTATGTCAATACCATAGTGTACACTCTGTACAGGTTTGAGATGCAAGTGACATAGCCAGTCATATCTTCATTTTCTATGGCTCATGCAGTTATGGAGACAATGGTGTCAAGTTGTTTTCTTGCATAAAATAGCATAGTTTATTGATTGATGCTAAAGTGTGCGAGTGTTTGTGCGTGTTAGTTTTTCGAGGGATGTTGGCGAAGTGGAAGATTGTGTTTAGAGCTAGTTTTCATCACGTGGGAAGGCTGATTGCTATTTTAGGGATTTAGGATGGAGATTTATGTTCATCTAGACTGCTACTATAGTGATGTTAAATTGTAAGCCACTGTTCTTAATATGCATATGGCCAGTAATGGATATATCAACAACCTCAAGGTTACCCATAGCCAAAGATCTTGTAAGTTATGTTGTAATGTCTACTAATGAGATAGCCCCCGTCCTTACTAATTATGTCGAACGGGAAGGACAATTATGTTACCACACTGAGATAGACAACCAAGTTTAGCAATGGGGGAGGCAGACATAATGGTGATGGTGAACATAAGAAGGAATAAAATCAACCAAAGGCATGATTAGAAGAGGAAACGAGAATCTAGCATTTTGTGTATGTGTTTATGGCACTGAGAGAGAGAGTATAAACCCACACATCTCACCCATCAGTAGTTAATAAACTCAACATAATAATTGAAAACAAAATTCAAAAGAAAGTTAATGAGAAAATTAAATACGAAATGGGCAATTAGTATAACAAGAATTGGCAATCATTATAACACGAATGACAATCAATATAACAGCAGTTACCTCTACAAACTCTGAACGAAATTAGAAGAAAAATTATGAAGAAAATTTAAAATAGAAATTCAAAACCAAACTCAACACGATATTAGAAATCTCAAAAGTATACCAGAAGTAATTAAATCGACAGTATTATAATTGAATTTACCAAATTCTAGTAAAAAAACCTTGGTTTGAAGGAGAAGAGAAATTTATGAAGCACTCGAAATCAAAGCAAACGAGCAGTAGCAACGAAGAAGAAGAACAAAACAACAACGTTTGAAGGAGTTAAGTGTTCACTGTTCGTTCAACAGGAGAAAAAAATGTAGGTTTTTTTTTGTTCTATAGCACTACAATGACATCGTTTCATCAAAACTCGATAATATGTAAAACTGAATTACACACTTCATTAAAGAAGCTATAAAATCTAGGGAATTTCTATATGGTGCCCTCCAACTTTATAAAATTCCATAAGGTGGCAGTGCAAAATTAATTTTATACAAAGTGACCCTTAACTTATTCATAAGACACATAGTGACCCAAATAAATATATTTTATGGTTAAGACAACTTTAACTCATGTGTCTCTCGCCACTACCACAACCAACAGCAAAGCCAACCACCAAAACAAGACCTTCGTCCGCCTGAGCCCAGCGCCCTCACCTTACTGTTAACTACTCAACCCAATAAAAATCAATGCATCACCCACTTAGCCACCAAAGATCCATCACAAACCACCACAACAACCCAAAAAATGCTCGATATTGACCTAAAACTTGACAATTTCTGGGTTTGTTGCGATGGGTCTTGGAGGTTGTGGCGGTTTGTGGTGGCAGCAACGATTTTTGGGCTTGAACATTTATGGAATCTAGGTTCATTTTGTAGTGATGGTTTGTGACGCTAGAGCAGGAGATAGAAATAGAGAGAAGAGAGAGGAAGGGGAGGACGATGGATAGAAATTGAGAAGTTTGTGTTGAAAGCGTGGTGCATGGTGTTGCTAGTGGTTTGTACTGGATGAGTTGGGCAATTGAAATAATGGTTGGGATGTTGTGGTGGTGCGTAGGCGTGGGCTGTTGTGACGCTAGTGGAGGTGACATATGGGACTCTAGTGGTATGCATTGGTTTTAGCGGATTGTGGTGGTTGTTGGGTTTTTTGTGAGAGTTGTAGTTATTGTAGGGTTTCGGGGCAAAGGTTGTGGTTTATGGGTCAAGTCAATGGTGGTTGGGTTGTCGTAATGGTGCTTCATGGGTGTTGTCGTGGTGGTTTGGTTGTTCAACGGTGGGTGGGGTTTTAAAGGCAATTGTGTATAATTTTTAAAATTGAAGGTCACCTTGTGTATAAAAATATTTTCCATGCCACCATATAGAAAAGTTGAAACTTAAAGGCTACCATGTAGAATTTTCCTACAATCTATGTTTAGCGTTTTAAATTTAAATTTTTTAATTCGATTACCTAATTACAACGCTTAAATCAAACACTGTAAATTAAATTTTATTATAGTGCTTGAAGGAAAGCGCTACCTTTGTGGAGCTGTAAAATAGTTAGTTTGGCATAGTGAATAAAAGAGAGGGGAAGAGAGTGCAAGTAGAACAAATAACTAGTCAATACCGAAACTCGTTGTTCAACAACAGATAAAGGCATTGAGGTTTTATATAAGGTTGTTTCTCACACAATATAACTTTTATAAGATTGTTTCCGAAAAATTTCTCTATTTATTAAATAGATTTTCTTATATGTTATGAAAAAGATAAATCATATGCGATGTTATATAACAAGTTAGTCATTTTGAATAGTATCGCTTTATTGGTCATCCTAATGTAACCAAGGGAACTACTCTTACAACCACACTGAGATCAAATGGTTTGCGACTCCAATTTAAGTCCTTGTAGAAAGAAATTATTATTCTCTAATGGATAAGTGGGAGGAGATGACATATTGAATAAATTCAGGTTGCGAAACAAAGATAAACTCCTATTTCTAACGAGATTTACGTACTCTCCCAAAGACTCATCAAGAAGTAGTAAACCAACCTGATATCGCGTATTTATATAGAGTTTACTCCCTTATTTATGAGCTAAATCGTGCGTCAATGGAGCTCTTCGGAGCTATTTTATACTAATTATCGAATATAGTCGTGGTTTTGTGTTTTAGTGTTGAATTGCAGGTTTTAGGAAGTTTTCTCCTTATTTTCGAGTTATTTGGAAGCAACCACGACTTTACGACTTGTTATGAGGCACGTTCGGGTCGTTACGAGTATGTTTGCTCGCTCTAGGGAAAGGAAAAGATAAGGAAACAAGCTAGTGGAGTTTTCCCATGCTCGGATCGAGCGAAAAATGGCCCAATCGGGCAAAGAATATTGTGATCGGGTGATGAAGTTTCGGGCTCGATCGGGCGGACCTGGCCCGACTAGATTGGGTGAGAGCATTTGAAGGTTGCTGTTGCTTGATGGAGGAAGGAGGACAAGGCTGGCCCAATGGCTCAGCTCGATCCCATCGGGCAAAGAAGGCCCGATCAGGCAGGCCCTCATGATATTAATGCATGCTACTTGAGTACATGAAGGGAGAGTTGTTGGGCTGTGCATGCGTGGCCTGATCGGGCGAGGCCAAAGGCCTCTTTGCTACTGCTGCTGCTGCGTGAGAAAGGAAGGAAATGAGCCGCCCAAATTTTGTATTGGCCCGATCGGGTGGCCCGTTGCCCGATCAGGTTACGCACTCTCGGAGCCGAAATTCTATCTTATTTTATTCGTTTTTAATTAGTTTTTAGGAGCTACTATAAATAGTTAAGCTTCATTATTTTTAGAGACATCTTTTATTCTTATCATTTCACGTTGTTCTTAGTTTAGTTTTAGAGGCTTTTCTTAGATTAAACACTTTAGATTAGTTTCAAAGGTGATGGAACCTCAGATTTATTTCAATAAAGGTCATTGCTTTCCGTCAATTGGGACTTTACTTTACTCTTAATCTCTTTAATTACTTTTTGATTGCTTAGTTTAATTATTGATTTGATTAATGATGTTAGGATTAGGGTTTTATATTAGTTTTATTATTGTTCATTTGATTATGACTGAGTAGTCTAATTTATAGGGATTTAGGGAGGGAAACCATGTTTATGCCTTGATTACTTTGAATTTTTATTAGTTTCTAGGGTTTGATTAGATTGGTTATGGTGTGGTTTGTTCTTATTGAGTAATTAATGTTATTGCGCAGTTTCATTGATTGCTCGAGGTTAATAATTATTTGCACAAATCTGTCCTACTTTTAGAGGCCTAGTTAACTTTAGTAATTCTGATTACGTTTGTGAACATGCGACGTGTTTTTAGTTATGAGCGTTGAGTCTTAACCATAGCTCAACACGTGGTATAAGCATGGTGGACCGATCTAATTCCCTATAACTGTATATAATAGTTTAAATCTCATCTTTATATTGCTTTCTTTAGTTTAAATAGTATTTCAGCTGATTTCTATCTGATGTTGTGTAAAGTAGTTGTTTAGCTTAATATCAACTAAGAAACTCTGTCTCTCTGTGGATTCGACTCTACTTCCCTTGACTATCATTGTTAGAGGACTTAGAATAATCTTTGATTAGGTAATACGACTTTGGCCTGTCAAATTAGGGCGCCGTTGCCGGGGAAACGACTAGTTTTCTAAGTTTTTGTTTGGTTATTTGGTCTACTTTTCTTTGCCTCATTTGAACTTCATTGTTCCAATGGAGGTACGTTTTACTGCTTATTTTTATTTCTTTTGTATACCCAAGTCTCAAAGAAACGGTTCTCCAATCCCAGCGTATCCCAATCTTACAAGGACAACCAGGCAGCTTCGAAAGAAATTTCAGAGAGAAAAGCAGTCGGTAGAGCTGAACACCTCAAAAGCAGACACTTCAAGTTCAGTTATGGCCAAAACATGAAATTCATATGGGGTGCCTAATCCTAACGACATTCTTAGTGGCCCACCAATGCCCACCATCGCCACTAACAACTTCGAGATTAAGCCTGGACTCATCAACATGGTTCAACAAAATCAGTTTGGTGGCCATCTCACTAAAGATCCGGCCAACTTTTTGCAGAGAGTTCAACAAATCTGCCGAACTATAAAGCATCAAGGAGTCACACCTGAGCAATTGAAGGTCATGTTATTCGAGTTTTCACTACAAGACAGAGCTTAGAAGTGGTTCAACGACATCAAAGCACCTAAATGGTCGGAGATTTCTACTGCGTTCCTGAAAGAGTATTATCCACCTACAAGGACAACAGAAATGAGAAGCAAACTAGCCACGTTTTTCCAAGATCCATATGAAACACTTCGGGTAGCGTAGGCTAGGCTTAGACTTACAGAGAGAGTGTCCACATCAAAACATGGACAAATGCTTCTTGACGCATACATTTTACAATCGTCTATAGCCTCAGACAAGGAGTATTGTTGACTCGTCTGCGGGAGGAGTATTTCCTTTCAAACTTTGCAGCCAATGATCATTCCACTTCCCGAAGCCTCACAAAGAAGGTATTAGAGGTAGACGTTCTTGCATTTCCGACTTCGCAAATGGCAAAGCTCAACCAGAAGCTGGACACCTTGAGACCCTTTACCTCGACATCCCCTCCCTTGAGCATTAATTTTATGTCAGTCATTATGGTGTTCAGGGTCATTTAGGGTACGACTGTGAGTTCAGTCAACATCAGATGGAGCAGGCAAATGCCTTCCAACAAAGCCCACAACATTTCCCCCCTTCACGTAACTACCAAAATCCACAAAACTTTCAACCACCACCACAAAACCACCACAAAGCATAATTCTACCAAAACCCCTAGTCTTAAAAGACCCCCACCACAGAACTTCCATCACCCTTATAACTTCCAAACCCCACAAAATTTTCAAACCCCACCTCCACAAAATGTAGCCCCACAAGAGCCTACCACGTCTGAATTGATGAAACTGATGCTGGCTATCCAGAAAACCAATGAGGAGGCTCAAAGAGCTCAAGATAGGCATAATTTAGCTCAAGAGAAGCACATCAAACTTCTTGCGACTCAGATTGCCCAATTGGCAAGCAATAATGCTCAAAGGCAGCAATGGTAATTGCCTAGGCAACCCATTCAGAGGTAGCAAGTGAATGCCATTACTTATCGTAGTGGAATTGCTTATGATGCTCCTCCATGGGCCATTTATGACGTTGCCCCAACTAAGGAGAAGAAGAAGGTGGTAGGGAAAGGAAAAGGGAAGAGTTCGACATCTGAGGTAGAATTATCTGAGGAAGCTAAACAAACACGGAAGAAAAAAGAGAAGATTTCTGAAGTGCCTTTTACACCAAGGCTACCTTTTCCTCACAGGATGCAGAATTCAAAGGTCGATCAGGTTGCACAACAAAAATAAACTCCTATTTCTAACGAGGTTTACGTACTCTCCCAAAGAATCATCAAGAAGGAGTAAACCAACTTGATATCGTGTATTTATATAGAGTTTACTCCCTTATTTATGAGCTAAATCATGCGTCATTGGAGCTCTTCGAAGCTATTTTATATTAATAAGCGCATATGCGCCGCAAGTGGGATTGGAAGCATATATTAAACAACAATTTTGGGAGGATTTAGAGGAAGTTGTGCAACAAGTGCCTATTAATGAAAAGTTGATCATTGGTGGGGATCTTAATGGACATGTGGGCACTAGTCGAGTTGGCTTTGAGAGCATTCATGGAGGTTTTGGGTATGGGGAGAGAAATGAAGCTGGAAGTGATATCTTGGATTTCGCACTAGCATATGGTCTTAGTATTATGAACACTTGGTTTGAGAAAAGAGAATCTCACCTTGTGACGTATAGGAGTGGAAGTAGCGCGAGTCAGATTGACCTATTTTTAGTAAGGAATGCTTGGCGGAAGAGTTACACAAACTGCAAGGTGATACCTGGTGAGAGCGCAGCCACCCAACATAGACTAGTCGTACTTGATTTCCGGGGTAGGGAGTCTTTAAGAAAGCAACGACCAATTGTGGAGCCGCGAATCAAGTGGCTGAAGCTCCAAGGGGAGCACAAAGAGAACTTCCTAGCTAAGATGGCTAGTAAAGATATTTGGTCTTGTAACACGGAAATGGACGTAGATTCGACATGGACAAAGATGGAATTTAGTATAAAGGAAGTGGCGAAAGAGATCCTTGGAGAATCTAAAGGAACTGTACCATCGAGTAAGGTCACATCTTGGTGGAGCGAGGAGGTGAGACAAGCGATAAAAAACAAACGAGAAGGTTATAAACTTTTAGGAAATGATAGAAGCGCTGTGAACTATGAGAAGTACAAAGAGGCTCGAAGAGAAGCCAAGAAGGCAGTACGGGAAGCTAAAGCAAAGGTAAACCAAGAGCTTTATGCAAGATTGGACACGAAAGAAGGGGAAAAAGACATCTACAGAATTACGCGAATAATGGACAGGAAGACAAGAGACATAAGAAAGGTGAAATGCGTGAAGGGTGTGGACCAAAGAGTACTTGTGGAGGATGAGGAGATAAAGTATAGATGGAGGACGTACTTTGATACCTTGTCAATGGTGATAACGCACAAGACATCGGGGATGTACACATCCCGCCAAGTATGTTAAATCGAGAGTTTATGAGGAGGATTTAAAAGGGAGAAGTCGTTGCAGCATTAAAAAAGATGGGATTGAAGAAAGCTAAGGGGCCAGATGGCATACCTATCGAAGTTTGGAGGTGTTTAGGGGGGAGAGTAATCGAATGGCTGACAACATTCCTCAACATGATTTGGAGACACAACAAAATGCCATTAGAGTGGAGGAAGAGTACTTTGATTCCTTTATATAAGAACAAAGGCGATGTACAAGATTGTACCAACTACCGATGAATCAAACTAATGAGTCATACGATGAAAATTTGGGAACGAGTGATTGAGCAAGGACTTAGGAAACATGTGAAGATATCGGAGAACCAATTTGGATTTATGCCAGGAAGATCGACTATAGAGGCCATCCACCTCATGAGACAGACAATGGAACATTACCGGGATAGGAAGAAGGATCTACATATGGTTTTCATTGATTTGGAGAAGGCATATGATAGAGTACCAAGAGAAATACTTTGGTGGGCATTGGCAAAGAAAGGTGTTCCACAAAAATATATAGATATCATCAAGGATATGTATGAGGGGGAAACTACGAGTGTGCGGACTACGGTGGGGGAGGACAGAAGAGTTCCTTATTACGATTGGAGTGCACCAAGGTTCTGCACTTAGCCCCTTTCTATTTGCTTTAGTGATGGATGAACTAACGAGGTCAAGTCAAGATGATGTACCATGGTGTATGATATTGTGTTGATTGATGAGACAATGGAAGGTGTTGAGAGTAAGTTGGAATTATGGAGGGATACATTAGAAGCCCGTGGTTTTAGATTGAGCAGAAGTAAGACGGAGTATATGGAGTGCAAGTTCAGTGGGGTTATAAGCAACGAGGCAAGGGCGGTCACTTTGGATAGCAAAGTGGTTCAAGGACCGAACGTATTCCGTTACCTTGGATCCATTTTCCAAAAGGATGGAGAACTGGATGGAGACGTGGCACATAGAATTAACGCGGGTTGGTTAAAGTGGAAAAGCGCCACCGAGTTCCTTTGTGATTCTGGCATTCCCCAAAGATTGAAGGGAAAGTTCTACCGTATGGCAATAAGGCCTGCTTTGTTATATGGCACCGAATGTTGGGCGGTGAAACAATTATACGTTCATAAGATGAACGTGGAGGAGATGCGTATGTTGCGGTGGATGTGTGGCCACACAAGGAAGGACCGCTTAAGAAATGAAGTGATTCGGGAAAAAGTTGGAGTTGCATCAATTGAAGAAAAGATGAGGGAGAATCGGTTAAGATGGTTTGATCATGTGAAAAGGAGATCAGGTGATGCACCGGTGAGAAGAATTGAAGAGTGGAGGAGTAATCAAATTGTAAGGGGTAGGGGAAGACCTAAGATGACTTGGATGAAGGTAATTAAAAGTGATATGAGGCTACTTGGGATTGAGGAGAGCATGGCATTGGATAGAAGTGGGTGGAGGGGCATCATCCATGTGGAGGAAGGGGTGTGATTACTGCATTTATTTGTTTTTCTCAATTGTGTTGGTATTTAAAACCTTTTGAAAACCTCCTTTAAAACTTTTTGGTGTAAACCTTGTTGTCAAAAACTTTTTAAAAATTCTTAAAACTTAAACCCTTTTAAAACTTTTTATCACTCTTGCCGATGCCTTCTCCTTTGGCAACGGTGTCAGTTGACGATTCATGTTAGCCGACCCCAAATCTTTTTGGGAATAAGGCTTAGTTGTTGTTGTTTTTTATATAGTCGTGGTTTTGTATTTTAGTGTTGAATTGCAGGTTTTAGGGAGTTTTCTCCTTATTTCCGAGTTATTTGGAAGCAACCACGGCTTTACGACTTGTTATGAGGCACGTTCGGGTCGTTACGAGTATGTTTGCTCGCATTAGGAGGTTCCCGAGGCTTTAGACTTGTTTATCGAGGTCAAACCGCAAAGAAAATCTAAGGAAACAAGCTATTGCACTTGTCCCGTGCTCGGATCGGCCGAAAAATGGCCCGATCGGGGAAAGAATATTGTGGCATGTGATGGACTTTCAGGCCCGATCAGGCGGACCCTGCCTAACCCGATCGGGTGACAGTTTTTAAAGGTTGCTGCTGCTTGCTTGAGGAAGGAGGACAAGGCTGGCCTAATGGCTCAGCCCCGATCCCATCGGGCAGGCCCCTCATGATATTAAAGTGCTGGTGCTTGCGTACGTGAAGGGGGAGCTGCTGAGCTGTGCATGTGTGGCCTGATCGGGCAGAGGCGGCCCGATCCCATCGGGTGAGGCACAAAGCCTTTTTGCTGCTGTTGCGTAAGAAAAGAAGGTAATGAGCTGCCCAAATTTTGTGTTGGCCCGATCGGGTGGCCCGTTGCCTGATTGGGTTACGCACTCACGGAGCCAAAATTCTATCTTATTTTATTTGTTTTTAATTAGTTTTATGGGCTATTATTAATAGATAAGCTTCATTATTTTTAGAGACATCTTTTATTCTTATTATTTCCCATTTTTCTTAGTTCAGTTTTTAGAGGCTTTTCTTAGATTAAACACTTTAGATTAGTTCAAGATGTGATTGAACCTCGGATTTATTTCAATAAAGGTTATTGCTTTCCGTCTATTGGTACTTTTAGTTACGCTTAATATCTTTAATTACTTTTTTGATTGCTTAGTTTAATTATTGATTTGATTAATGATGTTAGGATTAGGGTTTTATATTAGTTGTATTATTGCTCATTTGATTATGTTTAAGTAGTCTAATTTATAGGGATTTAGGAGAGGGAAACCATGTTTATGCCTTGATTACTTTAAATTCCTATTAGTGTCTAGGGTTTCATTAGATTGGTTGGTGTGATTTGTTCTTATTGAGTAATTAATGTTATTGCGCAGTTTCATTGATTGCTTGAGGTTAATAATTGTTTGCATAGATCCGTCTAATTTTAAGAGGCCTAGTACACATTAGTAATTCTGATTACGTTTGTGAACCTGCGGCGTATGTTGACTTATGAGCGTTGAGTCTTAACCATAGCTTAACACGTGCTCTAATATTTCGATTCTTGACCTAGGTTTCGATAGTTGTTTGATCCCTTGAGTGGTATAAGCATGGTGGACCGATCTAATTTCATAGACCTTTATTTCATAGTTTAAATCCCATCTTTATATTGCTTTCTTTAGTTTAAATAGTAGTTCAACTGATTTCTATCTGATCTTGTCTGAAGTAGTTGTTTAGCTGAATATCAATTAAGAAACTCTGTCTCCTCTGTGGCTTAGACCCTACTTCTCTTTACTATCATTGTTAGAGGACTTAGGATTATCTTTGATTGGGTGATACGACTTTAGCCTGTCACAACCTGAAGTGGAAACTTTAAATATTGTATTAGAACATTGTAAAACTAGTAGCATTGTGACTCAGTAAAATAGAGATTTATACTAATAATGGTAATAAGCTTGTGCTACTACATAGTAATGAACCTTATAGGTATGAAGACGTTATTATAACAAGTACAACTAGCCGCATATGCAAGCGATGCGCGTGAAAGAGAAACAATACGATGGTAATTGTAGTGAAAAATGAAAAAAATTGTGAATCTCTATTATTAAAAAAAATTCGTGATTTTCTAAATTTGGATCAATTAATATTTTTATATCACATATTACTTTATATAATAGATATTTAGTTTCAATTTTTATCTGGAATCTAGGTGTAAAAAAATATTCCTGTTTTATGTGCAATTGTTTTCTTAAATTCCTTAATTATAGTTTTCGCATGTTTCAGACGTAATGTATTTATTTTATTTTTGATCAATAACTTAAATCGCTTAATCATCAGAGCTTTATCACCCGAAAAATTTAGTTTTCCTTATTGCGGATAATTTCTTTTAATTTTAATTTTTAAAATTTTTGGTGTTCCTCTAGTTCCCTATATAATAGATATTACATCAAATAACTTGGCAAATAGATAACAAAACCGGCTGCGAAAATGGGATTGGAAGGCGACGCGTATATGACAGAACCAGAAGGTTTTGTAGATGCTACGAATGTTAATCACTAGTGCATAGTTGGCTTTAGGTAACATACAATGGTAACACTTTTCAATTCACATATTATTTGTCTACAAATGTAACACTTTAGTAACATTTTGTTAATAGATAAAAATTTATTGTAACACCGTAAAATTTGGCAGCACTTTATAGTAACACAATTTAACAAAGTAACACTTTTGAAATTAGTAACATTTAAAAAAACACTTTTAAAGTATTACCTTTTCTATTTAGAAAAGTGTTATATATTTATATATATTTTATTAAGATATACTTTTATACCATTTTTTTCAAAACTAGAAACTTAATTAGGCGGTTATTCTCAAAATTTACAAAGCGATAAGGCGCTAAATGTTTTTTTCAGTATAATCAGCCGCTATTGTATTGTTAAACAATTAAACACAAATCTTTAATGATTTCTAGGTTTGGCGACAGACTTCGTAGACACCGTACCTCTTACATAACCATTGCACTCCGCTCCTTGGCGCTCAATTTCTTCGCTTTCAGGCGTGGTAGTCCTCGGTGTCTGGTGGCAGTCGTGACTGGTGGGTGTCTGGTGCTTCAAGGCTGGTGCTTCAAGCCGTGGGTGGTCAGTTTTCTTCCTTCCATTACATTCGTATCATTTGGGAATTAAGAGATTTTTGAATTAGAATTGTTCCATCTTAATTGATTACTGCTTGGTTATGAATTAGAATTGTGAATTAGAAATCTGATTTTAGGAATTTAGGCATTCTTATACATGATTAGAATCATATGTGATTATTGTTTCATTGCGCTCAATTTCTTTTATTATTCCATCTTGATTGATTACTGGTTGATTGTGAATTAGAATTTTGAATTCGAATGTTGAATTAGAATTTTGAAATGTGAATTTAAGAATTTAGGCAATGTTATACATGATTGGAATCATACTTGAAAACTCATTCACGATTGACTGGCTGTGGGACTTAATTTGCCAATGGGGAGACAGAAATTGGAGTAAATCAATATGTTGATGAGATGTAAAATTTTGGGGCCGTTCTCCAGGTGAGGGGAACAAAGCCAGTTGTGATAATGTATTCTTAGCATTTATGTATCATTGTTGTGGTTTGAAAAGCTTTAACTATGGTAGACATAATCTTGATTTTTGCATTAGTTTAGATAGGTGAATATAGTATAATAACATAGTAAATGGGTCGCTGTGAATTAAGCAAGCCTGAATTTATACTACAACTTTTACGTTAAATCTGACAACCATCTCTTTCATATTGTAACTAACATAATTTAAAGTATGAATGGTAGAGGTGTGTATAATTTACTTTAGAGATTAATGGTCACATGTCGTTTTTATTTTGGACTCCTATGTGAATCTTGTAGTTTAAACAACTTTAAATGTTACATAAACTCCTTGGATCAAATTGTTTTCTTACCAAAGGTTAAAACAATCATAAACTCCTACACGAATTGGAGAGTATAAACCTTCGAAACATTTGTTGTGACAAAATACAAAATATTTTCGACTCCTTGAATACATTTTAAATTGTAAAAAAGTATATAAACCCCTTAGATGAAACTTAGTTCAAATTCAATGTTAAAAACATCACCGACTCCTACACAAAATCTGGAGTATAAATACCTTTCTAAACATATGTTGTGATTAATTTCCAAATATTTTTGAATCCTTGAATAGGTTTCAAAAAGTTAAAAAGGATATCATCCCCTTTGATGAAACTCATTTCAAATCGAAAGTTAAAACCATTATAGACTCCTACGTGAATCGTGTAGTGTAAACAACTTAAATAAACATCTTTTAAGATATATTACCAACCATTTTTGACTCCCTAAATACATTTTCGATAGTTAAAGAAGATTTTAATCCCTTGAATCAAACTCTTTCTTACCAAAGGTTATACCCATCCTAGACTCCAACTTGAATTGCAGAGTATAAACACCTTTAAAAACAATTGTTTTGATAAATTACCCAATATTTTTAACTCCTTGCATACGTTTTAAAAAGTTAAAAATTATGTGAGCCTCACTACTACAAAAAAGGGCAAACATAACATCCCTTATATAACACCTAAATACAATAGGTGTTTTATTGTGTTTTATATAACCCTTATTCAATATGAGTGTTATCTGAGGTTGAAGGCTAGGAAATAAAAAATATTTTAGATAACTCCTATAAAGCTCCAATGTTATCTTTGCTTAGTTTTTAAAAATTAAATGTTTTTAATTTAATTTTGCTTATTTACCTAAATACATTGAAAGATATCTGTTACCGCCAATTTTCATTTTTCATTTTTCAATTTTTTAAATCTCCATATGATGCTCAAGAAACCGTCAAAGGCACGAAGCCACGAACACCATCGTCATCCTCTTTGCTACTTCACACCGTCGTCTACTCAAACCAACACCAGTTAGCTTCCTTCGTCTTTATCTTTATAGTAAGTTGAACTTGTTGTTTAATCGAACGAGATTCGCATCGCAATTCCCTGTTCCTCTCTCCATCATAATCGCATCAAGGTAAGATTACATTTACGCTTTCCTCTCTTCCTTCTGTAATTACTCTTTTAATTTTTGACCTATTTATCCTGTTATATAATGATACGATCTTTCCCATTAAACCTGAACTGTATAACATTTCCCCTTTGATTATATCTGTTAATCTGTGATTCTAATGAAATATTAACATTCAACTTCCTGAATTTGATTTGAGTTTGGGGTTTTGTATTCAAACCAAAACCAACACCGAAGAGTGCCGACCGGGTTAACCTTGAGATACATCCTTCTCCTTCATTTTCCTTTTCGTGGCTAACTTTAATATCCATTAAAATTGTGATTTTGCTCCATTTTTTTTAGGGCTTTAAATTTCAGTCATTAATCCTCTTGTTTAGGTTATAATCGCTGTAGATTGGGATAATATGTGGTTTTGTTGGTACCTTTATGGTTTAATTCATTCGTTTTACCTATTTACACGATTGAAATTCCTCTACCATTTCCCATGAATTAGTGATGAATTAAATGAAAATTGAAAGTTAATGGGATGTTTTGTTGTAGATGGTGGCTGAAATAAAGTAGATGAAAAACCTGTACATCTATTTCAAATTTGATTGAATGATCTATTTTACATTTGGGTACTCCAAACTTGAGTAGGGAATTAATTTTCTAAGAGGTGATTCAATCCCTTGCTGTTTAGGCTTCCTGTGGCCAACAACAACAACTTAGCACTGTAAGTCATGCTGCTATATTGCACCAAGTTTTTGAGTCTCGTGGTGACTGTGATTATATTATTTTCTCATTTGCTTTGATATGGGATTTCTAGGATTCAGTTTTTGAATTTGATTGGTGGAATAATGTTGACTTTAATAATGTCGTCCTACCGACCGTAGGATAGTTCTTCCATGCCCCGAAACAAAGAAAGGAGGGGAGAGCGTGTTACAAGGAGATTATGATAGGATTTTTATTTATCTGATAACAAGCTTTAGCTTGAGCAATTCTTTTTGTTTCAGCTTGAAATTCCAAGTTGGCTCTAATACTGAGTTGAAATTATTACTTCTTCATGAACCTAACCTAGCTGATTCAGGGGTAGCTTGAAAAATACATTTGGATAACATTTCTTTCATTACTAAAGGGCATATAGTATAATATTTGGATAATTTTTCAGGTTGTTTGATTTACAATGAAGCCTATTTGTTTGCCTACATGTAATGACAGATTAGAGGTCATCCTGATAAATGCAACCTAGATTGCTCTCGAGTTTTTGTATGCGTCTGTCACTTTCCGTTGAACAATCCTGATAACCAATGCTTAAATTGTTTCCTTGAGTGTGTACATGTATGTCCCTGAGTATTTCAAACCTTTGAGCAATCATTCCCCCGTATATATGTATACTTAATACAATCACAGAATTAACACAACTGATCAGTGGTCTGAGGAATCTCTGTTATGTCTTAATTGCCCTGTATATGATCTTTTACGGTGAAATTGACATTTCTCTACCTGCTTTATTGGTTGTGGTGGATATCTCTTTAGAGTTCAGACATGCTTCTTCGACTTATCCTACTTTCTTTTAGTGACCCAGGAATTAAACATTAGGTCCTTCTACACTACGAACGTGCTCGTGGAATAAGATGTTTAATCTAGCTAGTACGTACTCCACGATTATATGACTAACCAAGATGTTAACTCTATGGAGGGTCAGGCTCCCGCCTTCTGATGTTGCTACTCTTCCTGCAGCTGACTCTAAGGTGGTTATCATCCTTTATTTTTATCGGGTGCTTTTGATTACCATCCACATATTTTTTAATTTGTTCAGTGGTGTGCTTTTAGGGTCTCTCATCTACTGTAATTGGATTTTTTTCAAGCTTTAGCTGCTGATGATGACGATGACGATTATGTCAATCTCTTTGGGGAAGAGACTGAAGAGAAGAAAAGGCTGCTGAAGAAAGAGTTGTTGCTGCTAAGAAGCCCGAGAAAGAGAAAGTACGTGAGAGTTTCTGCTGCCAATGCGAATACACCAGGCGTGCGTTTTGGTGATTTATTGATGTAACTTGACATTTTTTACTTCACTTTTGTTCTAAAATTTAGTTTGTCCTTGGTTGAAACAGCAGACACGTCATCAATGTTATTGGATGAAGCCTGGGATGATGAAACAGACATGAAGAAGCTTGAGGAATGTGTGGAAGTATTCAGATGGAAGGGTTTCTGTGGGCAACATGTATGTTGAAAACTATAAACCTATGCATTTTCTTTTGTTTTTCCGTTTGCAATTACTATTAGTTCGTCGTATGGATGTGGCTAAATCATTTTAATTGAGATTGAATTGTTGTTGTTTGATGATATCCAAACTTGTTCCAGTTGGTTATGGTATCAAGAAACTGACGATGTTAATGTAGAAACCATCACCATTTTAGCTACTATAAGTCCGTGGCTTGGCTTGATGTTTGGTTAGCTCAGCAGGATTTGAAATTGAAGTTCGAATATTTGCTAAAAAGACAATCAATGAGTATGCACTAAAGGACAACGCTATATATATATATATATATATATATATATATATATATTGACAGAAGGCCGAGCTATTTATATTTGTTATGATGATGCTATCATCCTATTTACTTACCTTATAATGATTAATTATGCAGAAGAATAATTAAATTCAGCACCCAATATCAAGAAGATATTAAGAGCACTAAAAAGAATCCGGAAATTAGATGGAAGCATGTAAAGGTATCTAATTTCTTATTTAATATAAATTTTTGCCGAAACACATTCTTCATTCTAACATAGTATTCTTAATTTTGTTGTGTAATAGTGCCCTCAGCAACCGCCCGATTATGGGGAGTGGTATTATGTATGTTGTTACATGCTCGAGATTATACAACTAAACGAGAAGTTATTCCAGAAGAGGTACATTATTATCCACATTGTAATCTGGTCCAATGTCTTTATTGGATTTTCTGTTCTCTTGTTTACACATATGGCACTATTCTGCCCCCGTAAGCTTTACATAAGATTTTTGCATGCTTCGACCAGAGGAAACCGCACATTTTGTATTGAGCCTATTTTTAGGTACTTAGAATTAGTAGCTATAAGTATATAAACATTGTTATGTCATTATGTTTTTGCTTAGTGATCTCCATACTCAGGCCACGTAGCATTTTATTCATGTGAATCATGTTGAT